>OX439484.1:77715265-78201643 GCA_949320155.1 Melangyna quadrimaculata | reverse complement strand
AATATGAACCGAGGTATATAGTAAAAAGTAAAATCCAAGATGGCGGCAAAACGGTAAACTTGGTGAAAACTGAGATTTATCATATTCGATCAACTCTATATCGAATAAAAAAAAATTGAGGGTGGTACAAACGGCTGGGTCACATTTATTAATGCACTGGACTAAATAAAATACATTGGGGCATATTCATAGTAGAAAATAGAGCCAGGTTTAACTAAACTATAATTTAAGACAATTTTCGCTCAATGAATACAGATCCATTTTAATTACAAATTGTTGGTTTTATATTTTTATAAGATAATTAACTTCGTATACTACACAAATAGCTTTAAATATTTTGAAATGATAAACTTAAAATAATAGAATCAACGTCCGAAAATTCAACCAAAGCTATGTTTAACTTAGACCCAGGTCTAAATTGACTATGAATACGCCCCATTTCTCAATTTCTAGCTACGTTAAAGTTAATAGCTACGAGAGCAAGTTTATGCGATCGAGTCCTGCAGTTTACTTTTAATTTTTTGAACGTTCGTCAGTCTGTTTTTCTATGCGGCTAAGCGTCTGTACGTCTTGATGCAGATGTACATTGCGCCAGAGCCCAAACAACTCCACAGACTTAATTCAAATTTTATATGAAGCATTTGTATGAGATTCCCTTGGAAAAAAACTAAAATCTTTGATTTAGTTTATCTAGAACGGGTAGTTGCCATACATCGGTTTCATCAAGTTTTCTTAAAAACGACTCCAATGATTTTGATTAAATATCGTAAATTATAACCTCTAGAACAGTTTTAATGATTGTTTTTAAAGACTGTTAAGAGATTTTTCCAACACATACAAAAATCATTGATCCATATCCTCGTTTTACACAAGTCGTTCCTACACAAGAATCACTCGGTAGTCGTTAAAGATAAATGTTCACGTATTTGTAAATAAATTAGTCCGATATCAAAGCGTTGCGTGTGCTGATAGTTGTCAAGTATTAAAATACTTGTTCGAACAGTAGTTAATGTTATTTTAACTCATCGTTATATTTATCAACGTTATACTCATTTGTATAAGCAAGTATCTAGACACAACAATTTTGTTTTTTTATTATTCTCATTTTAGAAAAGCTGTAAATTCTCTATCGATTTTGTAGCTTCAGCAAAAAATGTATACCTATGATAAAAAAGGTTCTAAAATTTTTCTTAAAAAAACGCAAAGAAACTTAAAATCGGTAAAAAACTGACTGAGTTAAAAATTGTTCTATTTTTTGTCAATATTTTTGTTTGTATCTATTTAGAGACTACCCCGTAATAAATGTACAACCATTTTCTTCGTTATCTACTAAATTAGGAATAAGCTTATAAAATATTTTCAACCCCAACAGTAAAAGGTGGTTTGTGGATGGTTTTGTGGGTTGTTTATCTAACTTTTACGAATTGCAATTTAAAACCTTGAAAATAATATCCCTTTTTATTCTGATAAATTAGATACAAATTCTTATTTGTTTATTGTTTTCCAGAGATGAATTTGACATCAATAATATTATTAAGAAACCAATAGACCCTGTTTATAGATTAGGAAGATTGAGTACGGACTGGTGAGTACCATCGTGTTTACATTATACAAACTGTGAGGCGCCTCAAAATGCATTTAAACAACAACAACACCAACAACTTCCACATTGAAAGAACAACAAAGCAGATTTTATATTTTCTACATGCTTCACGAGACCTCTTACTCCTTACTTCTTTTTCCTACAAACTGGCGTGAGTCCGTACCAGTGATGGAAATCGACTTTTCTAATCTAATCGAGTGATGGAATTCGAATTGTACTGAATGCTGAAACAAAATAGTACTGAAAAAATACCAAATTGTACTGGGCTCTTTTAAATTGATTAAAGTATATACGCAAATTGAAAAACAAAATTTATTTATTAACAAGAACAAAAAACAGAACAATTAAAAACAAAATTTATTTATTAACAAGAATAAAAAACAGAAAAAAAATCATTTGTTATAAAAAATATTAAGGTAACATTAATAGGAATAAAATAGTAGCCCGTAGCGTAATGATTAGTGCGATGGACTGTCACGCTGACTGGAGGTCTGGGTTCACTTCCCAGCCTCGTCCACCTAAAAAACTAAAAAGTTTTTTTTGCTACTGCCTCTTGCGAGGAATTGACAAATCCTCCAAGAGTATCACTTGTCATGAATAAGTGCTTCTCGTCTAGCCGTTCGGATTTGGCATAAAATTGTAGCTCCTTTCCAATCCTGTCGACAGGCGCACACAGGAATGGTTGCGAGTTGTTAGTCACTAGGCCCTGGATCTTCACGAGCCGTTGTGCCACAGAATTTTTTTTTTTTATTTGTATTCTGTCTAACAAACTCAAGTGAGTTTTTGGAGCTCCTGCCCTAATAGAGAATTGTACTCAAGTTTTGGACGAATAAATGCTTTGTAGATCACAGCCAGATCAGAGGGGAAAAAAAACTTCTTTCATCTACGGAGGAAACCTAAACACTTAGCAATGTTTTTGTCATTCCACAAAAGGTGGTCTATGACACACATACCGAGAATTGAGAGCTGTTCGATGCAAGTGCCGCCCATGGATAGCGACATTGGGGGTGGGTTTCGCTTTAACGACAGGAGACAGTATTGAGTTTTAGAAGCATTAAGTTCTACGTGGTTTTTATTCCCCATTGGACAATATACTGTCGAGATCAGAATTTAATGAGCTTATCATAGGCTGCCGTTGAAGTTCCAAATCCGAAGGACATGGATGGGAATCTAGAAACGAGTATGAAATTCTGAGTGTACTGTTGGCAGCAAAACAATTAAATGGATTACAAGTTTTAGATAAAAGATCGTTTATGAATATAAGGAAGAGGGTAGGACGTGGGGGTCAAATAATTTCCAATCCAACGAAGAATGTTTTCATCGATGCCAAATGTACGCATTTTCGATAAGAGAGCTTGATGCCAAACTCTGTATCAAATTCGTTTGAAATATCAAGCGCAATAATATTACTTTCACCAAAACTATGTAAAGATTTGTGCCACTATTTCTGGTGAAGATAAGAGAAAATTAACTAAAGGAACAAATAAATTTGTACAAACAATTAAAAATAGTACTGAAACTGGCAAAGATGTACTTACGTACTGAGAAAATCAAATAGTACTGAATTCAGTACAATAGTAAGCCTTTTTTCCAACAGTGGTCCGAACACAAACTTCCCAATCTAAACAGGGTCATAGGTACTGGTAATTTTTTTACAAATTAAATACTCTAAAAACTGCTTTTTGCATAAAATTGATGTTTGCGAGCGCTAAACATAATTAGAAAAAAATGCATTCAGTGTCTCATGGGTTCCAAGTACTAAATTCCAAGAAATGGCCTAAATCGAATTGAAAAATCACAAAATATTTAAGAAAAACTAAGGAAATAGGGAATTGTGACCCTAAAACTCATTTTATTCAAAATTAAATAACTTTTGTCAACAGCGAATTCGGACAAACGCTTAACGGATAATGAATGCATAAATATGTACCAACCTTTGTATAAATCGATTTTCTTACGAAGAAATAAATCAAACAAAAAATCAATAATTACTTTTTATTTTTAACTTTTTTTCACATTTGTTTGTATTAAATCAAAAAATTTCAAAATTACAGTTTTAACTATTTTCTTTTGTTTTATTGATATAAAAGATTGCAAATATTATCGAAACCTTACTATATAAACCGTCAATTTCTCGCTACATTCTAGTTGTTATAGCTACAAGAGCAAGTTATATCGACCCAGTTGTGTATGTTTTTATGTTTTTTTTTTTTTTTTATTTTTCTTTTTAGTAAGTTAAAATTGTTTTATTTAATATAAACATTTGTTTTAGAAAAAATATATTTTTTGTATGTTTTTATGTTTCCTTGGTATTTTTGAAGGGAGAAAATAAAATACTCAATTTGGTATGAATTGACCCACCCTAATGTGTATATATGAGACAAGAAGAAACATTCAGCACTTCCACGAAATTAAGATGCTTAAGATAGCTAAATTATCAAATTTCACAACTAGCTGACCCGGTGAACTTCGTTCTGCCTAAATTAATTTATGTATAAAGAAAATAATAATTTCAAATATGCACAATGATGTTTCATGTAATTCGGTCAAATAAAATTCTTTATTCTAAAGTTTAAGCACTATAAAAATAACTAAATTAACAATTTGGATGGGTTTCAATGAAACCACAATGATTGTCGTGTCGGCCAACCTTCCGCTTTTTTACTGATGAGCTTTATGGTACACATCATTTTTCGTTTTATTTTCAGGCGCGTACACGTACAAGGCAGTAGGTTTGCCGGCAAGTGAGCACGCCACATAGAATTGACCATGTGAGAAACATGGGAATTGAAGATTGATGCGACAAACATCCAGCGATTGTCCTTGCGAGTTATTGGTTATCATAATAGCAAAAGCGAGACGCACTGGAAATTGAAGACTTTTAAATACGAATCGTTCGGAATAAGCGGAATTCGTGGAATGAGAACATATTCGCTTTTAAATTTTCCCCTCAAAATCGTGTCTTAAATTAGATTTGATTTGATGCACTTCACAATCAAATGCGTTCCTTTACAAACTTTTGGTGCATTGAGGTTGCGCAGCAAAATTTTAACTGAGCTGACTTTCAATTTTAAATTGTGTGGTGGAATGTCTGGAAAATCCAAAGATTTCAAAAATTCCGTGGGATAGTTGGTGGCTTCGTTTTCATCCATCACGCGGTCCACGGATTTGAATAAATGTAACTAACTGGCGATTTGATATTTTGAATGACGAAATTCAAATGATCGACATCCTTGTTTTTCGCAGCCAAAATCGCTCGTGAGCTCAGCCAATCAGGGTAACATAATTTTGAGCGATATTTGGAAAAAAACATTCGTTATAAGCTTTTCCGGCGTTGTTGTAAAGTGGCAAAAATTCGGTGGAAATTCAATCAGGCCGGTGACTAAGTCCATTGGTATCACGTCATTGCCAATAATTGCCTGATGGAGAACTCTGCAGCGAACTGGTCATTTCGTAAAGCGACTCGCATGTTTTCAATTGAAATTTCTTCACGTATTGCCATAAAGCCGATGCTTTCAGGCAAGCGTTCAATTCATCTGCCGCAGTTGATCTTGGAATGACAGGCATAGTTTGTCGAAAATCGCCTGACACTAAAATCATTGCAACACCGAAACGTCCACAGAGGAGTATTTGACCCCAAAATCCGGTCAAAATTAATTGTTGCTATTTTTTTAATAGAAATGATTTAATATGCATATTTTAACCTTATGTCAAATATATAACGTTATAATATTGAAAAAAATAAAAGTGTGTGAAAAAACTAAGATATATTTTCAAAAAATAAAAAATAAAACATATGAAAAAATCATATGTATCCCACGTGCGTTTACTGCTGTCTTTAAAAGTTGTGTATAATGGTCTCCAGGACATTTTGATGTCATATGAGCCCGAACCTGGTACAAGAAAAAAGCCTGTAAACCAAGTTTTCAAAACGACGAAATAATACGTTACAAAAATATAAACTGTCTTGGATAGCATTACGAGGGCATATACAAAAAATCGGGCAAAAAATATTTGCCCGATCACGCCCGAAGCTATTACAAAAAAGCTTTTTCTATAATTTTAACTAAAAATAACAATATTTAAACCCTTAAAAAGAAACCTAACCTAAAAAAAACAACATTTTTTGGTATCATAATTAAGTACATACCCTGAGCTTCCGCATCCAATGCTAATTTTTAAGAAGAAGCACTCACAGCGAAAACTGCAAGGTTATTAAAATTTACGGCGGGGGCATGGTAAAAGAGACTTTTCTGCTCAACATTGACAAGATTCGGTCTACCTACGGGGAGGTAACAAAGTATTTTAAGAACCGGTTTATGTTAACTCAATAAGTGAGGTGTACATACAATGCAAATTTATTGTCATTTTTTAATTTTTTATTTCTGGCTTCTGACCATTTCGTAAATCTTTCAACGTGCGATTTATGAGTTTGTGAGGCATTGTGCTCTCGTCCCAGGTGATAATCTTACGTTGCTGCAATACTTTCGCCATCGCGGAGTTCTTTGAAATGTTGCACGCAGGTTCTTCATTTACATTTATAAAGCCCTAAATTGTGAAAATTAAAGTAACCGTTCTCGAGTTAGGCATTAAAAAATGGATGTTCCCTGTTTTCCAATTTTCCTGGACATTTTCTGGGGTTTTTGTCCAGTGGCCTGTGTCCTTCCTTGAGCCAATACGACATCAAGCCCTAAATCGTGAAAATCGAACAATCCATTCTCGAGTTATACGTGCAGACACGGACGACATTGTGTGAATAATTTAGCTTGTGATACTTTTTTTGTAAAAATAAAACAAACAACAATAGAATTAAATTTATCATGCATTGTGTATAACATTTTCATCTATCATTTTCAAACTTCTTAGTCCCCAACATCAATCATTTATCAACTGTTTGTAAAAGAGAAAGGAAGGTTTACCAATGTATTTTTGAAGTTATGTGGAGTCGAAAAGACGTCAAATACATAATATACCTATCATATAAAGCACTCAACTGAATTAGACCTCAAAACTAAATAAATAAACAAAAATTAAAAGGACTTTTGTTGAGAGATTCAAAATAAAAGCTTTCCCACCCCCATCAGAGCTATCTATACCATATCTTGTCAACGTTCCTGGTACTTTATACAAAAAAAAACAAAAACACCAATACCTTCATGTAGAAATTGTGTATATCATCCTACTTTGTAATTAACAAAAATGAATGTCCTATGGTTTTACATGTTACTAGAAAATATTTTAATTATTCTTTTGGCCTTAAAATATAAATGTAGAAAACAAAACTCAAAATGTACTCATAAATCAAGTCCACTCACTTACGCTCAAGGGACAACAACTGCTGACACAAAACACTAAAAGGACAATAAGAGATTTTTTATAATTTATATGAAGGTAAAAGGAATTCAGCCAAAACGTTAGAATAAAAATCAAAAAGGACATTTGTGTAGGTAAAGGTTTGAACAGATAGATGAAGGGAAATTCCTTACATCCTCTAAGGTAGGGTAGGTAGGTGTATTTGAAATAAAATGTTACTCTTACTCCTGATTTTAAATGGGTATATCCTCATATCCTTGTTTAAGTGGTAGGTACTGGTAAACCAAAAATGGGATCTGGGGATAAATGAAAATCAAATCAAGTGTTCAACTACAATTTTTGGTTTGTACAATTGTACGTATCTCTTCGCCTAACAACCATTCATGTGTGTTTTGCCTATGCAGCATGAAGGTACATACATATATTTGAGTGTTAAGTGTAGACTTCGAAGGAAATTGAAATCAAAATTGAATTAGTCCCAAATGATGAAACAATTTCATTTTATTTTCCATTAGTGTGTTTTATTGTATGTTTCACCCGCAAAGTCCAATGTTGACACAAACTCTCCTCGTTTTAAATGCTCACAGTACAAATGTGTGAAAGAAAACAAGGTAAAACGGATTATTGCTTTCACATCACAGATAAATCCTTTTTGATTTGTTTTATGCTTATTAAAATTTAGTTATTTTGTGTTGTTTTTATGGAATTTCGGTGTTTCTTTTATGTATCCATAAATTTAATTTAATACCCAACCAAAGATGAAGAAAGAAAGATACCAGGAAAAGCAATGTCCGTAGCGATAATAAATGGAGGATAAGAATGCTTTGATTTGTCAGTTTATTTTTAACGCCATACGACACGAGGACACAGGGAGGGCTTTTGTATTGATTATAGTCTTTTTGTTGTTGTTTTCGTTTCAATGTGAAAAATACTTAAGTTGTCACCGACAATGAGCAGAGAATGGATATGTACTTTAGTTGACTCTAGACAGAGTATGGTCCGATGAAAATATCATTTAAGTGCTTTAAGGAGTGGGTGGAAAAGAGAGGTTGTTGGTAGGTAGGAACCACTAGTTTAGAAATGTTCTTTGATTTAATGTCAAGAGGGAGTTGTCGAGATATATTGTGGAAAAATGTATAAACCTACTCGTACTTATGTGTATTACTGTTATTTTATAGGTAGATATTTATCTTTTAAACAAATTGCTGTTGGGATAATGGACGGACACTAAAGCGTTCAATCTAATGGATGAGCTACCATAGTTCTGAGTCTTCTATTCTATTATTATACAAAGATAGTTTTAAAGCGAGTAATTGAGACTTCTATTAGCAGCCCATCGCCGAGCAACTTTGATAGGGTGACTCACCTAAGGTATGACAAAAAGATAGAGCGCAAAGGGTGAGTGGAGACAAGAGAACAAATTGTATGGGAGGGTGTCTATTTCACCCGTTTTAAGCGGGAATTGAATTAAAACAAACAAAAAAAAAATATTAAAAACGGAACACTTACAATGACATGTGAAACCTTTTTGTAAAGCCAGAAACACATTCGTTTATTGTCTTTTTAAATAAAGTTATTTTTTCTACAGTTTTTGAGAAATTAACTTTCAAAGTCCAAATTAAAAACAAAAAAAAAAAAATAAGTAAAGTAAATAAGTCCTTTTTTTGTTGTCAAAATTCAATGCTCTTATAAATTTTTGGTCAATCATTGAGAACCGCATGAATCTAGGACTTTTACTTTTCAAGATAACAATCTCATTAAACTAAGAATAATCCGGATATCATCATTACAGAAACCACTTGATTTATCATCGAGCTCATTTTTTCTTGTGTTTACTAAGATTTTTGTTTATTATATTTTAATATCTTGAAAAGTTAAAGTCTTAGAATCATGCGGTTTTCAGTGTTTGAATAAAAATTTATAAGAGCGCATTGAACTTTTACAACAAAAAATTTGAAAAAAATTAGTTTGAATTTTTTTTTAAATATATTTATCAAATTTTAGAGTTTGAAAATTAATTTTCAAAAATTTTTGACAAAAATAACTTCATTTAAATAGACAATAAAAAAATATTTCTGGCATTACAACAAGGTATAACATGGCATTGTTAGTGTTACCGTTGTATTTTAATAATTTGTTTTCTGTTTTATATCCAGTTTTTAGAACACTGCCCCTCATACCTAAACGTACGAAAATGGGCCCCCTCCCGTACGATTTTGTTCTTGTCTCGACTCAACCTACACGTCATATCCTTTTGTCTCACCTTTGGTGAATCACCCTGTACCTTTTGTTATGAAAGTCGTCCATTTAGGATTAATGTAAAGGTAGGTAGGTATTCTATGTACGTCCTGTCGTTTTCATTGCGTAAAATGTGATTTTCGTCTGGCGCTGTCGTTTTTTACTATATGTACCGCATCATATTATGTAGATACATAACATTTCTGAAAGAAATTCATGTTTCTGGAACAGTTAAATGCCTACGATTGTCTGAATAGCAATTAAACGACTGTACATCAGTGTAGGTACAATTAAACTATTTTTAAATTGTCTCACACAGTATCAATATGATTTTTAAAATGGGCGACCTGATCGCACGAAATTGATCTTGTAGTCCAGCACTTTCATGTTGACATTTGTATAGCAGCTACCCATAGCTTCAAGCTGATTTGGAACAAAAATTCACCATCGCGAACAATTTCGGTTATGATCATTTTCATGTTAAACTTGTATTTACTGTGAGATTGACGGCAAGGCTCAAGTAATATAGTTTAATTATCATTTGCTGGGTTCTGAATGTTATTCTATGAAAATTATTAATTGAACATTAATCAATTGAACTCTATTTTCGTGGAATATGTTTTTTGACTTTAAAAAAGTGCCCATAAGGAAAATAATTGGTGTAGGAAATGGCGGCCACGGGCAGTATAGCCCATAGCCCAGTTAGCGCTGAAGTGCGCCGTTTTGATAACATAACTCGTTTGAACCTGTGGATGGAATTGAAGAGAGAGAATATGGGCATATCCTCAGGTTATCGTCCCTTTTTATTTAAGTTTAGAATAGGATATTGTTGTAGCTTTTAGCACAATCATCAGAAACTGGATAACTCACTCAACCAGATCAGTACCCGCACCCGCACCATCCACAGTTAGCCCACTAGGAAGTTCGTTGGCTGGCACTGGAGCTTCCACTGATCTGATTGGATGATCATCCGGCCGCTGTGCACCACAAACCCCCACCAGAACCCTTGTCCACTATCTTGTGGTCATAGGGAATCGACGGAAGTTATAATGCAGAAGTAGCCGAAATTTGCCCTAGAGCCATTTCGTCGCGTTGAGAAAAGAACTCAAGTCTTTGATCTTCATTTCAGAAAGTTCGTTAATGTCGTCAAAGAATGTTCTTCCGAGTGACTGTTTTCTAGCTTTGGCCAGAGCATGGCATTTGCAGAGGAAATGAACTACTGTTTCCTTTTCCTGCTGGTCCTCACAGCTCCGACAGTGAGAGTATTGTGAGGTATGCCCAGCTTCGCTTCATGCTCTCCTATTGGCCAGTGTCCGCTACAGGTTGCAACTACCTTGGCTATGTCTTGCCTGGGTCTGCGTATTAGATCAATTGTTCGGTTCTTGTCATAGGTGGGCCAAATATTCCTAGATATAATACAGTTTGATAAACTGCTCCACCTACGGTTTGCTTTAGTAAGATAAATTGAGAGAATGGTGCCCCTTATAACTCCAAGCGGAATGAATAAAATAATTGGTGTAGTCATAAATCAATTTTTTTTTTTTTTTTTTGAAAAAATTGCATACAAAATCTTTTCTAATGACTGAATTATGCAAAACCAAACGAATTTTTGTTATTTAGTTTTTGCGAAAATAACAAACTCAAAAAACCACCTGGCAGAAAGGGCCTTGTAAATTGTCTGGTCTCAAGATGTCCAAATAGCTTTTTTTGACAAATATTAAAATAAAATAAAATAAAATAAAATCAAATAAAATAAAATAAAATAAAATAAAATAAAATAAAATAAAATAAAATAAAATAAAATACAATAAAATAAAACAAAACAAATCGAAACAAAATAAAGAAAAATAAATTAAAATAAAATAAAATAAAAAAAATTAAAATAAAATAAAATAAAATAAAATAAAATAAAATAAAATAAAACAAATTAAAATAAAATAAAATAAAATAAAATAGGTATAAATACAAAGTTAAGCTAACAGTTCACAACAACTATTAGAGATGAAAATAAGAAGAGAATTTGTGTCTCTTCATTTGGAATCATTTAAATATTTTAATAAAAAAAAAACAAACATTACAACCATATCTACATAAATTAAGGTAGTGTTTACGGGGTAAGGTAGTAAAACAGTTACAGCAGTAAAACAGTAACCAGTAGCAGCAGAAAAATTCAACCAATATCACAATAGTCGTTTTCGAGATACAATAAGCAATGCTTTTTTTTAGCGTACGGGACTCCCCTCAAAATTTTAAATACAGTTTTTAAATTTGTTGGTCGTTTTGATGTTTAATATAAATAAAAATATATTTTTTTCTTTACCCAAACGTTTCGCCACCGCCGGTTCGGAGGTGGCCGGAAACATTAAGTCCCGCACAAAGGATAATGTGCAGATAGACAGATTTTCATTAGGTCTGATGAGTTTAATATTTATTAAAATAATAAAACTCCCCCCGAAATGCCTTTGTGTATTGCAAGTAAGAAGAGAAGTTAATGTATTTAAATTCTCTAGCTATATTAAAAGCTACATTTTGAATGGAACAGTGAGTAAGTAAGTTATTAATTAAAAAATATTAACTGAAGCATAGCAACACTATATATAACGTTTATAATAATAATCATAGCATACAGTTATGGACAAAACAATAAGACCACTAAAAATAGGATTAAATTTCATAAGAAAACTCAAGTATAGGAATATATTTTAATTTTTTTTGTTCATTTTAATATTTTGTACAGTAACTGTATAAATTCACGGATGCGTCAAATCTGGTATTTCTCATTTTTTGCTGAGTTGTTCAGGATATGGGCCTAGTAAATAACCTAAGTTTTCGACCTCGAGCGGCGACCGCTTCATAGTCAAAAATAAAAAAACACGCGATTTTTTCGCACTTTTCTCAGTAATTGGCGATTTTTGTCCTAAAGAAGTAATTTTAAATAAAAACATTGTTCTACGATTTTAAAGTAACCTACTTTGCTCCAATTTGAGCAAACCATTTCTGTAGACCGAATGGTTTCCAAAATACAGCATTTCAAAATTTAGCCATACAAAAATATATAAACAAGTAGTATTATTAAACAGTATTATTTTATTATCTAAAAAAATGACTTAAGGTAGAAACAACACTATTGAAAAAAATGGTAACACCCACAATATTATCCTGTAGCTTATCTTGAGCCTAGGAACCCATTCTTGAATTTTCTTTTTAAATAAAGTTATTTTTTTCGTTAGTTTTTCTAAACAGTAAGTCATGGCGAAATGATTTATTTTGCAATCGATAGATTTTATTAAATACATAAAACATATACATGACAACAAAAATTTTCAAAAATTGACAACTTGAGATATGAACGTTTGAAAGTCAAAAATGGCGAAATACATGTTTGAGAAAAAATTAACTATAAATCAGTGTGACGTTCTATTGATATATATGGATGTTGTTATGAAGCTGATAAAAAGATAAATACGTATCTGCCAAATTTTTAATTAAGGCTTTGGATTTGGCAAAGTGAATTTTTGAAAAATATTTTTTTTTTTTATTTATAGGTTGTTATATTTTTATTTTTGTACTCTTTGGTATTTTCATTGAAACTAACATCAAAATGCAGATAATTCTCCTACATAAGCGTTATACTACCAGGATTTCTAAAAAAAACTTGGTTAAAACTCAGGGTTGCCAAAGGCGAAATGTAAGAAAAGATGTTCATTTGCTTGCAATGTTTCGATAAGATGTTCCATTCTTTAAGAACTTAACTCTACCTTTCACGGGAGGCATATTTCCTCTTGAAAATGCACACTTAATTGGAGAATTTACACAAAATGTAAGGTAAACCGCGCCGAATGATACCGTTATCAAGATTTAATACAGCAACTAAAAAATTACACGACGCAATAAAGGGGAAGAAATAGAAAAAAAAAATCTTGTCAAAAGTAATAATATTAAAGGTACTATTTCGTTTCAAATGTCGTCAAAAGCTCTTAAATCACCCTTTTTCTGACCATCATTAAACATCAGAAGAATCTGATTATTAGCGAGGTTTTAATCCATAATCATCGTTGCCATTTTTCAATCGAATACACGTCTATATTGATCCTGAAAACTCATACATTAATCGTCAACGGGAAACATAATTAAGAATGGCTCTTGTTAAATCCCCCTCAATGATAACCGTGTTCGTATGGTGGTCAACTCGAGTGATTATCAAAGTTTTAAGTTTAACGAAGATTACAAGTCAATGCATTTTGGGATAACAATCGATCGACCGACGTCATTATCTATGTATAAGTCCACATTGAATTTACACCAAACGAATCAGGGGATTCATAAATTCCAGACTGTTTTATCATTAAAAACCTGCTTGCATGCTGTCAAAGTTATACACGTCAACCTTCCTATTAAATTTCATCCTCTCTTTTCGCAGAAATAACAATCACCTAAATGACACTAATCACATTTCAATGCACTTCAGTACACGCAAACATTCCCTCTAGGAATATAGAAACAGTCGTATCGTACACATATCCATTACGAAAAAACTTCTGAATCAGATAGTAATCCTGATGGTTATGAAAGAATTTCATTCTCCTGTCACACACAACATAAAATGTTTCAGTCTTTTTTCGGTTTGCAAGGCAAAACCCTTTATTATCTTTACCACAACCATTACCAAAGCAATCTAAATTAATACCCTTCAATCGGTGAGCCAATCGCTAGCCGCGCACTGCCCGCCCCCACTATGTACTTTACCTTACTAAACTATCATACTTCCGGCCGTTCGGCGTTCATCCTTCCATTCAACTTATACCGTCCGTTTCTGCTAATTCGCTGTGGCTTTCTCTAGAACTTAATCTACGTGTAGCGGTGTAATTAGTTTTACTCGATTGCATTTGCATGCACAAAGGGAAAGGACCCGTCGACTTGAAATTTGCGTGTGAAAGGAAAATATGCACACATACACTGATGCTTCACACTTACTCACACTCACTTACCTCGCTTATAAGCTCATCTACATATGTATGTATGTTAACAGGAAACTCACTTGCTGAGGTTGACATGGAAATAATTCTCAACAACACGAATTTGATAACTTTACTTCCTAGCGGTCGTCCAAGCTGAAGTCCTGAAACTAAGAGATTCTAAAAAAGGATTACTATAATACTAGAACGAGAATGGGTTAACGTAAGAGGTGGAGAGGAAGCTTATAGTCGTTTGACTGAATTACTTGGTTGGCGAAGCAATACCATTCCCATCGCTATTGTTTTGGAAGAAACGCGTGAGTTTCGTTAAGTCATTCAACACATGCACCAACAGGATGCATGCTATCAGAAACAGTGCTTATTCATCAGTGTTGTTGCAATGTGTTTGTGCATTTATACAAAATGTGCTTTGGCCTGGAAGAAGTTCTCGTTCCTTTCTATCTTACTCCATCATCGTCTTTTTCTTCCCTTATATATGAACATGAACATATAAAATAGCTTTCAGGTTTATAGTATAAAAAGATATTGACACGCGAGTACATACATACCTACATATGTGGAAATGTCTATTCCAACAGTTTATTCAGGTGAACGACAATAATAAATATTGAATTGTAAGTAGATAGTGTTTTGTTCGTTAGGTCCTTTTTGTTTTTAAAGAATGGATATGGATACATAAAACAACATAAACGAGAACACGCATGAACGAAAAACAATTATAGGTATTATTGATATATGTAACTTTTATTTAACTTTGAAAGGCACTCAAATTAATCACAGATTACAATAAAGTATTCAGAAAGTCTTCCATTTTAATGAAAAATAAATTTATTAAGTAGGTAATGAAAGGTACCATCATGGATAAAAGTTCATTATTGGCGTTTTACTGGCCTAAACCCTTCACTTTATTCTCAACTCGTATAAGTTAGAAGAACAAATTGATTTAGACTATGACCTATTTATTATGGAGGTAAAGTACAAATATATTCATTGGAACACTTAAATCATAACCTTATGCAACAACGTCAAACAATGAATTTTATAGTTATATCTCTTATCCTATTAAAAAGGTTCTTAAACCTAAGTTATTACAATTTAAAAATTTTGTAGAGTTCTAATTAAATAATATAACTTTCATATAAGGGCCAGCGAAAAAAGTTCGAAGCAAGTTTGAGCTTCTTATGTGAACATTAAGAAATTTTTCACAATGAGCTAAATTTTAACATGAAAATGCAACAACGAAAAGTTAACACAACATTGAATCTTCAGTAACTCTAATGTGAACATTAACTTTCCAATGATTTCCAAGGAAATGTTCGTTGAGTGTGGTAGTTTTTAGCACATTTTGAAAACAAAACTTTTATACGAAGATTTAAAACTGTACAACAAATAATTTCATGAAAAAATAACACAATACATTTTGATGATATATATACAATTTTTTATTAAAATTGACTCCAATTGCTGAGAAAGGAGAGAGTACGATAACTTTGGCACCAAAAATTGATAAAATGTTTTTGTAGAAGGGAGGGTCTATCTCAGCCCTTACAGGCGGTAGGGGCATTTTAGAAATAAATGACTTAAAATGAATAAACAATATAAAAAAAAAATTGCAACACTTACAATAAAAAACTATACCGGTTTTGAAAGCCAGAAATCTGAAATCTTTAATCATAAAGTTAAATTGAATTATTCATGCCTACAGTTTTCGAGAAATTTGCATGCAAACTCAAAAGTTTGAAAAAAAAAGGTTGGCGCAGTTTTTTTTTTAAATTGTGAAATGAAGTGCTAAATTGTCTTTTAGTAGTCAATGCTTATATAAATTCTGAATCGAACAAAAAAAAAACCGAATGGTTTTATGTCTTCTAGTTTTCGAGAAAATTGAAAATTACTTTAACTACTTTTTTTATAATTTGTTGGTTTTAAAGGTGATCTCACTTTAAGGATTAATGTGATAACTACGGGCGCAACAAAATGATAATTGATTTTTATAGAAGGGCTTAATACAATCATTTTGCATTACGGGCCGTGGATCTATCTCACTCCGTTTAGGCGTGAAAATTACAAAATTACTTTAAATGAAAACAAAAAAATGTAAAACAACGGCAGCACTAACAATGCTTAAATTATAGGTTTTCTAAATGCCAGAAGCTTTTTATTTTATTTTTTGTTTCAGCCAAGTTATTTGTGTTAGTAGTTTTTTTGAAAAAAAAAAAATACTTTAAAACTCAAAATTTAGCAGAACAGAGGCCCCAAAAAGGGAGTTAAGAAAGCGGACAACCCACGGTACTGTTTATTACAAATAAACTGAAAGCACACTTACTGACAACATAGGTGCCTGCCTGGCGACTGAGCTCAACACGGCGATGTCCAGTGATGTAACGAATACTACACATGAATTGTACTTATTTTACCTCCAAGTGGTAACCATCGGGTACTGGTCTCGTCCATCCGGACTTGACTTTCCAAACAAATAAGCGCGAGTGTTGAACAAGAGACAAAAATAGCAACACTATAAATACTCTCTCGGAAATGACTGGCTGTATAAGTCGGCTGAAGTCTTAGACGAGCCCAACAGAAAGAAGGTTTGCGGCGGATGAATTCATCAGAATCAACGGTGTCACCAACAGTATGGACGACAGAGACCTTACGTGAGTTACTCTGGAATATTTAGAGCTGAGGTCAGTAAGGATTTTCAGTACTAGCCAGGGTGCTGAAAAAGAGATGGTGGCGGATGAACCCTTCAAGGGTCAACGGCAGCACTCATATCCCCGTAGTGGGCTACTGGTATTGGATTATCCGGGCTGCTGTCCTAAGGCTACACAAGGATCCGGGTCTGGGGGTCGTGTGACGGGTTGACAACCTACCACATGTAAAGAAATCAACCGGTTCGAATCGGCAACTACAGCCTAGGATAAGGAATGATCTAACGATGACGACTTTTGGCTTACGAACAAGGACAAATATTGGATTCTGGAATGTAAAAACTATTCTCGATAACCGCGAAGAAGGCCCTTACAATGCCAGATTCCTCCAACTTGAGAAAGAATTCCAACGGTACAACCTAGACATCTTGGGTCTGAGTGAAGTGAGATGGTTGAGGGCAGGGCAGGTGGGTTCACCTTCGAAAAGCACTTTCTTTATTTACTCTGGAAAACCAGTTAGAAGCTCCCGATGTTCCGGCGTAGGTTTAATGTTGACTCCAAAGGCGCGGCAAAGTCTTATAACCTGGAAACCCATCAACGACAGGATATTGACAGCCAGGTTCCAGAGTAAATTAAGAAAAATCACCATCATCCAGTGCTATGCCCCAACTGAGGAAGCGTCGGACGCCGAGAAGGACGAATTTTACAGCCAACTTAGCGCGGTTTTCAGAAGCTCGCCGAATGGAGACATCACTATCGTAATGGGAGATCTTAATGCTAAGGTTGGTCAGGGACACTACACAGCGTTGAAGCACGTTCTGGGTAACCACGGTATCGGGAACGGAACGACAATGGAGAGCGGTTTGTTGACTTCTGTAACGCAAATCAGCTAGTCATTGGAGGTACTCTGTTCCAGCATAGGATCTCGCACAAGATATGTTGGTTATCTACAGATCGTCAATGTACAGCCAACTTAATCGATCACTTTGATATTAGCAAGGGCTTTAAAAATTGTCTTCTCGACGTCCGAAACAGACGCGGTGCTGATGTAGGGTTAGCTCGCGATCACCATCTTATGCTTGCCTACGTTCGACTTCGAATTGCTTCAGTACATGGAAATCGGCAAAACTTCCTGCGTACACCCAGATACAATACCGACAGATTACGGGATCCTACAGTGCGCCAAAATTATAAGGACCGCCTCGCCGCAGAAGCAGAAGTAATCAGCATTGCCACGCCAGAAAATGCAGACCAGCACTGGAGCAATGTGAAAAAAGCCTTTGCAACTGCCGCAACTGAGTCTGTGGGTATAAGGCAGAGAAGCCAAAGCACATGGCTTTCTGCAGATACATGGAGTAAGATTAAAGAAAGGAACGCGATTAGATCCCAACTTGCGGCTGCCCCAGTAGGTGAGAGGAAAGAAGTGCAGCGTAGTGTCACACGTGACAAAAGGAGGCGCATAAATGTCCTCGCAGAACAGGCAGAGGAAGCAGCATCTAGGTGCGACAGTGGTACCGTCTACAAGATAACCAAGGAATTATTTGGAAACAACAA
The DNA here is from genome assembly GCA_949320155.1 of Melangyna quadrimaculata. Classification (NCBI taxonomy): domain Eukaryota; kingdom Metazoa; phylum Arthropoda; class Insecta; order Diptera; family Syrphidae; genus Melangyna; species Melangyna quadrimaculata. The sequence continues at coordinate 78,183,314 of OX439484.1, read as the reverse complement.
CTCCCGAAAACAACACCTCGTCAAGGATGTAGACGGCACCCTGCTAGTTACGGATGAGGATCAGCTCAGGAGATGGAAGGAACATTTTGCTAGCGTGCTCAACCACATAGGCGATAGCGGAGGTGTTCCAGCCCCTAACCCAAATGAGCTCTTCGTAGAAACTAGTTCCCGTATTCGCACCTGCCCTCCCAGTTTAGCCAAAATAACATCAGCAATCTAATCCCTCAAGAACAACAAAGCGGTAGGTTTGGACGGCATTCCCCAGATGGAGAATTTCCCCATTGAATGGAAAAAAGGGATGATCGTCAAACTACCAAAAAAGGGAAATCTTACGGATTGCGGAAAATGGAGAGGGATCTGTGTCCTCCCCATGCGCCGCGGTGGCAAAGATAATGGCGAAAATAATTTTGGAACGAATCAAAGAACATCTCGATTCTACTATCGACAAAGAGCAAATGGGATTTCGTGCAGGCTCATCCTGCATTGATCACATCAATACCTTGAGGATCATTATAGAACAATGCGTGGAGTTCCGCTCCCCTCATCATTTGCTCTTCATCGACTTCGAAAAGGCTTTCGATAGTTTGAATCGAGATTTCATTTGGTCAGCTTTACGCAGGAGAGGAGTACCCGAGAAGATTATCGCCATTATAAAGGCTACCTACGAGGGTGCATCGTGTCAAGTCTTACACAACGGTAAGGTATCAGAGGACTTCGATATCCATAGCGGAGTTCGTCAAGGATGTTTGCTATCTCCACTACTTTTCCTGGTGGTTATAGGGGATGTGGTTCATGCAGCAACTTTCTGTACCTCGGTAGTGTTGTCTCAAAAGACGGCGGTGGTACGGATGAAGATGTTAACTGCCGAATCGGAAAAGCTAAAGCTGCTTTCGGCATGCTGTCTAAAGTTTGGAGGAGCAACGTCTACAGTACGAAGACCAATCTTTGACTGTTCCGCTCGAACGTAGAGTCAGTACTACTATATGGGTGTAGTACATGGAAAGTGACCGCCTCTGTCACAAGGAAGCTACAAACTTTCGAAAATAGATGTCTTCAAAACATCCTAAAGATTTTTTGGCCGAACACCATCTGCAACCAAGAACTCCTTCGGAGAACGGGCCAAAGTCCTATTGACATCGTTATTAGGAAAAGAAAGTGGCAGTGGATTGGTCACACCCTACGTCGTGGTGCAGACTCTATTGCAAGACATGCAATGGAGTGGGATCCACTCATCCAAGATGGCAGAAGACCTGGAGGCCAGAGAAAATCTTGGCGCAAAACAGTCGACAAGGAATCACAAAAGCTCGATAAAAGTTGGGGAGTGCTAAAATACATTTCCAGAAACCAAACGAAATGGCGTGTAGCGGTAGTTGACGCCCTTTGCCTCTGAGAGGGGTCAGGGATCTAAGTAAGTAAGTAAGCGGAGTCGCGTGAGCGGGACGGAGGACCCAAAAAGGGACGTAAAATCCTTGAACCCGCGAAGCGTGCCATCCATGATACTTATTGTTAAAAAAAAAACTATTGACAATAAATTCCGTTGAAATTGAGGAAAGAACCCCTATACCTTACAAAAACAATTTACATTCAAAATACTTGGGCGACGTACCTCACTGTTTATAATGCTAGATTTCCACTTGTCATTGAAAACACGCAAATTGATAAACTTTCCAAGACAGGGTGAGTTAAACTTGCTCGCTACTACTACTTTCTTTGCTTTTTGTGTTGGTAAAAGCCACCCTGTCCTGGAAAGTGTGTCAATTTGCGTCTTTTCTATGACAAGTGGAAACCTAGCATAAGCCGCGCCGAAATGCTGGGAGCTAGCATACTCTATTTATGTTAGCAATCAAAACAATAAAATCTCAAAAAAAGTACTTTTAGTAATTTTCAATTTTCTTAAAAACTTGAAGACATAGAACCAATCGGTTTCTTGTGTTCGATTCAGAATAAATATAAGCATTGACCACCTGAAGCCAATTTAGCACTTTATTTCACAATTTTGAAAAAAATTGGTCTAAACTTTTTTTTTCATTTTTTTTTATCAAACTTTTGAGTTTGCATGCAAATTTTTCGAAAACTGTAGGCATGAATAATTCAATTTAACTTTGGAATTAAAGAACAAATTTCTGACTTTTAAAACCGGTATAGTTCTTTATTTTAAGTGTTGCCTTTGTTTTTTAAATATTTGTTTCCATTTTGAGTCATTTTTTTTTCTAAAATACCCCTACCTCCTAAACAGGGTGAGATAGACCCCCCCATCCGATAGTAAAAAATGCTCGTTTTTAACCCTTCAACAAAAAAACTGCTTTTAATTTTTGGTACCAATGTTATCGTACTCGTGCCCTTAGAAATTATATAACGACATTCTTACAGCATAACAGAAGCATTTGAGAACCATTTTTAATGAACACATCCCTCTGGTCTATTGGGATTGAAATATTGCACTTCTCGAACAGTTCGAAAAAAATATTATTTCGACAAGTATTTCTTTGTGGGAAATAGTTAGTTCTTTATAATTAATCTATATAAAATTGCATTGTAATAGATAAATTTACTTAAATTGATTGTATTTAATCCTTTTCAAAGATGTCGTCCTTTTTTTTTTTGAGAAAAAAAAAAATACGTCTTTATGACATTTTATGTAAACATAACAGCAAGTTGTGCCAACATACAGAATCAAAATTTCCTAATGTGATTGAAAAGTCAGGGTTTTTTTCTTACCTAATAATGTTTAAAAAAAAAGTAAAAAAAATATACAATAAAGGTCTTACCCAAAAGTAGTTACCAAAATTGAAAAAAATCCATTCAGCCTTTTAAGCTTCAGAGGCGAAAATATATCATTTTAAAAATAACTTTTTTTCTATATTTTTTGCACTTTTTGCTCGTAAGCATCTTTTTGACTTGCGATAATAAAATAAAATATTACGAAAATAAAGAACTCGAAAATAGTCGGTCCCGCAGTTAGCCGTCTGTCATATAGTCGACATAATGTTTGACTGCTAACCTGAACGTGTGGGTTTGAGTCCCAGCCTAGGTAGCATTATTGTCTATGCTCTCGAGTTTCATACCCGTGGAATTTCATGATATAAATAAATATACCTAATTCTCAATCCACTGTACCAACAAAAATCTTTCCTTTCCTTCTATATTCCTTCTTAATTGCCGTGCATTTTATTTAAAAGACCTGAGGTCTTAAAGTTACTCGTAGTTAAAATTATTATTAAAAAAAAAAATGTGTGAGTACCGGGACTCAAGGGGATGATGTGTGAACATCAGTGAAGTATATAGTTTATACTATAGCTTACTACTGTATATTTATTATTATAGTAAACTGATGAGGTTGCCAAAGGCGCCCGTCGAACATGTTATGTTATTTCATGTGATTAAGGGCTGAGCGTAAATATGTATTTAATTTTGTTTCTAACCTCACCCTCCACTTTCAAAAAAGGTACTTTTAGAGAATGTGCCAACTCTTAAAATCATACCCAATTTAGACCTTAAAACCATAACAGTTGCACCATGCCTTAAAAATCTACATTTTCCACAATTATATGATGATGATAATTTTCCCGACACTATTTAATGCACAAACCGTCGGCTTGGTTGGTGTCGTTGGTGTATTACTATACCCAACCACATTACCGACATTTACCACATTATCTCAATTTACTCTATTCAATGCACGAACCATTCGCATCCATTAGTTAAAAATCTAAATAAACAAGATGGTGGCGTATCCGCAATTTTGTCTTTCCTCTTTCAAGTTTACCCATACCGAGAGTTTGTTTTTTTCTTAATACCTAGCGCTAAGATGTTTACACATCAAAAATATATTTTCTTTAGATAACGGCTCTACGTATTTCTTGCCATTTTGTTCATTCCATTTCAAAGAAGAAAGCAAATTTTAATGCAGAGGACTACAGTCGATTTACAGTGAAGATGGACTTTTTCGTGGAGCGAAATATTGGTAAGCTGATTTTCATATACATAAAAGAGACCTATTAAAAAAGCTTATTTCCGGGTTTTCAGGACGCCATCGCCAACGACATGACCCTGTGGAAATCCACCATTTTGGAACGCGCGAATTGATCTATATCTCCAAAAATATTGATCTTAGAAAAAAAATTGTAAGGCCAAGCTTGTAGGCAATTAAATCATCTTTCGTCCATATATACCTTTTTTTCGGTGTGGACAATATCATTTTATTTTGTTGTTTTTTTACAATTACACAGTATTGTGATTCCCGAGGAAACTTACGTAAATTACTTTCCAAATAAGAATTTTAGAACGCTAAATTTCAAACATTTTATATATACTTTTGAAGATGATGCAATGTCGCAGTCAAAAGTTACAGCCATTTGAGCTAAAATGAAAACTCCGGAGTGAATAAAATAATAAATTATTATTAAAATTAATCCAAATACCAAAATGGCTGTAACTTTTGACTGCGGTATAGCATCATCTTCAAAAATATATCAAATGTTGAAAAATTAGTGCCCTAAATTTCTTATTTCGAAAGTAGTTCACGTTAGTTTCCTCGGAAAATATAAAAAAAAAAAACAAAAAATAAAATGATATAACCTTGTATATAGGAACGTTTTCCACTGTTTTTTTTTTCAAAGTCAACAAATGATCAAAAATTTCGCGTGCCAAACATGGTTTCACCGACTTTAAAAGATTTCTTTATCACAAGTAACTGCCTCTTAAATTTTCAAAATATGCCTTTTTTACTCGATAAACGGCTGAAACCCCCCAAAACTCGGTTGATTTTTAAGCTTTTCTCGTTTTAAAGACCTCCGTGGGTTCAGGGACGAGCAAGTAAGACTCGTATTATAGGTAATTTCGTGTGCTTAACTCAAATCTATCATCCGTTTTTCGCAATCAACTCTAGTTTTTGAGATATTACAGTCTGAAAATGGAATATAAACATTTTTGTTCCTATTTTTGAGATTCCTTAAAAATTCGAAATGCTTTTTTTCAAAAAAATGTACGAGTCTTACTTGCTTGTTCCTGAACCCATGCAGGTGTCTTTAAAATGGAGAAAAGCTTAAAAATCAACCGATTTTTTGAGGGTTTTTAGCCGTTTATAGAGCAAAAGAGGCATATTTTGAAATTTTAAGGGCAGTTACTTGTGCTATTTTATTATTAGCATCCCTAGAGTGTCAAAAGAAATCTTTTTAAGTCGGTGAAACCACGTTTGATAAACGAAATTCTTGATCATTTGTTGACCTTGAAAAAAAACGTGTATTTTACATAAAAAACGGCCTCGGGGTCTGGAAGTACCATTTTAAAAAAATTCCGGGGCGTAGAAATACTTGTGTGGGTATCCTCTACAAGATCCCCGTTACCCATTTTGAATATCTGAAAAAATAAATTATTAGACACCCCTAATGGACTTAACTATAAGTTTTTATTCTAATCTGAGGGAATATCGGAAGTAAAATTAAATATATATTTTGAATGCAAAAAGTTATTTGCGCATAAATTATAAACTTTTTTTTATGACACAAATAAATATGTATGTTTGTATATATATCCACCTACCTTTACATTTCAACAAGAAAATTTAATATAATGCTGTTATAAACTCTCAACTAACCATAACAATATATCATGCATACACCCCAGCCAACAGGAATAACACAAAATAATAAAAACCCACCTACCCTCCCAACATAACCATATATCTGACTAAAATTTCATTTTAAAATAGTATACAGAAAAAAAAAGTACTCATACGCCCCATAATCCCATGTGTAATTCCTTCACAAAGTTTCCCTTAACTTTCGTCAAACTTTTGAACATGTAAAAATAAAATCCTTCTTTTCTCATTTTTATTTTTAAAAATTATAATACAAAAAAAAATAAACCTAACAAACACTTAAATCCTTTATTCCATGTCATAGCTACCTACAAAACGCAATAACAAAAAATAACTGACTGTAAAGTTTGAACACAGGCACTTTGCAGTGTGTAGCATCACATTGTGTATAGTCTTGAGTCCTGACCAGGACCAGACAAGCCATAAGCATAAAGGAAACAAGAAATTACATCATCACAGTCAATTTCAATTACCAGGCAACTTTGTTTTGCATTGCAAAAATCCATATTCTTATGGGCATGGCAGGGAAAACGCATGTGTGTGTGCATTGACGCTTTTGTTTGTTCACCATCATGGTCACATACTATATGTATGTGCTATTCTTTTTTGTTATACTCGTCCATTCTAACGGTAATGGCGATGTTTCAATTTTTGTTTGTGGTATTGCACTACCATAACAAAACAACTTGCAAAACAAAAACAACCATACAGAGTCTTAATAGCGAGGTAAAGTAAAATCAAAGGAGTTTGAGTGTAACGGAAGATGTTACCGTATCTTTTTGAAAATTGTGTCTTCTCAATACAGGAAATCGGAAAAAACCTGAGCTAAACAGTATTTCATCGTCGTTGTCTGATGGTGCTGTGTCCTTGTTGGTGGGATCGGGATGGTTTGAAGAGCTAAAAGCAAAAGCAAACAAACGACAGGATTCCATGTTGTCCTCCGTGGTTGTCATCTTATTCCGAAACTTTTGAAAAATTGTTTCTGTGGCAAATGGAATAAAAGCAAATTTATTGCACCAGCAGAAATGGCTTGAAAAGTTCACAAAAATAAAACCAAGCATCGGAACTTTTCGCAATCGAATTGGCAACTGTGAGATGATATTTGTAAATTTGTAATTTTTTTTTTTGTTTGTTCTTGATTTTGTTATTCTAGGCATCTTTTTGGGGAAATGGGGATTGTTTTTTTTATTGCGTCTCCAAACACATTTTCAAAAGTCGGCACATATTATCCTCTTGAGTATTTGCATTTGTAAAAGGATCTTTATACCTATATCCTATACATACCCGTACATAAAAAAATGTTAGAAAGACCTTTTATTTTTGGTTTCCATATAGTTTTGCTTCCTTTTGGTCTTAAATCTTTTTTAATGTTTTCTTTTCTTCTTTTTATGTTGAAAATAGTTAGAAGGAAGGAGACGATGAAAATAGTCGTGGGTGGGGCATATTATTATGTATGTATGTATGTATGTATGTGGAACGGAAAGTGCAACTTGACAGTGTCGTTTCAATTTATATGCGTTTGGTTGGCCTTTGTTCCTTCTCATAATAAATATATTATAAAGTCGACGATAAGAAGATGTAAGGCTAATCCAGCACGAAGTTTTTTTTGGAATATTTTTAAAGTCTGTGGTGACATAACTATGACGGTAAAAATTTATTTCCACGACATAACTATCTCTATGCAAAAGCTAAATACTTGAAATATTGAAAATCAAATAAAATTTAGTTCAAAATGAAATCACTCAGTTTTATATTTTAATAAAGTTATACACACAATGGTGGGTAAGTTATGTCAGAGGGGTTATCATCATCTATAAATCCAGGCAATAATTTATGCATTTTTATTCAGAATATGAGCTTTAGACTTGCAAATTCTTGTACTCGTATTTAATTGAAACCCTTTCTGTTTTAACGCTTTAACGAATAAAATGACTTATTTGATTTTGTCATAATTTTCTATTCTTGTAGGTATATCAATTTTCAAATTGAAAGTTAGTCAAAAAATTGTATAAATAATTTTGTACGAAGAAACACACATTTTTCATATTTTCTTGTTTTGTAATCTCATTTTGACTTGCTGAGGGCAAGTATTGGTTTCGTATAAAAAAATATTCTAGGTATTATTCAAAACTAATTAAACATTGATGGATTAGTCCAAAAGAGTGTTTTTCTTCAAGACTTTCGTTGCGTTGGTCTGTTTGTCTGTGCGTCCTTATGTAGGTACCTCGAGCAAGAGCCTAAACGATTGAACGGAATTTTTAATGTGATTCCCTAGAGAATAGATTTGCATTTTTGTTTAAGCTCATCTGGAACATGTAGCTACATACAACAGTTTCGGGTTTATCAAGTTTTCTGCAAAACAGCTTCAACGATTTTAATTAAACTTTGTTATTTCTAAACCAGGGGCCTATTTCAGCGCTACTACATCAAGTTCAGTGTAGCATTTTGACTGTTATCAGCTCTGCTTCATAGGTACGTTCAATTTTCAGTTGTATTACCTACATTAGTGTAGAACTGTAGAAACGGATTTATGAAGAGATGACTCTTTTTTATAAGAACAGGTTAAATATAAAAAAAAATTTTTGGTATAACAGACTGACTGAAGAGCCCACTGTTATACCTTGGACGAAACACAATAATAAGTTGAGGTCACTTGTACTTTTTATTTGAATTTTATTCATTCACTCCACTTAAAACCAAAGTAACACAGTATTGTGATTCCCGAGGAAACTTACGTAAATTACTTTCCAAATAAGAATTTTAGAACGCTAAATTTCAAACATTTTATATATACTTTTGAAGATGATGCAATGTCGCAGTCAAAAGTTACAGCCATTTGAGCTAAAATGAAAACTCCGGAGTGAATAAAATAATAAATTATTATTAAAATTAATCCAAATACCAAAATGGCTGTAACTTTTGACTGCGGTATAGCATCATCTTCAAAAATATATCAAATGTTGAAAAATTAGTGCCCTAAATTTCTTATTTCGAAAGTAGTTCACGTTAGTTTCCTCGGAAAATATAAAAAAAAAAAACAAAAAATAAAATGATATAACCTTGTATATAGGAACGTTTTCCACTGTTTTTTTTTTCAAAGTCAACAAATGATCAAAAATTTCGCGTGCCAAACATGGTTTCACCGACTTTAAAAGATTTCTTTATCACAAGTAACTGCCTCTTAAATTTTCAAAATATGCCTTTTTTACTCGATAAACGGCTGAAACCCCCCAAAACTCGGTTGATTTTTAAGCTTTTCTCGTTTTAAAGACCTCCGTGGGTTCAGGGACGAGCAAGTAAGACTCGTATTATAGGTAATTTCGTGTGCTTAACTCAAATCTATCATCCGTTTTTCGCAATCAACTCTAGTTTTTGAGATATTACAGTCTGAAAATGGAATATAAACATTTTTGTTCCTATTTTTGAGATTCCTTAAAAATTCGAAATGCTTTTTTTCAAAAAAATGTACGAGTCTTACTTGCTTGTTCCTGAACCCATGCAGGTGTCTTTAAAATGGAGAAAAGCTTAAAAATCAACCGATTTTTTGAGGGTTTTTAGCCGTTTATAGAGCAAAAGAGGCATATTTTGAAATTTTAAGGGCAGTTACTTGTGCTATTTTATTATTAGCATCCCTAGAGTGTCAAAAGAAATCTTTTTAAGTCGGTGAAACCACGTTTGATAAACGAAATTCTTGATCATTTGTTGACCTTGAAAAAAAACGTGTATTTTACATAAAAAACGGCCTCGGGGTCTGGAAGTACCATTTTAAAAAAATTCCGGGGCGTAGAAATACTTGTGTGGGTATCCTCTACAAGATCCCCGTTACCCATTTTGAATATCTGAAAAAATAAATTATTAGACACCCCTAATGGACTTAACTATAAGTTTTTATTCTAATCTGAGGGAATATCGGAAGTAAAATTAAATATATATTTTGAATGCAAAAAGTTATTTGCGCATAAATTATAAACTTTTTTTTATGACACAAATAAATATGTATGTTTGTATATATATCCACCTACCTTTACATTTCAACAAGAAAATTTAATATAATGCTGTTATAAACTCTCAACTAACCATAACAATATATCATGCATACACCCCAGCCAACAGGAATAACACAAAATAATAAAAACCCACCTACCCTCCCAACATAACCATATATCTGACTAAAATTTCATTTTAAAATAGTATACAGAAAAAAAAAGTACTCATACGCCCCATAATCCCATGTGTAATTCCTTCACAAAGTTTCCCTTAACTTTCGTCAAACTTTTGAACATGTAAAAATAAAATCCTTCTTTTCTCATTTTTATTTTTAAAAATTATAATACAAAAAAAAATAAACCTAACAAACACTTAAATCCTTTATTCCATGTCATAGCTACCTACAAAACGCAATAACAAAAAATAACTGACTGTAAAGTTTGAACACAGGCACTTTGCAGTGTGTAGCATCACATTGTGTATAGTCTTGAGTCCTGACCAGGACCAGACAAGCCATAAGCATAAAGGAAACAAGAAATTACATCATCACAGTCAATTTCAATTACCAGGCAACTTTGTTTTGCATTGCAAAAATCCATATTCTTATGGGCATGGCAGGGAAAACGCATGTGTGTGTGCATTGACGCTTTTGTTTGTTCACCATCATGGTCACATACTATATGTATGTGCTATTCTTTTTTGTTATACTCGTCCATTCTAACGGTAATGGCGATGTTTCAATTTTTGTTTGTGGTATTGCACTACCATAACAAAACAACTTGCAAAACAAAAACAACCATACAGAGTCTTAATAGCGAGGTAAAGTAAAATCAAAGGAGTTTGAGTGTAACGGAAGATGTTACCGTATCTTTTTGAAAATTGTGTCTTCTCAATACAGGAAATCGGAAAAAACCTGAGCTAAACAGTATTTCATCGTCGTTGTCTGATGGTGCTGTGTCCTTGTTGGTGGGATCGGGATGGTTTGAAGAGCTAAAAGCAAAAGCAAACAAACGACAGGATTCCATGTTGTCCTCCGTGGTTGTCATCTTATTCCGAAACTTTTGAAAAATTGTTTCTGTGGCAAATGGAATAAAAGCAAATTTATTGCACCAGCAGAAATGGCTTGAAAAGTTCACAAAAATAAAACCAAGCATCGGAACTTTTCGCAATCGAATTGGCAACTGTGAGATGATATTTGTAAATTTGTAATTTTTTTTTTTGTTTGTTCTTGATTTTGTTATTCTAGGCATCTTTTTGGGGAAATGGGGATTGTTTTTTTTATTGCGTCTCCAAACACATTTTCAAAAGTCGGCACATATTATCCTCTTGAGTATTTGCATTTGTAAAAGGATCTTTATACCTATATCCTATACATACCCGTACATAAAAAAATGTTAGAAAGACCTTTTATTTTTGGTTTCCATATAGTTTTGCTTCCTTTTGGTCTTAAATCTTTTTTAATGTTTTCTTTTCTTCTTTTTATGTTGAAAATAGTTAGAAGGAAGGAGACGATGAAAATAGTCGTGGGTGGGGCATATTATTATGTATGTATGTATGTATGTATGTGGAACGGAAAGTGCAACTTGACAGTGTCGTTTCAATTTATATGCGTTTGGTTGGCCTTTGTTCCTTCTCATAATAAATATATTATAAAGTCGACGATAAGAAGATGTAAGGCTAATCCAGCACGAAGTTTTTTTTGGAATATTTTTAAAGTCTGTGGTGACATAACTATGACGGTAAAAATTTATTTCCACGACATAACTATCTCTATGCAAAAGCTAAATACTTGAAATATTGAAAATCAAATAAAATTTAGTTCAAAATGAAATCACTCAGTTTTATATTTTAATAAAGTTATACACACAATGGTGGGTAAGTTATGTCAGAGGGGTTATCATCATCTATAAATCCAGGCAATAATTTATGCATTTTTATTCAGAATATGAGCTTTAGACTTGCAAATTCTTGTACTCGTATTTAATTGAAACCCTTTCTGTTTTAACGCTTTAACGAATAAAATGACTTATTTGATTTTGTCATAATTTTCTATTCTTGTAGGTATATCAATTTTCAAATTGAAAGTTAGTCAAAAAATTGTATAAATAATTTTGTACGAAGAAACACACATTTTTCATATTTTCTTGTTTTGTAATCTCATTTTGACTTGCTGAGGGCAAGTATTGGTTTCGTATAAAAAAATATTCTAGGTATTATTCAAAACTAATTAAACATTGATGGATTAGTCCAAAAGAGTGTTTTTCTTCAAGACTTTCGTTGCGTTGGTCTGTTTGTCTGTGCGTCCTTATGTAGGTACCTCGAGCAAGAGCCTAAACGATTGAACGGAATTTTTAATGTGATTCCCTAGAGAATAGATTTGCATTTTTGTTTAAGCTCATCTGGAACATGTAGCTACATACAACAGTTTCGGGTTTATCAAGTTTTCTGCAAAACAGCTTCAACGATTTTAATTAAACTTTGTTATTTCTAAACCAGGGGCCTATTTCAGCGCTACTACATCAAGTTCAGTGTAGCATTTTGACTGTTATCAGCTCTGCTTCATAGGTACGTTCAATTTTCAGTTGTATTACCTACATTAGTGTAGAACTGTAGAAACGGATTTATGAAGAGATGACTCTTTTTTATAAGAACAGGTTAAATATAAAAAAAAATTTTTGGTATAACAGACTGACTGAAGAGCCCACTGTTATACCTTGGACGAAACACAATAATAAGTTGAGGTCACTTGTACTTTTTATTTGAATTTTATTCATTCACTCCACTTAAAACCAAAGTAATTTTAATATTTTAGTATTTAAATTTCTTTTCCTTTTTTTTTAAATATTTTTTTTTTATATTAAGGTTAACAAGGAAAATGAAAAATATCAACGGAACCGTTTTCGAGGAAATAAAAACACTAACAAAATGGTTCTACTAGAAGTACCTAAAAAATAATATATAATATAATAATTAAGTATTGCCATTTTTTTTTTAAATCGTTGGATGTGTTTTTTAGAAAAATAATGTTTCTATTTTGGCTCCAAAAAATTGTAGGACAAGTAGATTTATTTTTGGTCTTAAAAAAAAACACTAAGGACCAAGTATTAAAAAATCAATCCAGGTGTTAAGGCTGTAGGCACGAAGAATGACAGACAGACAAACAGAATTTCGAGACCAATTTGTGTCGTCTTCCCAATAATCAATCTCAAAATCATATAATTAGACCCAGGATCTCATTTTCTATATGTATACACTTTTCAAAAATTAACACTTATACAAATGTCAACATTTCGGTAAATACTAACCGTAATCTAATTTCATTTTTATAATTTTATTCCTCATTGCTTCAAAATTTGACTTAAAATTGATATTTTTTGGATTCACTCTTCTACTAAATTCCTGGTTAAAAAAAAAAAAAAACTTAACTATGAAATTTTTATTGGCTATCAGGTACTTAAAAAAAATACTAAGTATTTCCTACAGAAAATTTGGTACCAATAAAAAAAGCAAACAAAAAAAAATCAGAAAAAATTGCTATACATTGTCGATGCGCATTAACTGATCAATCAAATTACGCATCAATAATTTTTAGCGTTTAGCCGCAATTTTGAAAATGGCGCCCAACGTTCCTGATATGAGAATATTAAAAAAATCTGTCAAACTACTTAGACAATTTTAGTGTTTAAGGTGTCGTTGTGTTGGTCTAACAAAAAGGCCATGACCACCCCCCCCCATTCCCAAGCAGTTGCTTTGCCTTTAATCAATGACATTTTCAGTGAAGACACATTGATTGACATTACCAAACATCACTAGCAACAACGTCGTATGCAGTCGTATGGATTCATCCCAAATGTTAACCCTGTTGCTGACCAGCAAATGCCTTCAGGGAAAGCTTGGAATTCATTTATGTCGAAGCCTTCAAACAAACAGAGTCTACAAAAATTCCTTTTTAATAAGTGGCAATGTTATGACCATCATGCCAACTGTTATTACTCCATGGATTTTTTCTGCTATGATCTTAAAACTGGAGAATGCGTTCCTCAATTTGAAGTACCACGTTCATGTGAAGCAGATACCAGAGCTTTTTTCCAAGCAGCACAGTTAACTGATTTGCATTCATATCCAGTTGTATTTGATTTCGAGGACACAGATGTATGGGTTATTGCTTCATACATCACTAACTTAACTCAACAAGGGATGTTTATGTATACGAAGAAATCAGGAAATGATACAAGATTCTACAACCGTCGTTCACTGTTATTAGAACAAAACAAGGCATGTGCTGCTCTGGGAGTCTATATATTCACTGATTGTGACACAGTAGAAGGTTTCTTCGGTTTGGAGAAGGTCAGATCAATGAAACGCACTTTCAACCAAACAAGATAACACACCTGCAAACAATACAGAGACTTGGAGTTGATAAGGAACTATCTGATGAGCTGTTCATTCAACTGCTGTTGTTCACAATTAGAATTATCTACAACGATCTAGTGAGCACAACTTTGTGTGAAGCCCGAGCACGAAAATGGCAGGAGTTGCTCCATTATGATTCTGCTAGGTAACCCCCTGACGAAGATGCATTTAGACAACATTGCCTCTGAAGCCACTGGCTTATGAATATAAAAACGCAAAACTTTTGAAATGTCTACTTCCAACTGACTTCGGATGGGAAAAGCACCAAGATGGATTGCGACCTATTACCCACACCACACCCTCACTTCTAAGTGGAATCCAATTGCGTCAATCCATTGAAACCCTTGAAGAGGAATCTTTCGTCAAAGCCGAGGAAGAATTTATGATACATCCATTGAAGATATAGCGACACAGAAGATGAGTTTAATGACTGATTACAAGATATGTAACGCAGCTTTTATCACATTTATGTCATCTATATATAAATAGCCTTAAAAAAATGTTGTGGTACCATTCGCTCAAAAAGTATCCAACCGATTTCGGTAAATTTTGTATGGTTGGAAAGCCATGGGTACGTTGATGTGCAGAATATACCTGAGACACGCATTTACACACTGGGTAATTTCTGATTTTGCACTGCCTATCACTGTGCATATTTAACCAAAAACAAATTTTGTGTGACTCTAGAGAAAAATTTCTTTCAAGTGTCGAATTTCGGCCAGTGGGCGATATACTAGTTACAGTAATTCAGCATACAAAATATGTCAATCTCATTGTTATTGGATAATCAAGTCAGTTATTATATGTAGCTATAACAACTGCATTAAATAAAACAATTTAAAAATACATCTTTTAAATTTTGTATGGGGGGGTATGGGGTGGTGGAATGGGGGGGGTGGTCATGGCCTTTTTTTAAGACCAATACAACGACACCTTAAACACTAAAATTGTCTAAGTAGTTTGACAGATTTTTTTAATTTTCTCATATCAGGAACGTTGGGCGCCATTTTCAAAATTGCGGCTAAACGCCAAAATTTCAGAAATGACTCCCAGGCTAAATTTCACCTAAATCATAATATAAATAAATTTCAATCATAAAAAAGAAAACACACGGGTTTCGGTTTCCTGACCGGACTATAGGAATTCCTTAGTTTTAGTAAAATTGTGGTATTTCTTAGTGAAAAAAGCGGAAAGTGAAAAGTAAAAAGGATAATGGATTAATTGAGAATATGTCTTTCTTTGAAAAACTGTTGCGTTCATTACATAGGATTGTTTGTGCTTCAAATACGTGAATATTTGATACACATAAATTTTGATTAATGTCTGCTCTCTGAATTATCTGCGTTCCGAATTGCCAAATTTATACAAAGTAAAATGTTTACGAAGCAGCAGGTTTGCGTAGCTGATGCATATGAATAGGGTTTTGTTGCCGCATCAATACTTTTTGTTTTACATTTTCTAACTCAGCCAACTGTTTTAAAATTTAATAAATCTAATTAAAATAGCCGTACACAAAAATCGCACAATTTTTGGGCAGTTTTACATTTTTTTTCTTGAGAATAAAAGTTTAGGGCTATTTTTCATAACGAATTTTCACATCAAAATTAAAAAAAAAACTCCACAAAATCATGAAGAATTAACCCAATTTACAAAATTTTAAACTTTGTTTTGTTTTTGTTGTTTCCCATACATTTTTGGACACATTTTTCATTTTATATTTTGGGCCATTTTCGATTCGAATATCTAGAAACCAAACAATTATGTACACTCGCAGATAATTTTATTCTAAACACAATGTCATATTAAAAAATTTATTAAGTTTGTAAAATAAACCAATAGATATTAGATAGTTTTTTTTTTCAAGCCAAGAACAACATTTCTAGGTATTTCTTATGAAATTTTAAACTTTTCTTTTCGCAGACATTTTTATTTCTATGTTGATGAATAATACCAGGGACCTGTTTCACCAAACACTTTTCGCTTTTCACTTTGCAACTTTCCAGTTTTACTTTGCAATTTTCGATTCACCAAACGCAAATATGCAAAGAGGAAATTATTCAAATGAAAAATTGAAAAGTTTTCCTCTTGCAAACTATGTTACACCAAACGTACATTTGCAAAGTGAAAAGTTCTTTTCGTCGAGTTTTCAATTTACAAAAATAACCATCATTCATTTTTTCTTAAATTGGAAATAAACTTCAATTCAACAATCAAAGGAAAACGTCTTTAAGTCTTTTGCAACAACTTTTATGTACAGTGCATTGGGTTGAGAATGGAGCCCAATATCACGGTGTTACACATATGACATATTATGTAGGCACGAAATAAGCAAAGCAACCCAGTGGAACAGAGATTTTACAGCGCTCATAAAAGAATTATGTGAATCATTGAATATAGTTTTAGTATGAGATATAGATAGGTAAATATACAGGATGGGCCAAATACAAGTTTCTTTTTAAAAATGCAACAAAATGAACGAGATTAAATTTTGTCCATGTACCTATTATGGCTTTATAAGTAAGAGCAAACATTCCCATTAATTATGGAACACAACGTCGGTCAAGTGGCTGCCTCGGCTGGCTCCGCAGTAGCGCATTCTGTCACCCCAATCTCATCAATCAATCAAGTGCGAGTTTTCTGATCCCCAGATGCGGAAATTTTGTGAACACTGCAGGCGCGCGGTGGGTGCTTCAGTTCAACCAAAACTTCTTTTCAAAAAACGGACCGTTTTGGCTACACAGCACTCACTTTGGAAATAAGTTTCCAATATTTCTCAACGTTGTTCAAGCGTAAAGCGACTCATTTCGTTCCGCGGAGGTAAAATACTGTCTTTGTGTCAATATTTCGAGCGGGAACAGCAGTCCAGTGTCAAAATAACCTATGATTTAAAAAGAAACCACTAGATGACTCTCCCTTTACTTGTTGTTTGCCATGTAAACGTTAAATTCTTAAGGAGTATTGAAAGAAAAGTCGCTTTACTTGAACCATCTTCACGTGCAGCGTATAGTAAAATTGGTTAAAAGTTCTTTATTTAAACAATCATGTTCATTCAAAATTAGTTCAACACTTAAACCAGAATTATCTTTTCTGTCTTCTGATTGATTTAATTCATTTGTAAATTCTTTAATTTGCACAACGTCAATAATACTGTCAATGATTTTTTTTTTCAATGCATAATATCCTAAATTGATATCTACAATTTAAGTTTATTTTTAAACTTTGCAAAATACAAATTCAAATGCAAGGTTCTATTTTAAAATATTGGTGAAAAAATTTTAGATTTCACTTTTCAAAAATAGTCTGAAAAGTGTAAAAAGTCTTTTCACTTTGAAAATTTTGTGAAAGAATTTTGTAGATTTACTTTGCCGGAAATATTTTTTGTGTAAATTTGCAAAGTGATTAGTGAAATGGGCCCCAGGGCTGTTTTTATAAAAATAAAATTCCACCGCATGAACCTTTTCCAGCAATGATTTTAAGTGAGGACAGTAAATATCACACCCAAATAAATTTTATTATTTTTTCAGTCTAGGTTAAATTTATACAAACTTACCCAGTAAAAATCCAATAAGTTCATTATCCTTCTGTTATCCAAACAACAAAACGCCTATACAACCATTTCTACACAAAAATCCAAATTTTTGTTTTCATATACACATTCGCACAATTTCCACTTAACATGAATCACTTAAATTGTAATTTATTGGTTTCCAAAAGAAAGAAAAAAACTGATTATACAGTAGTTGAAGTTTAGTTTTGAAATATCGAAATTGATTTATGAATGTATTTATTTTTGCCTACTTCATATAGTTAAGTATTTTATTGAGTATCTACGTATATTTTTTTGTAGGTAATTTGTTTTATATATATAGATAGACAGTTTAATACAAATATTTAATTTAAATAAAATGTATGCAACGATGACATTAATGTAGAACGAGTAGGTATGTATGTGTGCATGTATTATATGCACTTGAATCTACCACAAAACAAGCACATTCACATTCCTTTTTTGTGACATTGTTCACAAACGAAATTTAAATCTTTCAGCATGCTTAATATGTACACAGAAGCAGCAAAAATGTGGGGAAAACGGAGAAGAACTGCATAATAATTATTATCCTTGAAGTTTTTGTTTAGTTTGTTTATTTAAGCATACATTTTCTTTATTTAACCAAAACACATATTTAATTTATTTCGATTTAAATTAAGTTTTTACTTAAATTTTTGTTTTAGTACTGCGAATGAATTTAAGACAAGAAGGTACTATCAGGGCATCATCGTATAGGTAAGGTAGTGAAAGCTTAGACAAGATTTTCACTTGAGCAAAATTAGAACATTCTTCGTCACCGACAGGGCATTTAAATCTTACTAGATTCCTAGCCAGGCCCCTTTGCAAGTCAATAAAGCCTATGCGGCTAGGTGGAGGTTAGAAAGAAAGGACCCCCGCTCTGCCAAAACACTCACGAAAAAATAAATCATACGACGAACAATCAAAATGATAAACACTAAGTAGTTGGTTGGACGTCGCACCGAAGGATCTCTCAGCTCCCTAAACACTTTACATACAACACGCGTCGCAACTATAATTTAACGAATTTTTATGTTCGCACATACCTACACAAACTATACACTCTATCCTCCCACGAGGAGAACAAAAAAAAAAAAACACACACAAAAGCTCACGTGTATCCTCTTTTTATATTCTGGTGTTTTTTGACTCGCAGGATCAAGATATTTCCATGAATAATTTATTTTAACTATAAGGATACTGATAACAACAAAATAACATTTAAGGCGACCAAGATTGACATCCTTTTAAAGCCTTGACAGTTTTTGTTTTTTTTTTAGTTTTCTTCCTTTTTATTGTTGGTTATATTGAAGATTTGTGTTGTTTTTTGTTTTGCATTTGTTTTGTGTTGTATATATCTTTTTTGTTTGCAACGCCCTCACCCTTGCCAACGATTCTCTATTCACAGAGCATTCTAGTAGCCGAATTGATGTCAACTTCGAACGATGTCATCTTACATAAGCTAACAAGATGATGCTATTATACCCGTAGTTTTTTTTTTTTTTCAGTTTTATTTTTTTTTTATTTAACAAGGATAATGGCCATTTATTTTTGAACACATTTATGGTTTAAACGGAAAAAATTAAATTAGCCAAACGACACTAGGGGGAGTATTTGTGACACTTCATTATTCGAAATCACCGAGTTGTCGTTACTCCCAACAAATTGAGGTTGTATTCTTTTATCCTTGTGTTTTTTTTTGTTTTTTTTTTTTTTTTTGGGGAAAAGTATGTACAAAGGATAAAAGTAATTTTGATTTTGTGTAAATGGGAACTGAAATCAGACAGAGAATAACCGGAACGCGATAGGTTTCGTGCGCCTTAAAGTATGTCCTGTTACGTACTAATGATAGAATTTCTTCATCGTACAGGACCTGCATCAAGGAAAGGATTTTTTTTGATGAAATTTGTTCCCTTTGGTATGCGAGAGTAATTGAAGAGTATTCTTTTTGATGGACTCTCTGATGATGGGGCTGAATAAAGGCTGATTTTCAAGGATAACAAAATTTCCTTCAATGCAATAATTTCTCCCAAAAAAGACTGTCTTAAAGAGTTTACATATTTGGTTTTTAAGAGAAAAAATCAGGAAAAGCTTTCTCAATTTTTTGATTGCGTATGTGTTTGTGTGTTTTAAGCTTTTTTGTGTAGGTCTCTAGGTCACAAGGATTTTGTTGTGACACATTAAAGCTGTCGCTGGTTGCTAAATATATTTGTTTTCATCCTTTTTGGACAAGCATCAACCCCAACCGAAAAAAGGATATACCAATAACTATGTGTATGTATATGAGTGAGTAGGTTCCTACCATCATCTGACAGAACAATAGAGAAAAGATATTTTAACTAGAATGGTAGCTGGTACACAAAAAATTTATTACGTGTTTTAGTGTTGTGCAAGCTAAAAGGGAATTTTTGAATAAGAGAGAAAAATTTAGCTAAGACTCCGCCGCAGACTACGCGCAGGACATACACAATACTAAATCTTTCTAGAGCGAGAGAGGATATTTTTCATCATTTTAAGGTAGGTACAATAATTTGTGTAGATTTGTGTTGGGTTAAGATTTGCTTCCTTTTGCATCGTGTGTGTTTTTTTTTTTCTTTTAAGATTTACTATCGCTGGTGGCTTAAATTGGCTGGAAGGATTCTTTTGTTACTTTTCGTTAAGAGTGCGCGCAAAAAAAAAGTTTCATTTCATATTTTGAGACAAACAATAGAGGCTGACCTTATTTTGATTTTTTTTTTCTGTTTTGTTTATATTTTGTTTTTGTTAACAGAAGCGTAAGGATGTGCAGGCACAACTTATTTCTTTTTTTGGCCTTACTGTTTGTTGTAAATGATGGCATAATTCATTTCACATTTTGGGTGTGTGTTGCGGCGTGATGTTGGGCTTAGAATTTTGTGCCGCACCGTTGAGGATAATATAAGAGCTGTGGTGCAATTTTAGGGGTTTGTTAATATTGTAATAAATTTCTGGAATGTAATATACGTATGTGTGGAAAAATTGTGTTTAGGTTATAAAAATAAAAAAAAAAAAGCAGAAACAGAAATACCTACCAAGGAAATTGTATAAGTTGATTTACTTCATGTTAATAACAGCAGTTCTAGACTTTTTTCTATTTGATTTTCACTTTCGCACTTTTAATTAAATATTAAAGGGAATCTGTGTTAAATTTATGATTGAGAAAGAATGCAATCAAGTTTAGTTTTGCAATCATTCAAATAAAGAGACTTATTTTACTTCGCCTCCAGTACTGTAACTTCAAAACGTAATTCCTAGTCAATTTTAAAGTCTTAAATATTGAAATCATTTAATAGTTAGGGCGTTAAGGCCATATTTTAGGTCAAACCTTGCACTTATTTCTGACGGGATGAACTTTGGTACACTAATAGTCCATATCCTAAGTTTACTTTAAAGAAGTGTTTCCACGGTAGCAATACTGGCAGACCGGAGATACAAGGGTTGCCTTCTGACCATATTTTAACACGAAATTTCACATAAACTAGCCTATAATTTGGGAACCAGACATCGATTGATGTCGCGGAATGTCTTGTTAACATGTACCATATTATATATTTGCACCTCCATTACATAAAACTAAAATGTTGGATTTATAACCCATATTTTCTTTCCACCTAAAAAAAAACACCACTGGAACCAATATATTTGCACGGGTCCTATTGGGACTAGGTTCTAACAAGAAATAAAACATTTCTACTAACTTTCATCAATATACCAGTTTTGGGAGGGGTTTACTGTTAATAGTAATTCACTTTTCCCTTTCACTCAAAGAAACACCCTTTCTCCTCAGATATTTATATGGACTCTTTTGATTATTATTTCTTACGACAAATGAGACATGTGTGCCAGGTTTTATCACCATACCATTGACATTTTGTAATATTATGCTCGTTTCACTAAAAATTTAGTCATCATTTTATAAAAAGGTTACAACTTTTTCTTTTTTCTTTTTTCTTTTTGAAATTATTTTGATTGCATAAGATTGGGCATTAAAAATTACCCTAAGGTCATGTGCCACATGCTTAGATTATACCAAGACAAATGTATAGTGGTTTGATATAATTCCACCTTCCCCTCCCCCCATTTTGAAAGCTATTATACAAAAAACTAATTCATTGATAAAAATGGGCTTCGAATATGATGTAGAGTATGAAATTCTCCGCCGAAACTCATCTTAAAATTTTTTGATTATTGATTTTATTACCATTATTTTCTGACAAATAAAAACCCTTATCTGCCAAGTAGTAGCCCGTAGCGTAATCGTTAGTGCGTTCAACTGTCACGCTGGAGGTCTGGGTTCGCTTCCCAGCCTCGTCCACCTTAAAACTAAAAAGTTTTTTTCAGGGCTACTGCCTCTTGCGAAGAATTGACAAATCCTCCAAGAGTATCACTTGTCACGAATAAGTGCTTCTCGTTTAGCCGTTCGGATTCGGCATAAAATTGTAGGTCCCTTCCATTCCTGTCGATAGGCGCACACAGGAATGGTTGCGAGTTGTTAGTCACAAGGCCCTGGTTCTTCATGAGCCGTTGTGCCACCCGATTTATTTAATTTATCTGCCAAGGGGATTTTGCTCACCCGGCGTA
Organism: Melangyna quadrimaculata; assembly: GCA_949320155.1. Lineage (NCBI taxonomy): Eukaryota > Metazoa > Arthropoda > Insecta > Diptera > Syrphidae > Melangyna > Melangyna quadrimaculata. The sequence continues at coordinate 78,161,148 of OX439484.1, read as the reverse complement.
GAAGGGTGGGAAAGGTCCAAAAATTAACATATGCGTATGGATTCAAGTATTCTCAATCCAGCAAGACATTCCGCGACATCAATCGATGTCTGGTTCCCAAATTATAGGCTAATTTATTTGAAATTTCGTGTTAAAACATGGTCAGAAGGCAACCCTTGTATCTCCGGTCTGCCAGTATTGCCACCGTGGAAACACTTCTTTAAAGTAAACTTAGGATATGAACTATTAGTGTACCAAAGTTCATCCCGTCAGAATAAAGTTCAAGGTTGGCTCCCCTAACGGCCTAACTATAAGGCAATAAACTTAAAGGTTCAAAGAATTCAAAAGTGGAAGCTTCTTGAATTATTCTTTAAATTTTTTTTAAAATTCCGCTTCTTAACTTTAATTTTCGGTGCATTTGTGTGATTTTCAGCCCAAAGCCGTTCCGTAGGTACTCATAAATTTAACAAGAGAGTAATAAATTTCCCCTATACGTGTAATTTTTTGTCTTACAAAATTCTGTGGACTGAAAATTATAGCTGAGAATGAGATGCATTCATAGTGAAGTATAATTCATCTGGTACATTAGGCAATACGGAATTTGTGTGAATTTGCGTTCCCGTACTTCGGACAACTTTTGATATTTTTGAGTACATATACCTATTTCATCCTCGCTCTGAGAAATTTGACAGTTTGTGGGTTTCTGTGCACAAAGTAAGGGATCACACCTATTAATTCGAAAACAAAAATTTAATTTTACAAAATTAAATAACTATAAGAAGGGGCAACAACTTGTATACTAAAGGGGTATGTGAGTTAACAGTAAATTTATTCAAAAGTTTATGTATTTAACAATGTCAAAAATCTGTGTTCTTTATTGTCAGAACAAGGTTTTTATAAATGAAAATTTTATTTCATAATATGAAAATTAGGGAGTGAATGCGATAGAAGGCTGTGAAAGGTCTTCAATGTATTGACAAAACGTTGAATGATTGAGGTTCAGTTTTTCAGTCAGCAGTTGTTAACTTTAAAAACAAACCATACGTATGTCAATATATCCATACTAAGGCTATTGGTTATGTCATATATAAAGGAACTATACTCTGTTCAGTTCGTATTTTCAGTACAGACAAGATAGGGTGTTTGCCTCTCACCCTTCCTTTTATGGATTTCAATAAGCTATCTCTTTTTTATAAAGCTTTTGCATTTCCCATGTTTGCCGTAACGCGCATTATAAATTGGCATATTTCTCTCTTCTCTCTCATTCAAATGTCAGTAGGGTTACCAACTACTAATTTAGATTTCATAAACGGAAAATACATCCCCTGCTTTCTTAACAGTTTCCGTCTTATTTTTTACAAGACCGTAAAATTTATTGGCTGCGTTAACAATTTCCTCCTTCTTTTGTGAACTTGTGTCCTTCGAAGAACTTGAAGCTATTTTAATTGTAAATAAACACAGCACAAAAATAATTATATCACCAAAAATTGCACTGCACTATTTTAAATATTGTATCGTAATTTTTTTTGCCAAGGGCTCGCAAATTAAACTTATTTCCTTTTCTTACTCGCTTTTAAAATCAAACTGTCGTTTCGGAAGCGTGAACGGCAATTTATATCCGGGATAATCCCACAGTTTTTTTGAATGCACGCAGGTCAGGTTAAAATAAAAAAAGGTGTTTTTTATATGGGTTTTTTTTCAGGTATACTGGTATACTGTTGCGTTTTTCATATAAATAAAAACCAAACAATGTTTATAGAAGCTACCGGGTTTTTATTGTAAAAATCATTATGAGTTATTGAAGATGAGAAGTGAGGAGTGCTATTTAATGAGAGGGTGCAATGTTTATAACTCGAAAACCAAGCTAAATTTCGAAAAATGCCATTTACCTTTACTGTAAAAAATAAAATTTGCTATCGTATAAGCCTATTGAAAAAAATTTTAACTAAATTTTAAATGTGCTAAAATAGGAAAAAAATTGCAAAACATTGATGTTTTTTTAACTTATTTGCCTTTTACTTTTTTTCCGGTAGTGATAGGTATAGGAATATAAAAGAAAGATTAAAATTTCCCTTAAAATGGCGTATTCAAAATTATTTTTTAGACAAAATTAACAAAGATATATTCGCTCAAAGTAAGCCATTTTTCGCTTTTGATAGTGTTTACGTTGACATTATTTTAATTAAAAATTGCAACAGAAATTAATTTTTGTTATCAATTATTATTGATTATTTTTACAGCTTTAAGCAATTATAAATATATTCTGAATATGTGTGTACGCAAAATTGTTTAAATTTAACAAGATTAGGGCTGGCCACGAGACGAGAAAACTCTCGGTCTCGATCTCGGTCTCGCATGACGAGACGAGACTGCCTTTTAAGCATCCGAGACGAGACGGAGACGAGACTGTATATTTGGACCGACATTTACAGAGAGTCTAATAAATTAAAAAAATTCAATTTCTAGTTCAATATTTACTCTCTTCTGCACATATTCAAACTATGATCGAAAATATTCCGTTCCAATAATCAACAAGTTGTCCGGAAATCGTATTTTTCGGAGACGAGACCGAGACGAGACTTAATTATACGAGACCGACACGGGACAAGACGAGACTGACAGTTTTCGATTTTAACGAGACCGAGACGAGACTTACAAAAGTCTCGCAGAGTCTCGTCTCGTCGTCAGCCCTAAACAAGATCTCGTGTTCAAAAAAAAATTTATTGAATTCTGTCAAGCACTTAACGAAAAATTAGAAAATAAAAAAATTACTAATTTTTCAACAAAAATATTTATTTCACCCATAAAAGTGATCCATAATTTTGTGTATCAAAGTCGTTAGGGTCATTTTTGAGATAAAAAAAATTGTTTTCATAATGTTTGTAGGGTAGGAACCCTTATTGGCTTGGGGACCAAATCCACCTACATATTTAATTTACTGCGTTCCTGGATTGAAAGTAATAAAATTGTTGGCCTTCTCTATTTTTGTTAAGTATATATATATTTTTTTTTTTAAACGTGAAGAAAGTACATGGTCTTGAACTGAATTTAAATTCTCATGTTAAAACTGTTTTCTTTTTATTTGTATCAATAAACTTTTGAATGCTATACGATTTCTTATACTTTTTTAGGTGTACTCGTATGTAAGAACCTTTTTTCCTCCTCTTCCCCAGCAATGTCATATCCCAAGTTTCCCAGAGTACATCATATTTGTCTTCAGTTTTGACACGTTACGTTACGTTACTCTGTACATGTATTTCTTAAGTAATTTTTGCTGTTTCAACAGCTTTTATTTGAGAATTCCTTTCATGATGCATTTATTTGCACAAACTTCCAAAGTACATTATGTGTAGACTGTAAAGTCACTTTAATTTTAATTTATTTTTTTAAAATAATTTAGTAAACAAAAGTAAAAAAATCTTTATATATTATATCCACCTGTTAATTATCTCACACAGACAAATTCATCCACATTTATCAAACTGAGAAACACTAAATTTCAACTCCTGGGATTATAAGGTAACAACAACAATTACTATACTTTTCACACAAGAAACAAACACACATTTCAAAGTCAGTGCACAATTATTTGTCGAAAGAAAATACACCATTTGTCATTTTCTACCGACAAACTGAGATTGCCGGGCTTGGCTTAAGTTGGGGGTTTTGATTGACCCAGTCTCCATCTTACATATTTAATCACATTAAGGTTACCGTATACCACACTTCATTTTGTGACACTAACACTCACCCACGCACTCAACCATCAGGCAGCCAGAAAGCTAGAGGAGATATACACATACACCCTCGGTCAAGTCGCCTATTGTAGTTTTCTTGACTTAATTGTTCCGACAGAAGTTTCTTATTCCATTTACACTGCTGAATCCATCTCCTGAACTAATGCAGCTCCTCGTCCTCCATATTCCTCAAAAATCGTATACCTATAGTATATCATTTCAAGTGCGCGAGTGTAGGTGTAGCGAAAAGGTGTAGGTTTTCACAAAAAAAGACATCCCAGGGTCGAAGGACATTCGTCGTAATTAGAAAAAAAAAGTGAAAGCAAGCCGACATCATCCATGACCCTATTTAACTGAAAATAAATTACGTGGAGAGGATTGCTCTTCCTCTTTCAGTTGTTAGTAGTCCTAGTTATTTTTTCATCTATTTTAAAACTTTATATAGTTAGTTTTTTTGTTCCTTCATATTGACATTTCAAAGCAATGCGCATTCTTTTACAAGTTTATTTTGCCATCTACTTTAGGAGAATCTGTGTGTGTGTGTGTGTTTGCGCAAATAAAACTTCCCTCAGTTGTGACTGTGAGGACTGTATAAGGATGGGGATGTGTGATCCTTTGAGCGTTAAAATTAAAAGAAAGTTTAGTGCAACATATTGTGTTGGAGTACTTCGTTTATTATGAATGAGTGTGGGTACTCGAATATATGGCACAACATCAGTACTATAGGTATTATACATCTAAGACTACCTTCCAGACATAAGATTGATGCTTGATTCATTAGTTTCACACATCAAGCATACATATCCAAGGGATATTTCTTTTTCAATTAAAAGTTTGCGTGTACTTTGGTAAGGAGGGGAGACAGAGGCAGGTGAGTGAGTTGGCTCAGACAACAATTCTTTTGCTCGAGTTGTTTCTTTTAAATATTTTTTTTCTATGCCCGCATTTGTTTCTCATTGTTTTGGTTGAACTTTATACTGAAGTCTATAGTAAAAGACGTTAATTTCATACCTAGTCGCTAAGGAATGTTTTTTTTTTCACTTTTAATTACTTTTTAGGCATTAAATTAAATCGATAAGAATTTTTTTTGTTTAAGGTCTATTAAGCATAGAGGGAGTTTAACCGCAAAAGTAATATAAAATCGTTTAAACATAGATGAAGACCTTTTATGAAAAAAACTTCTGCAAACAAAAATATTGCTAAAAGCTATCAAATAATAGCTATTTTGCTGGATCCAATCTTTATTGCGACTAAGCATCGTAGACATCAGGGGCAGATTCGGCCATCGGTTAACCAAGATTTTGCCTAGTAGAGTCTAAACAGTTGAACGGATTTGCTTCAAATTCGGTGTGAAGCGTTTTTATGTGACTTCCTAGATGATAAACTCGAAGTTTTGATAAAGGTCATCTAGAACTCGTCGCCTGAGAATTGGTTTGTTCCATACGCCATTGGCACTTTTTCGAGAAAAACGCATTTAAAGGTTTGCGCACTTGGTACTCCGAAACTGTGTGATACGATTTTTTGTTTTATTTTTTCAACTTGAAGTTAGTCTTATAAGGATTTCACCTACCAATTTTCAAAGTGTTTTGCCAAGCCATTAACAAGATAGGTAAATTAGCGTAAAAGTCCACTTTTTTTACTTGTGTCCCACCTCCTACATTTTGAAAATGATATGGCACAAGGCAAGAAAGCATGGAGTTGGATGATAAAATTTGAAAAGAAAATCGATAACATCTCTTTTTTCAATAAAGTTTTTATTAAACAAATCCAATAATCAATAAAAACTTAACATTCTTCTTTAAAAAAAGAAAAACAAGCAAAAAAACTAAAATTAAAGCAGTTTTACTGATTTGTTGATTGCTTTGCTTACTTGTTTTTGACGTTCTTGGGATTTTGCTGTCACAACTACTGTCAGCTGAATAATTAAGATGAGCTCTTGATTCATCAACTTTTGGAAAAATAACAGTTAGCATAGAATGTGTTACCTTGAAATAACTGAGTAAGTTTTAAAAAATATCCCGACGACGAAGAGGAAGAACTAAGATTCTTGGGCAATAATTCGTCATCAAACATGCTTTATTTGAAAAAAAAATATATATTTTATATCCTGCATTTATTTATATAAATTGAAAAAAATAAGCAGGTACTTACTTAAGGATACCGCTGGCTACAGAACGTGGATCATATAAAATAGTGTCCTTTACAACAAAAAAAAACTCAAAATATCCGCGATCGCACGTCTCTTCACCTTGGCAGTCAACTTCAAGCCACAACTAGCCGATTTCATACAATCGTCTCCGAATATCCACACAAGCCAATACTAAAATTTTGTTTACGATCATTGTCCCACAGACATAGCATTTCTTTAACAAAAGTGCACGTAGGACAACCCAATTCTCAACTTTCTAAGTATTTTCTCTGTCTCTTGTCGCCGTGATATGCACGTGGAACAAAACAATTCTCACAAAAAAACTGCGAAAAATTGTATGGAAAAGTTGTCCCAAACGCCAAAAAATGGTTTATGGCACAAAACAATTCTAAAAACTGTTGATTTTGGTGGATATGGAACAAAATCGATGTTCGATATCTCCAGATTGGGAAGACATAGCGTGAATCGGATCACAGATTTAGAAAGAGCATACAAAATTACCAAAGAATCCATTCCTAACTAAAAAAAATGACAAAAGTGGCGTATGGAACAAACCAATTCTCAGGCGACGAACTGTTCAGTTTTATCAAGTATTCCCGAGAACGGCTCAAATGATTTTGATTAAACTTTGTACGTGTCATCTCTAGACCAGTTCTAATAATACAGCATGCCAAGTTTTTACTAATATCTACTTAATGGAAATAAAGTTATGTTTTTTGGTAATGCCTTTTTAGCCCAGTCAAATTCAACAATAAATTCGCAAAGTACGATGTAGTTCTGCATTTTTGATATGTTGTTGGGACATATTAGAGTAGTCTGTAGCTAAGTTTGCAACTTCGAAAAACCTGTGCTCGCTGCAAAAAAAATGCAACAGTGACAAAAACGCAAAAATCACCCCATTTTTTCCGACAATTTCCTTTATAACTCTGGAAATATGCAACTAAGGAAAAAACAATCCAATATATTCTTGCGTTTGATATATAATTTTCTACAAGACCACATTAGTTCAAAATTCATGCATATTATATTTGAGTTGCTATCTAACCATGAGTAAAAACAAAAATTCTGAAAAACTAAGTAATTTTGAAGCGCTACAAAACTAGGTCAAAAATTGTCCAATTTAGCCCAAAATTTGCAATCAAATAGCCTAGAGTATTATGAGACAAAATTTGAAAATTCGATTAAAATCGGTACAATATTTTTGGCAAGAAACATGATTAGCCCAGGAAATTTGTGCCAAAATCCTAAATTTTGGTAATAGCTTTAGGATTTTGATGGGTTGTAGAGCTATTTTAAAGGAGTATTTGAGGAAATATCCTGGCCTCTAGCTGTTGAGCAATCCGCGTAATCAGCGTTTGAAAAAAAATGGTGATGATAAAATATAACGGTGCATTTCACAAACTTCTAAAATATCTCAAAAAATACATAATTAAATATTTTATCATGGTACATTTGTTTTTTTTATATCTTAAATCCAAAAATTAGTAAAAATTTTATTCAAAGTTGGAAAATTTCAATTTTTCATCGAGTTATCGAGTTTTTTCCGTTAAAATGTAATTTTTTAACAAATATAAATAAAAAAAAAAACTACAGTTTTGTTAACTAACTAATTCTGCGTCGTTTGATATATCTTACAAGCTTGTGTTATGTACCCTTCTGTAAAAAAAAAATATTTTATTCAAAGACAAATCACGAAAAACAAAAATTAAATTATAAATTAAAAAAAATATAACAGTACATTTAAGAAAATTGTTAAATACCTCAAACGATGCAGAATTGAATTAAGAACAAGATAGTACACATTTTATTTTATTATGTACCGTTCACTCTGTCAATTTTTTATAAAAACTTGAAAAAGGAAACATTTTAAACAATTTTGTACAGTATTTACTGTTAAAACGGAATTGTTAACAAAATATAACAAAATCAAAAAACACACTTTTTTTCACTGTTAAGTTCAACATTGTTTGAGATACTTTTGAAATTTTTCTTTTAGATATATCTTGATTAATTTCAATAAAATGGATAGGGAACCATAAACAAAAACTTAAAAGTTTCAAATGATAAAAAAAAAAAAAATATAACGGTACATTTCAGAAAGCTGAAAAAAATTCATATGATGCTAAATTTACTAAAGCATAAAACTGTGTACATTTTTTTTTGTATATTACGACCTTAATTAAAAAAAAAATTAGTAAGCGTTGAAAAAGTGAAAATGTAAACTGAATTTTTGCAGTTTTTACAAAAAAAAAAATAAAACGGTACAGTTTTTGAACTTCAAAACTATTTTAAATTATGCAGCAATAAATGGTTCTTAAGATTGTATGTTAACTTGTTTTATAAAGTAGCACTAAATTTGTCAAATTTGTATACAAATTGAAGAAAATGATTTTTTTTTTTTCATTTTGTTAAAGTGTTTTTTGTTAAAATGGAGTATTTAACGGGACCCAATTAAATTAAATGCAGTATTTATTTGTTCTTTATTATATTTTCCGTCATATGTGGTATTACAACAGTTTTTATAACACACTATTTGGATAATTTTGAATTTAATCCATCATGAAACGTGTTAACAAATTTTTGAGTTCTAAGTAAAAAAAAAAGAAAACAAAAATACAACGGTACATTTCACAAAGATTCAAAATATCTCAAATGATGACCAATTTAACTCAGTTTAAGAAAATGTAATTTATTTCTTCATAAGGAGCCGTAAAGTTGGAAAAATCATTTTTGAAAGTTGAAAAAAAGATAATGTTCATTTTTCTTACAATATTTACTATTGAAATTGAATAGCTAACGGTACTGAATAACACTAAAAGAAAAATTTAATTTTGTTAATAATTTTATATTGCGTCTTTTAAGATATTTTGCAGGTTCCTTCTGCGGACATTTCTGAAAAAAAAATATTTGTAGAAAAAAATGAAAAAGAACATCCTTCAGTTATACATACATTTTTATCAATATTTTATTTGCTTAAATGTTGGTTTTTTTGTTATATTAGATACATTATAGTTTATATATAAAGTTATTTTACTTAAAAATTAATTAGTCGTATACAAAAATGTATATTAAAACTCATTGGCATCTACTTCGTTTAGATGGTCTTCTTCGCCAATGGTATTATTGCAGGATGTTCCCTGGCAGGTTCCACACATCACTGAACATAACATTCCTGATCGCCTACATTCGCATCTTATTGTACATTGTGTCCGACAGTTACAAGATATTAATTTAAGTAGATGTTCTGGAGCCGGTGGCAGATCTGTTGTAACAGGAACTAATCCGCTTTTGACGGATTTCCAACCCCAATCGGTTGGTTCCAAAGCATTTCCCATCCAAGCTTGTACTTGATGATATACGCGATATGAGTGCTGATCTGCAGCAGCTTTAGTTGGAGGAAGACAAGCTTATTCAAATTTAGAATGTAACTGCAGATTAGCAATCACCCTTTTGTATGGTACCGTGGATACAACAGGGTGTTTCATCGAGTGGTGACTCTCGTGGAATTTTTTGTATTATTATCTAACATCAAATAATTAATATAAGTGCCGATATGACTTGCAATCGTAATTGCTTTCGTACTCGGTGAAAATGGACCCCAGCGCGTGCGGTATCTGAAGGGGAAAGAGGCGTGGGCTTGTTTTTTCTTTTAAAACAAAAACAAAAAACAACAAAAAAAACATCCCTTACAACTTTTTTTTTTTACAAAAAAAAAAATAATTTTAGTGTATTTTTAAAAAGTTTTACGCATAAAATTATTTGTTTTTATATTTTATAATTTAAGAAAAAACAATTTCAAACTTATTCCTACATCTATAAAATCCAAGGATACACAGGTGGGGATGTTTCTGAAAAGACATATAATGGTATTAGGTACAATATAAGTAAGTATCAAACCTATTACCGAAATTTAGAATTTTGTATGGAGGCATGTCTCTATAGGAATTTTGTGAAGAAAGGGTGCAATTAAAATCTTCTCAAACACAGTTAAATACATTTTTGTATGTAATTCTAAAAATGAGGTTTTCTGCACAATTAAATTTTGTATTAAGTTACGAATAAACAAAACTAAACCAAGCTCCATTACGACTTTTTTCAAAAAATTTGACTCTTTGTGTATTTTTAAAAAGTTTCTATCGTATATATATTCCTTATTATATTTTATTATTAAAGAAAAAATAATTATCAATTATTTAACGTACCAATCTTGTTTCCAAACCAATTATATTTAAAGATATATCCATTTTCATGAAACAAAGAATTCCCAAAAAATAAAAAAAAAATCACATTAAAATCCCGTTATTTTTTTTTTTCTCAACAGCCACACCCAAGGATATTTCTGAAAAGTTGTATAATAGTATTAGGTACAATATATGTAAGTATCAAAGCTATTACCAAAATTTAGAAACTTGTATGGAGCCATGTTTTTGTTTCCTGGGCTAGATGTTAACTAAGTGCAACAAGCAATGTTTACGTCATTGCTGTGGTCAAAGTAGGAAACTTAAGTTGGCATTTATTTTTGTACACGTACTTGGAACCCTTAACAATGATAAAATATAGTTACAATATTTATATCTTTTTCTAAGCAACTATGGTAGTTAATTTAAAAGTTTCGAAAATTGTTCATTTGGCATGTAAATATGTAATTTCGTGAACATTTTCGAAACATTTAAATTCAAACCGTAGGTACTGTGGTTTCAAATCTGAGTTTAAAGCTTTTCATTTACCAAAAATATAGTTTATTTAAACAAATCATTAAAACACAAAGGTAACACTTACTTTATTTCACTAAATGATATTAAGAGCCAGAAATTCATTCTCTTATTTTATTGAGATGTTTTAATTGAAGTTTTTGGGTATTTGAATAATTAGTACACTAATTTTTTTTTTTTAATTTTATACATAAATAAAATAGATTGTTCGACAAATTTTAATTTTCAAAATATCAAAAAATTAATTTTTTTTAAACAAAAAAAAAAACTTATAAAGTAAAGTTTTTTTTTAATTTCGAAAAATAGTCGTTTCTCGAAAACCGTTATGATTCGGTATGAACAAGTTAAAAAATTCTGGCATTTCACAAGTTTCATTCGGGACCATCCTTTACAAGACACCCTGTACAATCATTTGTATTCATAACATTTAAACAAATATAATTTAGGTATACCATCACTTTAAGTTCTAAATACTAAACAAATTTTAAACAAAATGTTGCCAACCTGTTTTTGACCTTTTTTTTGAATTTAAAAAAAAAATTCTTACCTGTTGAATGATGGAAGGTTAGGTTATGTTAGGTTACGTTGAAGTGGCTGCCAGCAAAGAACTGACACACTTAGACCATAAGTTGGTCCGTTGTGATACCACGTGAATCTAGAGAGATTTTCCCCCCACTCGTTTAAACCAGTTGTAGCTTGTTATGAAGCGCAGCGCGCGAGACTACTAATGTATATGTTTGTTAGATCACTAGGATCATTAAAGAAAAAGTCCCCCAGATGGAGCCTACGTCTTTGGGATAGGGCAGAAGATGTGCAGAGAAGATGAGGAATAGATTCTTCCTCCTCTTCGTCCATACAGCCTCTGCAAAAATCGTTTGCGAATACTCCAAGCCGCGTTGCGTGCTTGCCTATAAGACAGTGCCTGATGGTTATGACACCAATTACGGAGCTGATATGCAATCTGTTCAAAGATATCAAACACTTAAGAGCGCCTCACATCTAGCTTAGGCCAGATCTGTTTTGTCGCCAGGGAAGTGGTGATGTTGTTCCACCTAAGGTTTGATCTCCTTAAAGCATCTTGCTTTAGCTAAAATTTGCATGTAGCGATAGGCATACCCATATTTGGCCTTCCAGGTAAAATAGGTTGTCTTGTTGCACCTTTGGCGAGTTCATCAGCTTTACAGTTACCCGGAATGTCCCTATAGCCCGGCACCCAACAAAGATACATATTGAACTGCTGTGCCATTTCTATAAGAGACAGTTTAATGGTGGATTTACATGTATCTTCGTCTGATTTCGAAAAGGAATTGTTGGATGGTGTAGTCAATTATACTTGGAAGATCCGTATGAGTTCAGAATAACTGAGTGGCCTATTTCACTATTGGTCCACTGTGAAGAGGCTTTAAGATGGATTGTCTTAATTACTGCCGTTTCCTATACATACATATTTAAATACATATGTAATATATTCATTTTTTTTAAACCACACACAAGGGAATAGAACATATCTTGTTGGCAAGCTTAGATAAATTCGCATTTACGAAAAACTGAGTTTTCAAAAAAAGTATTTACATATTTATAGTGTATGTATGTATGTACAAAAAACATTTTTTAAATTTAAGTATACAATTCTATTAAAACGTTTTAGAAACATATGTTCGCAAAATTTGATTAATATCAGTAAACCTGTTTTCAAATTATTCTCAAATCGAAGAAACTGTTAATGACTTGAAAAAAATGTAGCTGACAAATTTTTTTTTTTTCAAAAAATCCGTACCTACCAACACAATTTGTTGGTGTTTTTTTTTTTTTTTTTTGTTTTAATTTGTCATGCAAAGTTCTAAGTCAAGTTATCTCATTGCATTCCTATCCTTTTAACATAAAATTTGTATGCCTATTTTAATACATTTTTTAATGATTGAATGTTTTATAAATGACTTATCGAATAATACTTCAATTAGGATCACTCAATCAAACATTATATCAACAGGAACTTATTTAAGTGCAAACTGCAAACACCATTAATCGATTTATAACTGTCAGAATTTTCGAGCTTTTCGAAATCATTCGTGTGCATGAAATTACTTCGAGAGGTGTCATATTATTTTTCTTTTTGTTCAAACTTTTGCTGAAAATGCTCAAGGAATAGTGTTTGAATTGATTGATGGATGTTGATGCTCATCATGCAGATGCAACCAAATTCATAATAAAAGCAACAGCTTTGTGAATAAGCAATCAAAAATTTTTTTTTGATAAGAAATAAAATTATTTTTCTTCATTAAAACAAAGAATAGTTTAATAGAATCACACATTAATTGCTGTTTGGCCTTTTTAGAACTTGTACAAAATATTATCAAAAGTCAAAGCTTTCAAACAGTATTGACCTTAACTTTGACAGTTCTTTGAAATTTATATTTCGCACAGTGTGAGTAAAAATGTTATTATTTGATATACAGCTGATGCAGGAACTTAAGAAATCTATGAAGTCTTGAGTCAAGAGGTCATGAAGAGCTCTTGAACTGTTTTTTTTTGTCTCACTTTTGGTGTAATGAGCACTGTTTAAATTTTAATGAGTCCTGGACGCTGAAAAAATGAGTAATTTTGAAAATAAATGAGTCCCAATAAAAAATCTGTTCAAGGTGTAAGACTTTTTTCATTTTTTAATAAAAAAAATAATTACCTTGAAATCATAAAACAATATATTTAATTCGTAAATATTATTAAACTAACTTATTTAACAAACATTTATTTCAGCAAACGAAATAAAAGCGCTTGAACTTAAAAATTGGCTTAACCGTATGGTATAAAGGGCCTTACCAATAATCATATTTAGTAAGGAATTAAATATTCCAGTAAATAAACCCTATTTGTATTGATCACAAATAATGTACTATTTATGGAATGTTTAATTTTTTGAAGTCAATCCCATATCTGATTCACTATCAAGAGTTAACATTGATATTAAGGTCGAACCAAGTACAGTTTATTAGTTAGATTCCATACCATTATGGTTCATTTTACAGAAATTTTTAAGTCGTCACTAAATTTGATTATTGGTAAGGCCCAAAGTGTTTAATTTAACTCATACAAAAAATGAGCCAAATCTAAAAAAGTTGAGTCCCTGAGCCAAGTTTAAAAAAATGAGTCCCTTTTGACTTATATGAGTCCTAGTGTTAAGACTGGTAATGAGTGCAATTGAAATGTCTGGAGTAAAACAAATCAAGAAATACACTCATAGTATTCAATTTACACACAAATGTCCATTATTTGGTGCCCGACACATAATGGGCGGTGCGGTCTTGATAGTACTTTTTTTTTTTTGTGAAACTGGAGGACTGAAACTCACGTCAAAGTCAATGGCCGACGTACAGGGCAAGGACTATATGTTATTCTGACAGCTTGGATTTTTCTGCTATGATACAAATATTGGTTTTAGGAACTTTAAAAACCATGAAATGTGAGGGTTATAAAGTATTTGCTGATAAGGCACAAACTTTTCGGGATATGAACATTGAAATTACGTAGGTACCTTCGCTTCAAAAAGACAAAAAATGTTTCCCTTTTAAGAACCAGCAGCTATAATAGGATCAAATAATATAATTAACCATCATACTCATACAACCCTAAAATAATCCAAAATTTTATTTCCTCATTTGCAGTTGTTCAATTTATACTAAAGGAAATTAATCGTTAAGATGGGTATAAACGAAAAATAAGCAATACTCATTTAGCTTTGGTTGAATGTGATTGTGTTTCCTTTAATATACAAATCTTTTTTCTGGGTAGATAATTCTGTTTATCAAAAGGAAAGATAATGACATTGTAGTTCTTTTCCGAAACAGATTTTCAAACTGAATTCATACAGTTACAATTTCTACTGCTGAAAGATATTAATACAGAAACCCATATATGTATGTATCTATATATAGAGTAAATTGCAATGAATTAACTTTATACAAAAGATATAAAGGCATAAAGTCAGTGCGGGAAAGTTAATTACAAATGTATCCTTAATAAAATTCCGATAAGGATTACTGTTGAAAGAGAAATTTAATGAAAACTTTTATCATGTTGCGATAAATTTAATTAGAATGTTTCCTGTAATATCGATTGAAGGAAATTTCTATAGTTAAGCTAAATATTCTCAGTCGTTTTTGATGAAAACAACACGACATTATTATTACCAAAGGCCTCACAACAGAGTTAATTTTTGTTCGTCACTTTTTTAAGGATTCTGTTGCTTTTTTTTTGTTCAAACACATAAAGTTACAACGGCACGAGTACGATTACTTAGGCACCAAGAAATAATAACGTTTTTTTTGTAGGGGGTCTTTCTCCCCCCGTTTGGACAGGAGGGGCAATTTTAGAAAAAAAAATACTTAATGAAAAAAAATTAGTAAAAAACAACGGCAACACTGAAAATAAAGTACTATACCGGTTTTGAAAGCCAGAATTCTATTCCTTAATCCTAAATTTAAATTAAATTATTTAAAACAATTAAATTTTTGCATTTGTTTGCCCCACGGCTCGTGGCATTTTTTTTTGCCCCAAAGAATGTTTTTTGCCCGCGGCATTTTTTTTGCCCCGCCATTCTTTTTGCTCAGCGGAAATTTTTTTGGCCCCGGGACATTTTTTTTGCCTAGCGGTATTTGTTTTGCACCTCGGCACTTTTTTTTTGCCTCGTGGCTTATTAATAAACGGAGCTAGCAGCGATTTATCTTTAACTCGTGGATTAGAAGTTCGATTTCTGCCACTTACGAGCTATCGTTTTTTTGTTTTTTGCTCCGCTGAATTTTTTTTTCTTTGCCTCGCGCCATTTTTCTTTGCCCCGAGGCAACTTACGTGAATTAATTTCCAAATAAGAATTTTAGAACACTAAAAATTTTGATATGTTTTTGAAGACGGTGCAAATATTGCAATCAAAAGCTTCAAACATGTTGGTTGTGATAAAATGAAAACTCCGGAGTAAATAAAATGATAAACTATTTTTAAAATTAATACAAATACCAAAATGGATGTAACTTTTGTCTGCGGTGTTCAAAAATTAGTGTTCTAAAATTCTTATTTGGAAAGTTTCACGTATGTTTGCACAGTAGCATTTTGGATATGGTTTCTAGTCCGATTAATGACTATGACTTTGAAGCATTTTTACCACTAGGACAATTTTTAATTTGTTTCTTCGGGCTCAACAAATTAATTAATTTTAAGAATAATGGATTGATAAAAAATTATGAAAAACCGAGCAGATGGGTAATTTTTTTTTTTTTAATTTCTTGTCGCCCAATTTGCTCCCTGCTCCCTCACGCTACGCCACTGTTTTAATGGTTCCAAAGCTTAACAAGTTCGGGAACCGCTGCTCTACCGTACTAATAGAATAAATAAAAATAAGTTTAAAAAATTTTATCTCATCTCACTTGTCTATTCCGAACAAACTTAATCCAAACTCTATCTTGGTTTTTCTAAAAAAAGAAACTATGCAAATCAAGCTTCCAGTGTTCTACGAAGTTATAGATATAATATAAAAAAAAAAATGTTTCATACGATCCTGATATAAAAGGCAAACACTTTAATAAATAATATACCAATACAAAATATAAATTATGAACCTTTAGATAGAGGACAAGTTGAGGTATGTGAACCTATAACCAAAAAAGTTTTGGTTGCAAAATGTCTAGATACATTTAAAGGACCATTTGGGCGCTCAGAAAAAGGGAGATATAGATACACAAGTAGCACAAAATAGTGTAATTTCGGTATGACATTTCTTAATTTATACTTCATTCAATCTATAATTGGTATTCCAGTTTATGACTTTTAAATTAATCTGTATTTTTTCTTTATTAGGTATTTTCGTCAAGGACTTAAATTATTATGTTCACTTCTACTTAAAGTATTCTTAAATCCTTCCTCGATTTGCTTTTTTCAAATGTTTGTTTACCTTCTTTCTTAAATACTTCTTTAATCCTTCAAAAACTGTTCTTAATTTTGAAAGGCGTGGCTCTGGTATTTTTATGATTCTTAAATACTTCTTTTGGTCTTCTTAAAATAGTATTTAAAATTGCGACACATGATTCGATGGTAGTAGCGCGTAGCGTAGTGGTTAGTTCATTCAACTGCCACGCCGCCGGAGGTCTGGGTTTCATTCTCAGCCACGTCCACCCTTAATTTTTTTTTTTTACATTTGATTATTTGGTACCAAATTTTTTGGTGTTTGCTCTGAGGCGAAGCACCCATAGAAAATGAATAATTACCTATTGGGCAGAAAAAAAAGAGATCGGGACACAAACGAACTCAAATTGCTGAAATATGTAAAATTCTTTCAACTGCAAAGTATCAGATTGGCTGAGTAGGTAGCGCATACGAAAGGCATACGGAAGTACTCGAGTTCGATTCCCGGTGGAGCACAGGTAAATAAATAAAAATTGAGATTTAATACAAAAATAATTTAATTACACGAAAATGCAATAACAAAATAGTTGAAAATAAATAACAAAAAAAAGATAAAAATTGACAAAAAAATTTAATAGAATAAAAAATCAAATTTTCTTTTCAGAAATACCATGTATGTACCTCTTAAAGAAGGAGTTAAGAATTATTAAAGACGACTTGTGAAGGGCAAATAAAATGTCATACCGATTTAAGAAGTAGTTCGGAAGTAGTTAAGAAGAATGTGTCAATTTAGCTTCTTTATTCGAAAATGGCATACTTATTGAAGAAGTAGAACGGAAGTATTTAAGAATGTTTCAATAATTCAATTTAGCTTCCTAATTCGTTCTATCGGACCGCCCACTTGCGCCTTTTCTCTACTTAACTTACTTACTTACTTTTGATGCCGCTCACAGCCCAGGAAAAGCACACTAGCAGATTTTTATCCGAATCTTTCAGTGTCCATGCTTCTGACCCATAAAGCAGGACCGGGATGATTAGGGTCTTGTATAAGGACTCCTTGGTTCTCTGAGAGAGGGCCTTACTACTTAAATGCCTTCTTAGACCGAAGAAACAGCGGTTGGCAAGAGTAATTCTTCGCTTGATCTCTGCACTGATGTCATTCTGCGATGTAATAGTGGAGCCCAGGTAGACAAAGTCCTTGACAACTTCGAAGTTTTATCTGTCCATCAAGTCGACGATGTTGAGATTCCTCTCTCGATGACAGCATATACTTCGTCTTGTCCTCATTAACCGCCAATCCCATTTTAGCCGCCTCCGATTCAATGCTCGCAAATGCCCCTGCCACAGCTCGCTTCGTTCTGCCGACAATGTCTATGTCATACGCATACGCAAGCAATTGAACGGACTTTTGATAGATTGTACCGATGGTGTTGACATGTGCGTTGCGTACAATGGCTTCAAGAACGATGTTGAATAGGTTGCATGATAACGCGTCGCCTTGCCTCAATCCTTTCTCAACATCAAAGGAATCGGTGGTGTTCTTACCAATTTTGACGGAGCAGCGAGATTTCTCCATCTTCATCCTGCACAGGCGGACGAGTTTGGCAGGGATGCCGAGACTCGACATGGCTCTGTATAATTCGTCCCCTTTTAACGCTTTCATACGCGACTTTAAAATCGAAAAAAAGGTGGTGTGTATCGATCTGGAATTCCCGGGATTTTTCTAAAATCTGTCGGAGTGTGAACATTTGATCGACGGTTGACTTGCCTGGCCTAAGACCACACTGATAGGAGCCGATCAGATCGTTGACAAAAGGTTTTAAGCGGTCACAAAGGATGGCCGACAAGATTTTATAAACGACGTTAAGGAGAATAATTCCTCTGTAGTTGTTACATTTCAGAACATCTCCCTTTTTATGGATGGGGCACACTATACCGAGGTTCCATTCATCTCTACTTAATATGAACTTAAATCCTTTTTAAAGAAGCATGCAAGTATAGTTTCAGAATTCCTAAATCCTTCTTTAAGTAATTCTGTGCTACTACCTACGGAAAAACTACCCTTACGTACAATATAGTTTTGACGAAAGTTTTGTATTATCTAAGGGTTTTAAGATATCAAAATAACTATGTCCCCCTTTTCCTTTCTAAAAATACTCTTTCATTCTTGGGTAAATTCTATTTAAATGTAGGGACGTGTAATGTTTTTTTTTTCTTTATTAAACCGACATCTGGACACAATATACAGATATTTAATACCAAGAGCACTTTATCTCACCGAATATCTATATATAATTCGACCATATTCGAAAGACCGTTAATTTATTTCAACTACTTCACTTGTCTAAAAAGTTTAAATTTATTTGAGCTGCATTCTTGTCTGCAAATTGTGTCTCTATTTTGTTATGCTCAGCCCAGCTTCCACCCCCTTCAGCTTAAAGTGTCATAAAAATTGATTAACGTACTCCCTTCAGCTACAGACATAGACAATTTTTATTGCGAGCGGAAAAATCTCATTTGATTGAGGGGGATGATGATGAAATTGTTTGGTTTTGGTCCCCGATGCGATATTTATTTACGCCCCATAAAATTGACGCCTCTGCAGTACAGTAATCTAGTTAAGAGGAAAAAGCCCCATCAGGGTAGAAGGATATAACACACATCCAAATGGCCTTGAGTCCTTGACCGTCTAGGATGTTCACAGGCATTTTTATACCAGCACCACCACCATGACCATCAATACCGCCACCAGCAGCACATCGACAGCTCAAACATACCCAGCTGAACTCATTTCACGGTGAAGCACCAGGCAGACAATGAAAGTGCCGGATTTCAAACGTCAAGTCATTCGTGATTGATTTTTATTAGATAAACAATACAACTTCACTTTATATATGTTTATATGTTTATACTATCCAGTTTTGGTTTAAGATGATGGACACCGCCCGAGGGATTTTCATCCCTCGTCCGCCCAGCTATTAAAACCGCAGTAAGACCAGATACAAAGTAATTAACTTTGAAATATCACTGAAAGTCTTATATAATTTTTCTATCTCTCGTGTTGTTGGTTCTGTGTTCTGATGGAATGAAACAACTCTCAACTCAGTTAAAAAACACATTATGTTGCAATAATGTTCATGTTGAGCATAGCAAAAAAAACAATTCCAACAATAATGGCATCTCCTTAACTGCTACTTATTATTTTACAACATATTAAGTGAGAATTTTTCTATACGAACAGAAATGACAACGAGTTGGTCTAGTTTTTCCATTCGAGCAATGGATAAACTTTGTAATGTACATGTTGTATGAGTCCCTTCCCTGTCCTTTTCGCAATTAAGAAGAAGTGAGATGTGTCATTTCATAGTGGAATAGAAAAAATCTTTAACATTTTCTTAGTATCGTTCTATTTCTAGTTCTGTTGTTGTTGTTTTGAAACTGTGATAGTATTTTCAACAACAACACAAGTGGAAGAAGTTTTCATTTCAGAACTGATTGGACTTTAATTATTAATGTCTTGATTTTTTACTTAAACGGGTAGAATGTAGGGTAAATGAATTCCGCAACAACAAACAGACATAAAATCCGTGGGATAAGTGTACTCCATCTGAGAACTAGTTAATCAAATCACAGAATTAGATATATTAATCGACAATAAACGAAGTCATCACAAAAGTGTCCAACTAGCTGTTCACCGGACTCCACTTATATTTAAATTTTTAAGAAATGTATCTAGAAATGTATCTAGCGGCGCCCGCCGAACGTATTGTTTCGGCTTCACTCAAAATGCTGTTAATAGCAAACTGTTCAATCGATTGTATACAAAACTCACAGGAACACATGGACGTATACCGACGATGTCCTGACTATTTTGACCCAATCGGTTGGGAGGTTTCGAAGTCCATAGTATACCAACAAAATAGGGACTTGGTCTTATATATAACTCCAATTATTGGTGTCTCTTCATATAACATTGTGTACCTATTTTATTATTGTATCTTTTTCCGGCGAAGGGATTGTTGTTGCACGAACAACTGAAAATAAAAATCCCAAACCAAGGATAAATAATGAACATCCAACAAAATGCCAAATCCAGCGAAGTAGGTTTTAATCAAAATGAAACCATGAAAACTTCCTCTCAGCAGTATAAATTCAATTTTATTTTCTATAATGAACAAGTTATCAAAAATGTCTTGTAATAAAGTCCATCTATTTTTGTACTCACAAATTGGTAGCGGAATGTAACATTAAATTTTTTAGAATACTCTGAACAACTTTTTAAAAACGCTTAAAAATCTAAAGTTTAAATAATTAATTTTACAAATAATTGAAAAATAAAATTACACAAATTTACATATAGCAAATCTAACTACCGGCGCTTAAATTCTTTTTAACTTTTAACAAACTATGAAGGTAAAAAGTACGTGGGACAATTTAACTTATTACAATAATTTATTATTGTTATTATTGTACTATTCGTACTAGAATGTCAGCTTATTAGGCTTGACCATTATTTATTCCGTCAATTTCATTGAATTTTTTAACAACAACAACAACTTAAAGGCGCTACCAGCAATTGTTTGACTGGAGATATAGCTATTTCGTGCTTTGCCACTTTTGCACTCATCAGTCTCCTTTTTGTGGTGCTGAGCTAAGACTGAGCAAATCTGATATGCGTGGATTCGAATCCTATGGTGTGCATAAAAAGTTTTTCAAAGAAAATTGGATTAAAGCTCAGCACCACAAAAAGGAGACTGATGAGTGCAAAAGTGGCAAAGCAAGAAATAGCTATATCTCCAGCCAAACAATTGGTGGTAGCGCCTTTAAGTTGTTGTTGTTGTTCAAAAATTCAATGTTATTACAATAATAATATTCTGTTTCTTTCGCACAAATTAGAAAGAGAAGAAACTATTTTTAAAGTTTAGTACCTAACTAAATTTAATAACTTACTAAGTTTGTGAGTTTCCAATGTTACATACCTTACAAACCTACTAATAAATTCATAAATACGTATTATTTCTATCTATCTATCATAAGTTTAAATTATGAAAATAATTCTTAAATTCATTTAAACTTAAAATGACTCGATGACATATAAAGTTTTATCTAATGAACTATTCTTCTACAAAACATAAAAAAGAAATCTTATTTGTTTTATTTTATGAATCAAAAAATTTATCAATCGAATATTTTCATATAGCCCAGTCAGATTCGACAATAAATTCGCAAAGCGCGATGCAATTCTGCATTTTTGATATGTTGTTGGGACATGTTAGAGTAGTCTGTAGCTAAGTTTGCAACTTCGAAAAACTTGTGCTCGCTGCAGGAAAAATGCAACAGTGAACAAAATCGTTAAAATCACACCATTTTTTCCGACATTTTCCTTTATGACTTTGAAAATATACAACTGAGGAAAAAACCATCCACTATAAACTTGTTTGTTATAAAATTTTCTACAAGAGCACATTTGTTTTAAATTCATGCATGTTATATTTGTGTTGCTATCTAACCAGGAATTAAAAAAAAAAATCTAAAAAACTAAGTTACTTTGAAGCACACAAAAAATAGGTCAAAAATAGTGAAATTCTGCTTAAAATTTGGAATCAAATAGTCTAGAGTATTACAAGACGAAATTCGAAAATTCGATTCAAATCGGCCAAATAGTTTTGGCAAGAAACATGATGTTAACTAAGTGCAACAAGCAATGTTTGCATCATTGCTGTATTCAAAGTATGACACTTAAGTTGGTACTTATTTTTGTACACGTACTTGGAACCCTTAACTATCATAAAATATAGTTATAATATTTATATCTTTTCTTAGGCAACTTTAATAGCGATTTTAAAAGTTCCGAAATGTTCACGAAAATACATATTTACTCGAAAAGTGAACAATTTTCGGAACTTTTAAAATCGCTATAAAAGTTGCTTTCAAAAAAGACATAAATATAATAACTATATTTTATGATAGTCAAGGGTTCCATGTATGTGTACAAAAATGAATGACAACTTAAGTGTCTTACTTTGACACAGCAATGATGCAAACATTGCTTGTTGCACTTAGTAAACATCCTGTTTCTTGCCAACACTATTGGACCGATATAAATTGAGTTTTCGAATTTCGTCTTGTTATAATATAGACTACTTAACTCCAAATTTTTAACAGAATTGGAGAATGTTTGACCTATTTCATGAGTGCTTCAAAATTACTTAGTTTTTTTTTTGAATTTGTTTTTTAATTCATGGATAGATAGCAACACAAATAAAATGCATGAATTTAAAACTAATGTTGTCTTGTAGAAAATTTTATAACAAACAAGTTTATGGCGGATGGTTTTTTCATAAGTTGTATATTTCCAAAGATATAAAGGGAAGAATGGGATGAATTTAGCGTTTTTTCACTGTTGCATTTTTCCTGCAGCGAGCACAGGTTTTTCGAAGTTGCAAAATTGGCTATAGACTACTCTAACATGCCCCAACAACATATCAAAAATGCAGAACTACATCGCGCTTTGCGAATTTAGCACTTTTTTGTAATTATTGACTGGGCTAATACGGGAACCAATCAACTTGAATCAACATGAACAGAGAGAGAGAGAGTTAAAAGACAGGGTGCAACAATTTTTGAACGAGTTCGAAATCAATATGAGTTCGTTATCAATTTTACCACTGCCGGAAGAAAAGTCGCAGTAGATTTGAAGAAAAAAGGGAAGAAGATTGACAAAAGTCGAAGTAGATTCCAAAATTAACTTTTTTTCTATGAATGCATATTTTTAAAAAAATTTCAATTAAATTGAATTTAATTAAACAAAAAAAGAGCATTAAAATTATTTTAATTAAACAAAAAAAAGTGATTCTAATTAAATTTATATAATACCATATTTGTACATCCATAAATTCTTGTATATTATTTAATAACATCTCAGACTTCATGTTAAGGTACTTAAGTAATTATTTTTTAGTTATAAAACATAACAAGTATGTTCTTACAAAAATAGGAACACGTCATTGAAAATAAACGAAAAAGATTTCAGTCTTTAACAAGTTTTAAGGAACAAAAAAAAGCTCTAAATTGCCATTCATATTGGTTTTTCATTTAGTTATATATTTTCCATATACCAACTTATATTTTTGAAAATAAGCCCACAATTTTTTTGGTGGTTCGAATATTTCGTTTTTTAATACATTTTCCTCTTTGATCAGTTCTTTGCAGAGCATAATGTTTTCCACAAATCCGCAGAGGAGTTTATTGGTTGTTTCTTATTTAATGAAGTGAATTTCAACGAACTTTCGCTCTGCTGCTGCGGAACTGTGAGGAAAAACTGCCAAGTTTAGCATAAACTCAGAAAGTTCTGGAAACATTGGGTTTTCGACGGTATTTTTTACTTGTTTTAATTCACTCCAAAAGATGACACCACATATTTCAGGTGTAAATTTTTGTACAAATCTATTGTTTACTTCAAAAATAATGGATTGGAAACGCTTTCAAAATTTGCAGAATAGTTCGCATACTACCATTTACTATTTTTTTTGATTAAGATATTGATGTAATTCCACGTTCGTATTATTAAGCTTTAACCTTTTAAGGATTTGCTTACACAAAATTTAATAAAATTGTAAACAATTTTTCTTACTTCCTCAAGTTGTTGAATTTCATTTTCAGTTTGATCTCAGAAAAATCTTGAGAAAAAAGAAGTAGATTTGGCCTTCTTTTTGTAAAACTGAAGTAGGTTGAAGCAGAGATTTTTAAAATGAAGTAGTTTTCAATATTTTGGAGATGGTGCAAAGTAGAAAGTAGATTTTAAAATTAATTGAAAAAAAAAGTAGATCTAGATAAGCAACAAAACCTGCACTGAGATGGAGCTTGACATGTGGCTTCGGTAGCGCGATGGGTAGGCCGTCGGCTTCCGAATTTCAGTCACAGTTGATGTCTTAAGTTCAATCCCCATGACGAGCAAAGCTTTTCAAATAAAAAAATGAACATATTAAGACTCAGCACCACACAAAGAAGTCTGATGATCGGGGTGGCACTCGTGAAATAGCTATAACTTCAGCCAAATAACTTGGTGGTAGAACACTTAGTTGTTGTTGTTTCATTCAAAATTTTCTAGATCTACTTCAATTGAAGTAAAGTGGTAGTATTGTTCGTTATCCGAAAAAAAAAAATATAGAAAGAGATTTATGATGTAATGCAAGTGCAGCAGGTGCATCTTCCAACGTACGCAAAACATCAAAAAGGATCAGGGCATCAAGGAAATTTAGAAAATAATAATGTTATGTGAGGAAATATTAATCTAAATAATTATTCCTTTTAAAACGTATATTATACTCTGTTCAACAAAAATTGTCAGTACAGGGAAGATAGAACGTTTGTATCTCTGTCTGGTCGCATTGACTTGTATATACCTATTTCAAGTAAAATCTCTCATAGGGTTTCCATACTTAGCTTAGCATTATTTCTCACCTTAATTAATTCTGTTCTCAAAAGCTTGAAAACAGAAAGCTATTTTATAGAAACCACTGAATAAGCTATTTTGTATTGCTTTCAATGGATAAAGGTAACTCTGTTGGAATATATATTTTTTTTAGCTCACACAGCCAGATAAGACATTAGAAACGACGTGCTTTGGGCATGCAATGAGGATGGTCATGGTGAAGTGTACGATATTTTGCACGGCATTACAACAACAATTCCTGTACTTTGTTCAGTGGGTTAGAATCTTTTTTATTGGCAGTTTTCTCAATTAAGTGTGGTGAGAGTATACACAGGCACCACTGTTTTGAAAAAAGCTCGCCCATAAGCCCTGTTCTGACAATTTTTGTTGAATAGAGTATAGTTGGAAATTTTATTTCAGGAGTCCTACCCTGTTTTCGTTTTTACAGGGGCCTTACTACATACCTCTTTTCTACTTTGGAATCTGTTCGAACGTTGTTTTTACTGCTTATTTAAATTAGGTCCAAATGTTATAGTCTGAGAACCTATAGGTACATCAAATTTAGGGAGTGCATGTATAACTAAAACTAGCGGAAACACCCGGCGTTGCCCGGGTCCCTTTTGTTAAAGGATATTTTGTTAACAAATCTTGAAAAAAAATTTCCGTGGAAAATAGTTTTCCTTGAAAATATTTCTGCTATCGTGAATATCTCTGAAATAAATTCGATGAATTGACCACCCAATTCCTCAGGAAAACTTATTTCCGACATCAATAAATTTTCAACATCAGTCATGTTCTCATTTTTCAAAGGTTAGAAATATTGTGCAAGTGTTAATTATTATTAATATAAAAGCTTAACTATATATTCACGTACTTATAAATATCTATGCTTAAGACAGCTACTTGTAAGAAAATATTTGAAAAGTTTGTATGGTTTGCTATCTCGCCCCCAACTATCAACTGTCAAAGCAAAAGGTGTGATTTTTCGGATTTTTGACATTACCATCACTGTCAACCATCAAGTGAGATTTTTTGATTTCCACTGGACTCAGAGTGCAAAATCCACCTCCTAAATCGATTGGCGCTCTTACATAGACATTTCGACACCTGTCAAATTGAAAAGTGAAATGTCTTATTATATGTTGGTGCTAAAGTGCTGGCCGAGACATTATGTAATAACACCCTCCTTAATCGATTGGTGCCCTTAGATTTTGACATTTCGACAAACGACCTGCAACGCACAGAAGCGAATAGCTGTAATACGGCAGTTTTTGCTCTTATGGCATTGCTGTTACCATTTTTGTTATCATTGTGAATGATTTACTCTACGGAGCGAATGTTTCTTACTGATTTGGGAGATTGTGAAAAGAATTCGCCGTATTGATTTCAACATAACTAAATTTTCACCGACCATGTAAATCAAACATGATTGGTTAAGGTTTTACCTTCCATCACAATCCAATCAACAACCAGCGCATTTTTACTTACTTGAGAATTATATCATGCCATTCATTAGCCTTCCATCACTACTTATTATATTTTCCAACATTCTTACATTCACTTACATATTCAAAAAAAAAAACAGGCCAACAACTCATAAGCACTTGAAACGTCAAATCTCATAGCTAAGCTTTGTCATGTTCAAAAAGTTATATTTTTCGCCATGTCGCTGCATGGACATAGATTTTTTGGACTCCATTGGATTTTTTCCGGACATGTTCATAATCCTGCCATCTGTTTTATCGTATCAGTCTTTAAAATTGTATGGTTGTCTATTAATGTTTTGTATGTATTTAAATAGTGAGACAATGACCTTTCCAAAGACATCTAAATTTTGAAATTCGGATAAGTACTTTCCGATTTATAGCCAATTTTATGCAGATACATTGACAATTTTAAAATTTTTTTCTGGATTTTATCTGTACAAAAAATTTCGAATGTAAAATTTTAATATTTGATCTTATTTAGTGAAACTTGTGATCAAGATTTATAATTTTTAAATTCGAAAATATTTGATGGGCGTGGTTTGAATATAAAAATAAAATTCGTTGAAAAAGCATGATCCATTTTGCATTTTTTTTGGTAAATAAATCAATAAAGCTTATTCTGGAGTGGCTTTTGTTGAAATGATCACTTAATATTTATAAGCAATATTTTAGAAGAGGATTAGAGCAATTGGTGTGTTAGTTTTGTTTTTCAAAATTTATCAATTTTTTATTAACTTTTGCATTCAAAGTACCCAAAATTGAATTGACTTTTCACTAAATCACATTTTTAGTATGAATTTTTTTAAGATTTTGCAAAAATTTTAACACAGAAATTTATATTATAAATTTTAACCTCAAATGCATGTATCATTTGTTATGAACTGTTAAGTATTACTAAAGTTTGAAACCCCTTAATTTGGCTAAATGGAGCTTTTTTGTGATTTATTTTATTAAATTGCCCCTCCTTTTTTCCCGTTAGATTTAAAAATACAAAATTATCACATATTTGTAGAAGAAATTTACACCTTTAAATATGCATCCTTTGTTTTTTTTAAATATATAAATTTTTGATTAACTTTTGTATTTGAATTACGAAAAAATAAGTTGATTTTTCATTAAAACGCTTTTTTAGTACACATTTTTTTAATATTTTGCAATAATTTTTACACACAAATTTAAGTTATAAATTTCTATCTTAATTTCATGTATCATTTTATATTATGAACTATTAAGGTTTCCTCAATTTTGAAACCTCAAAAGTTGTCTAAATGTAGCTTTTTTTGTGATTTATTTATTAAATTACACCTACTTTTTTTTCCCGTCAGATTTAGAAATACAAAATTATTCACATATTTATAGAAGAAGGTTACACCAATAATAAACGTGCATCATTAGCTTTTTGAAATTAAAAAAATGTCATCAAGTTTTGAATTTAATATATGTAATATAAATTTGACGGGTCATTTACACACCCTTTTAGTATGAAATTTTTCACCACCCCTCCATAATTTGTATACACAAATGTCATAGCTAAATTCTGAGATCAAAACTTTAATAATCGTCTGAGTAGAAATGAAGTTATGACTTTTTATATTAAAAGAACTCCAATTAGAAATACAATTGGGATAACGGTGCTCTCCACTGGTAGACGATTGTTGACAATGAACAAAGCGGAGCATTTCTATGGATTTTATTCGATTTTTTATGAATTTTTAAAAATCAATTGTGACGCTAATATGGTAGATTAAAAAGTGAGGTATCAAATTAATGGCTATTCTATTGAGATTAAATATAAGAAACAAGTTCCTAGGACATATAGCTATAATTCATTAGTACATAGCAAACTGTTTATTAAAAAGATATTAATAAAAACACAAAAAAAAAACAAATTTCAAAAGGCAACATTTTTTTATTATTGTTAAAGATTTCTAAAAAAAATTAAATTTATTTTTTTTTTTAGAAGCTATCTATCGGATAGCAGGGGGATACACATTGTTGATGCCATACAAAAAAGTTAGTATTTTGATTGTTTTGTTGTTAGCTTAGACACCCATACAGCCAAACTGATAAGAAAACAAAAAAAGACTTTTATATATTAGTTAAGATACAAAATGTTGATTTGTTTTTTTTTTTGTTGTTTTAACTTAGTGGCCAAGGACAATTGAAAATTGGCTGAAATTATTTTTTAGGAAATAATAACAAATAAACTAATTGCAACCAACAAAATATTTGATGGTTTTGTTAAAGCCCAATTGAAGAGGTATAACTCAAAACAACTTCGAAAATTCAAACGTTTTTTGCAATTTGTTGACATTTTTGACAATGTTGTTCTCGGCCCAAGAAGTTAAAAGCTTGGATTTATCATAAGGACAACATTATAAAAACAGGTAATCAATCAAAAATCTACCATGTTCAACGCATGGCATTATTTTCACGTTTAATGTGCTGATTTTGAAAACTTTTGTTTTTGTAAAATTGACTCTAGTATTGCTGACTTTAACCAATAACTTGCTATTGGCTCTAGCTACAATAACAAGCTATACCAATTTGAAATTCGCATTTAACGCGCATGTTATTAAAATGGTTAGCCACTTAGGTATTCATGCATTTTTGTTATACCCGATATGCTTTAACTTGTTCAAAAATTATTGTCGTATCACATTTTGCATTAAAAATCAAAGTTAAATAATTTTTTTCTCTAAGAAGTCCAACAGTTATTATAATTTTCTTCTATTAATGTTTTGGCACAAATAATGTAAAATATTGCTATGAACAAAAAACGGTGGAATCCATTCACTTGTAGTCGTGGTAAAGTAGAGCAAAAATGTATGCACTGAACAAAAAAAAGGAAGTATCTTTTCTTTTGGTTGAAAAAGAACTTTTTTGTATCAGTTTTCATGACGGCCATAAAGTCTGCTATGAGGCATTTCAGCGTTATCCATTCATTACAAAAGTAATTTGTTGAATCAACAAAAATATTTTTTTGAATCAACAAAAATATTAAGTTGAATCAAAAATAATATTTTGTTGAATCAACAAAAACAATTTGTTGAATCAACAAAAACAATTTGTTGAATCAACAAAAATATTTTGTTGAATCACCAAAAATATTTTGTTGAATCACCAAAAATATTTTGTTGAATCACCAAAAATATTTTGTTGAATCAACAAAAATATTTTGTTGAATCAACAAAAATATTTTGTTTAATCAACAAAAATAATTTGTTGAATCAACAAAAATATTTATTGTTGATTCAACTACATATTTTTGTTGATTCAACTAAATATTTTTGTTGATTCAACAAAATATTTTTGTTGATTCAACTAAATATTTTTGTTGATTTAACAATTATTTTTGTTGATTCAACTAAATATTTTGTTGAATCAACAAAATGTTTTTGTTGATTCAACAAAATATTATTGTTGATTCAACTAAATATTTTTGTTGATTCAACAAATTATTATTGTTGATTCAACTAAATATTTTTGTTGATTCAACTAAATATTTTTGTTGATTCAACAAAATATTTTTGTTGATTCAACTAAATATTTTTGTTGATTTAACAATTATTTTTGTTGATTCAACTAAATATTTTGTTGAATCAACAAAATATTTTTGTTGATTTAACAATTATTTTTGTTGATTCAACTAAATATTTTTGTTGATTCAACAAATTATTATTGTTGATTCAACTAAATATTTTTGTTGATTCAACTAAATATTTTTGTTGATTCAACAAAATATTATTGTTGATTCAACTAAATATTTTTATTGATTCAACAAATTATTATTGTTGATTCAACTAAATATTTTTGTTGATTCAACTAAATATTTTTGTTGATTCAACAAATTATTATTGTTGATTCAACTAAATATTTTTGTTGATTCAACAAAATATTTTTGTTGATTTACAATTATTTTTGTTGATTCAACTAAATATTTTTGTTGAATCAACAAAATATTATTGTTGATTCAACTAAATATTTTTGTTGATTCAATAAAATATTTTTGTTGATTCAACTAAATATTTTTGTTGATTCAACAAAATATTTTTGGTGATTCAATAAAACATTTTTGTTGATTCAACAAAATATTATTGTTGATTCAACTAAATGTTTTTGTTGATTTAACAATTATTTTTGTTGATTCAACAAAATATTTTTGGTGATTCAATAAAACATTTTTGTTGATTCAACTAAATATTTTTGTTGATTCAACAAAATATTATTGTTGATTCATTTTAATATTTTTGTTAATTCAACTAAATATTTTTGTTGATTCAACAAAATGTTTTTGTTGATTTAACAATTATTTTTGTTGATTCAACAAAATATTTTTGTTGATTCAACAAAATATTATTGTTGATTCAACTAAATATTTTTGTTGATCCAACTAAATATTTTTGTTGATTCAACTAAATATTTTTGTTGATTCAACAAAATATTTTGGTTGATTTAACAATTATTTTTGTTGATTCAACTAAATATTTTGTTGAATCAACAAAATATTTTTGTTGATTCAACAAAATATTATTGTTGATTCAACTAAATATTTTTGTTGATTCAACTAAATATTTTTGTTGAATCAATAAAACATTTTTGTTGATTCAACTAAATATTTTTGTTGATTCAACTAAATATTATTGTTGATTCAACTAAATATTTTTGGTGATTCAATAAAACATTTTTGTTGATTCAACAAAATATTATTGTTGATTCAACTAAATGTTTTTGTTGATTTAACAATTATTTTTGTTGATTCAACAAAATATTTTTGGTGATTCAATAAAACATTTTTGTTGATTCAACTAAATATTTTTGTTGATTCAACAAAATATTATTGTTGATTCATTTTAATATTTTTGTTAATTCAACTAAATATTTTTGTTGATTCAACAAAATGTTTTTGTTGATTTAACAATTATTTTTGTTGATTCAACAAAATATTTTTGTTGATTCAACAAAATATTATTGTTGATTCAACTAAATATTTTTGTTGATCCAACTAAATATTTTTGTTGATTCAACTAAATATTTTTGTTGATTCAACAAAATATTTTGGTTGATTTAACAATTATTTTTGTTGATTCAACTAAATATTTTGTTGAATCAACAAAATATTTTTGTTGATTCAACAAAATATTATTGTTGATTCAACTAAATATTTTTGTTGATTCAACTAAATATTTTTGTTGAATCAATAAAACATTTTTGTTGATTCAACTAAATATTTTTGTTGATTCAACTAAATATTATTGTTGATTCAACTAAATATTTTTGTTGATTCAACAAAATATTTTTGTTGATTTAACAATTATTTTTGTTGATTCAACTAAATATTTTTGTTGATTCAACAAAATATTATTGTTGATTCATTTTAATATTTTTGTTAATTCAACTAAATATTTTTGTTGATTCAACAAAATGTTTTTGTTGATTTAACAATTATTTTTGTTGATTCAACTAAATATTTTTGTTGATTCAACAAATTATTATTGTTGATTCAACTAAATATTTTTGTTGATTCAACTAAATATTTTTGTTGATTCAACAAAATATTATTGTTGATTCAACTAAATATTTTTGTTGATTCAACAAATTATTATTGTTGATTCAACTAAATATTTTTGTTGATTCAACTAAATATTTTTGTTGATTCAACAAAATGTTTTTGTTGATTTAACAATTATTTTTGTTGATTCAACAAAATATTTTTGTTGATTC
Organism: Melangyna quadrimaculata; assembly: GCA_949320155.1. Lineage (NCBI taxonomy): Eukaryota > Metazoa > Arthropoda > Insecta > Diptera > Syrphidae > Melangyna > Melangyna quadrimaculata. The sequence continues at coordinate 78,129,037 of OX439484.1, read as the reverse complement.
AACAAAATATTATTGTTGATTCAACTAAATATTTTTGTTGATCCAACTAAATATTTTTGTTGATTCAACTAAATATTTTTTTTGATTCAACTAAATATTTTTGTTGAATCAATAAAACATTTTTGTTGATTCAACTAAATATTTTTGTTGATTCAACTAAATATTATTGTTGATTCAACTAAATATTTTTGTTGATTCAACAAAATATTTTTGTTGATTTAACAATTATTTTTGTTGATTCAACTAAATATTTTTGTTGATTCAACAAAATATTATTGTTGATTCAACTAAATATTTTTGTTGATTCAATCAGATATTTTTGTTGATTCAACTAAATATTTTTGTTGATTCAACAAATTATTATTGTTGATTCAACTAAATATTTTTGTTGATTCAACTAAATATTTTTGTTGATTCAACAAAATGTTTTTGTTGATTTAACAATTATTTTTGTTGATTCAACAAAATATTTTTGTTGATTCAACAAAATATTATTGTTGATTCAACTAAATATTTTTGTTGATCCAACTAAATATTTTTGTTGATTCAACTAAATATTTTTTTTGATTCAACTAAATATTTTTGTTGAATCAATAAAACATTATTGTTGATTCAACTAAATATTTTTGTTGATCCAACTAAATATTTTTGTTGATTCAACTAAATATTTTTGTTGATTCAACAAAATATTTTGGTTGATTTAACAATTATTTTTGTTGATTCAACTAAATATTTTGTTGAATCAACAAAATATTTTTGTTGATTCAACAAAATATTATTGTTGATTCAACTAAATATTTTTGTTGATTCAACTAAATATTTTTGTTGAATCAATAAAACATTTTTGTTGATTCAACTAAATATTTTTGTTGATTCAACTAAATATTATTGTTGATTCAACTAAATATTTTTGTTGATTCAACAAAATATTTTTGTTGATTTAACAATTATTTTTGTTGATTCAACTAAATATTTTTGTTGATTCAACAAAATATTATTGTTGATTCATTTTAATATTTTTGTTAATTCAACTAAATATTTTTGTTGATTCAACAAAATGTTTTTGTTGATTTAACAATTATTTTTGTTGATTCAACAAATTATTATTGTTGATTCAACTAAATATTTTTGTTGATTCAACTAAATATTTTTGTTGATTCAACAAAATATTATTGTTGATTCAACTAAATATTTTTGTTGATTCAACAAATTATTATTGTTGATTCAACTAAATATTTTTGTTGATTCAACTAAATATTTTTGTTGATTCAACAAAATGTTTTTGTTGATTTAACAATTATTTTTGTTGATTCAACAAAATATTTTTGTTGATTCAACAAAATATTATTGTTGATTCAACTAAATATTTTTGTTGATCCAACTAAATATTTTTGTTGATTCAACTAAATATTTTTTTTGATTCAACTAAATATTTTTGTTGAATCAATAAAACATTTTTGTTGATTCAACTAAATATTTTTGTTGATTCAACTAAATATTATTGTTGATTCAACTAAATATTTTTGTTGATTCAACAAAATATTTTTGTTGATTTAACAATTATTTTTGTTGATTCAACTAAATATTTTTGTTGATTCAACAAAATATTATTGTTGATTCAACTAAATATTTTTGTTGATTCAATCAGATATTTTTGTTGATTCAACTAAATATTTTTGTTGATTCAACAAATTATTATTGTTGATTCAACTAAATATTTTTGTTGATTCAACTAAATATTTTTGTTGATTCAACAAAATGTTTTTGTTGATTTAACAATTATTTTTGTTGATTCAACAAAATATTTTTGTTGATTCAACAAAATATTATTGTTGATTCAACTAAATATTTTTGTTGATCCAACTAAATATTTTTGTTGATTCAACTAAATATTTTTTTTGATTCAACTAAATATTTTTGTTGAATCAATAAAACATTTTTGTTGATTCAACTAAATATTTTTGTTGATTCAACAAAATATTATTGTTGATTCAACTAAATATTTTTGTTGATTCAATAAAACATTTTTGTTGATTCAACTAAATACTTTTGTTGATTCAACAAATTATTATTGTTGATTCAACTAAATATTTTTGTTGATTCAACAAAATATTATTGTTGATTCATTTTAATATTTTTGTTAATTAAACTAAATATTTTTGTTGATTCAACAAAATGTTTTTGTTGATTTAACAATTATTTTTGTTGATTCAACAAAATATTTTTGTTGATTCAACAAAATATTATTGTTGATTCAACTAAATATTTTTGTTGATTCAACTAAATATTTTTGTTGATTCAACAAAATATTTTTGTTGATTCAACTAAATATTTTTGTTGATTTAACAATTATTTTTGTTGATTCAACTAAATATTTTGTTGAATCAACAAAATATTTTTGTTGATTTAACAATTATTTTTGTTGATTCAACTAAATATTTTTGTTGATTCAACAAATTATTATTGTTGATTCAACTAAATATTTTTGTTGATTCAACTAAATATTTTTGTTGATTCAACAAAATATTATTGTTGATTCAACTAAATATTTTTGTTGATTCAACAAATTATTATTGTTGATTCAACTAAATATTTTTGTTGATTCAACTAAATATTTTTGTTGATTCAACAAATTATTATTGTTGATTCAACTAAATATTTTTGTTGATTCAACAAAATATTTTTGTTGATTTACAATTATTTTTGTTGATTCAACTAAATATTTTTGTTGAATCAACAAAATATTATTGTTGATTCAAGTAAATATTTTTGTTGATTCAATAAAATATTTTTGTTGATTCAACTAAATATTTTTGTTGATTCAACAAAATATTTTTGGTGATTCAATAAAACATTTTTGTTGATTCAACAAAATATTATTGTTGATTCAACTAAATGTTTTTGTTGATTTAACAATTACTTTTGTTGATTCAACAAAATATTTTTGGTGATTCAATAAAACATTTTTGTTGATTCAACTAAATATTTTTGTTGATTCAACAAAATATTATTGTTGATTCATTTTAATATTTTTGTTAATTCAACTAAATATTTTTGTTGATTCAACAAAATGTTTTTGTTGATTTAACAATTATTTTTGTTGATTCAACAAAATATTTTTGTTGATTCAACAAAATATTATTGTTGATTCAACTAAATATTTTTGTTGATCCAACTAAATATTTTTGTTGATTCAACTAAATATTTTATATTTTGTTCAACTAAATATTTTGTTGAATCAACAAAATATTTTTGTTGATTCAACAAAATATTATTGTTGATTCAACTAAATATTTTTGTTGATTCAACTAAATATTTTTGTTGAATCAATAAAACATTTTTGTTGATTAAACTAAATATTTTTGTTGATTCAACTAAATATTATTGTTGATTCAACTAAATATTTTTGTTGATTCAACAAAATATTTTTGTTGATTTAACAATTATTTTTGTTGATTCAACTAAATATTTTTGTTGATTCAACAAAATATTATTGTTGATTCATTTTAATATTTTTGTTAATTCAACTAAATATTTTTGTTGATTCAACAAAATGTTTTTGTTGATTTAACAATTATTTTTGTTGATTCAACAAAATATTTTTGTTGATTCAACAAAATATTATTGTTGATTCAACTAAATATTTTTGTTGATCCAACTAAATATTTTTGTTGATTCAACTAAATATTTTTGTTGATTCAACAAAATATTTTGGTTGATTTAACAATTATTTTTGTTGATTCAACTAAATATTTTGTTGAATCAACAAAATATTTTTGTTGATTCAACAAAATATTATTGTTGATTCATTTTAATATTTTTGTTAATTCAACTAAATATTTTTGTTGATTCAACAAAATATTATTGTTGATTCAACTAAATATTTTTGTTGATCCAACTAAATATTTTTGTTGATTCAACAAAATGTTTTTGTTGATTTAACAATTATTTTTGTTGATTCAACAAAATATTTTTGTTGATTCAACAAAATATTATTGTTGATTCAACTAAATATTTTTGTTGATCCAACTAAATATTTTTGTTGATTCAACTAAATATTTTTGTTGATTCAACAAAATATTATTGTTGATTCATTTTAATATTTTTGTTAATTCAACTAAATATTTTTGTTGATTCAACAAAATGTTTTTGTTGATTTAACAATTATTTTTGTTGATTCAACAAAATATTTTTGTTGATTCAACAAAATATTATTGTTGATTCAACTAAATATTTTTGTTGATCCAACTAAATATTTTTGTTGATTCAACTAAATATTTTTGTTGATTCAACAAAATATTTTGGTTGATTTAACAATTATTTTTGTTGATTCAACTAAATATTTTTGTTGATTCAACAAAATATTTTGGTTGATTTAACAATTATTTTTGTTGATTCAACTAAATATTTTGTTGAATCAACAAAATATTTTTGTTGATTCAACAAAATATTATTGTTGATTCATTTTAATATTTTTGTTAATTCAACTAAATATTTTTGTTGATTCAACAAAATGTTTTTGTTGATTTAACAATTATTTTTGTTGATTCAACAAAATATTTTTGTTGAATCAATAAAACATTTTTGTTGATTCAACTAAATATTTTTGTTGATTCAACTAAATATTATTGTTGATTCAACTAAATATTTTTGTTGATTCAACAAAATATTTTTGTTGATTTAACAATTATTTTTGTTGATTCAACTAAATATTTTTGTTGATTCAACAAAATATTATTGTTGATTCATATTAATATTTTTGTTAATAATTGTTGATTCAACTAAATATTTTTGTTGATTCAACAAAATATTTTTGTTGATTTAACAATTATTTTTGTTGATTCAACTAAATATTTTTGTTGATTCAATAAAATATTTTTGTTGATTTAACAATTATTTTTGTTGATTCAACTAAATATTTTTTATGATTCAACAAAATGTTTTTGTTGATTTAACAATTATTTTTGTTGATTCAACAAAATATTTTTGTTGATTCAACAAAATATTATTGTTGATTCAACTAAATATTTTTGTTGATCCAACTAAATATTTTTGTTGATTCAACTAAATATTTTTTTTGATTCAACTAAATATTTTTGTTGAATCAATAAAACATTTTTGTTGATTCAACTAAATATTTTTGTTGATTCAACTAAATATTATTGTTGATTCAACTAAATATTTTTGTTGATTCAACAAAATATTTTTGTTGATTTAACAATTATTTTTGTTGATTCAACTAAATATTTTTGTTGATTCAAGAAAATATTATTGTTGATTCAACTAAATATTTTTGTTGATTCAATCAAATATTTTTGTTGATTCAACTAAATATTTTTGTTGATTCAACAAATTATTATTGTTGATTCAACTAAATATTTTTGTTGTTTCAACAAAATATTATTGTTGATTCAACTAAATATTTTTGTTGATTCAATAAAACATTTTTGTTGATTCAACTAAATACTTTTGTTGATTCAACAAATTATTATTGTTGATTCAACTAAATATTTTTGTTGATTCAACAAAATATTATTGTTGATTCATTTTAATATTTTTGTTAATTAAACTAAATATTTTTGTTGATTCAACAAAATGTTTTTGTTGATTTAACAATTATTTTTGTTGATTCAACAAAATATTTTTGTTGATTCAACAAAATATTATTGTTGATTCAACTAAATATTTTTGTTGATCCAACTAAATATTTTTGTTGATTCAACTAAATATTTTTGTTGATTCAACAAAATATTTTGGTTGATTTAACAATTATTTTTGTTGATTTAACAATTATTTTTGTTGATTCAACTAAATATTTTTGTTGATTCAACAAAATATTATTGTTGATTCAACTAAATATTTTTGTTGATTCAATCAAACATTTTTGTTGATTCAACTAAATATTTTTGTTGATTCAACAAATTATTATTGTTGATTCAACTAAATATTTTTTTGTTTCAACAAAATATTATTGTTGATTCAACTTAATATTTTTGTTGATTCAACTAAATATTTTTGTTGATTCAACAAAATATTTTTGTTGATTTAACAATTATTTTTGTTGATTCAACAAAATATTTTTGGTGATTCAATAAAACATTTTTGTTGATTCAACTAAATATTTTTGTTGATTCAACAAAATATTATTGTTGATTCAACTAAATGTTTTTGTTGATTCAACTAAATATTTTTGTTGATTCAACAAAATATTTTTGTTGATTTAACAATTATTTTTATTGATTCAACAAAATATTTTTGTTGAATAAACAAAAATAATTTGTTGAATCAACAAATATATTTTGTTGAATCAACAAAAATAATTTGTTGAATACAACAAAAGAATATTGTAAAACTGACAAATTATTTTTGTTGCTTCATCAAAAACTAAGTCATCATGACAAAAAATTTGTGCTATTCCAACAAATAAATTTGTTTAGCTGACAAATAGTTTTGTGGATTCAACAATTTAAATTTTTGTTTATCCACCCAAAAATAATTTTTGTTTTTATAAATAGTATAACAATTGTTTTGTTGATATGACAAAAAATTGTTTGTTACTTCAACAATTGTTCTTGTCACAACAACAGAAGAACAAACATTTTTGTTATTTTTATCTATTTGATAGAACATTTTGTTAGACGTATTTTGACAAAATGTTTGTTTAAAAATTTTAGTTCTGCCAAAACAAAATTAAATTTTTAAAACAAGAAGGTCCAGTTTGATCTTTCTTTTTTTCAGCTGAGACTTCAATATTTCAAAAAATACAAATTAAATCTACAAACTTGAGGTTTGTTAATTTCAAAAGCTATAATTTCTGGTAAATGTAATTTTTTTCCAGCAGCTTCAGCGGACCAGAAGTGAGCTTTTTAAATTTAAAACTCAATTAAAAGTTAAAAAAAAAATTTGATTTTGATTAAAATTTGGAGCAGTAAGGGAATTGTTGCAGAACAAATAAACATTTATTAAGATAAAAAGACATGCAACGTTTTTTAATTTCGCCAATAGAACAGGAGCCGACAGAAAATTTGGGAGTGGATGTATAACCCAAAATCTGAGCAAAAAATTTGCCAAAGAAAAACTAATGCCACAACTAGAATTAAGAACGTCTGTTTAAGATTCCCTGTTGCGATCGGAAACAAATACTGAACCTGTGATTCAAACGGAAGGAAGCCCGAATGAAGTGACCCGTTTCGACACCATCAAACATAGGCTGAGTTCCGAAATGCATCAGATGCGCATTTGATGCAAAGTCATAAGTTCCAAAACTCAAATGTGAAAATGTTTACAAAGCGAGAGTAGCATATTTGCGTAGCATATGCGCATCAATAGAGTGTTGCTGCCGCATCAAAACTTTTCGGAACTCAGCCATACTGTCATCAAAACAGAAAAGCGTCTCCGATGTCGCAAGTGTTCCAGCCAAACCGTTTTTTCCTGCAAGAAATGTGATATCCCACTTCATCGAAAATGCTTCGATGAATACCACACATAAACCCATAATACATAATATATCTAAATATAATGTATAACTTATTACGAATTTTGTCATTTTATTTTCAACTATATTTCATTACCCAGTGTATCTATATTTAATTAATTTCTTCATAAGAATATTCAAATAAAATTAATTCATACTCCATGTAAAAAAAAAATTATTTTAATAATTTTGCTACCCCTTTCGGCGAGCGTTGCGAAAACGCAACGTAAATTTTCCGGAAAACCAGAAGCTTTTCCAATTTCATTTTTTTCAGATTTCCTCTAATTAGATCAAAAACAGATAGTGTGTAAGATTTCAAGTTTCTAAGTCCACTGGAACTGGTAGCCACCGGAAATGGGTTAATCATTTTTGCCTTTTTCTATTTTCTAGCTGATAAAAACACTAAACCGTACATAAGAATATCCATGTATTCAGCAATTTATTTTATTTGTTAATTTTTGCGAAAATATATTTTCCACTTCAATTTATCAGCCTTGAGACTTAGATGAAATTTTGTATGGTCATCAATAGGCTGAAATCTTGTGTGGTATAGTTCCTCATCGGATAGGTAGTACCATTTAAATCGAACTTCAAAATAAGTCTACAAAAGTGGAAAAAAGAAAGAAAAACTAATTTAAAAAAAATCAAAAATGCTTAAAAAGTGATGCTGGGAAAATAATGGCATGGTCGACAGTCTTTGAAGAAAAAAACAGAATCTCTAAGGTTACCTTAGAACACAACCTTGATTTTCATCAAGTTTAATAACGATTTATTTTAATGTTTTTTTTAAGTGGGCGTGGCAGTGGGTGGAAATTAATTTTGGTGATTTCTTATCAGAATCACTATCATCCCTGAAAATGTTATCCAAATCGGTTAAGTGGTTCACTTTTTATGGATTTTTTCCGCTCTCCCATACAATTGGAACCACTGTGCGCCGCGCCGCACCGCCCAGTGGTCCGTTTGTTGAATTCTGTGGACGAAAATGTTTTCCCACGCCAATTCTTGACGGAAATTAATGAAATTTGGTAAGCTTAATGATTTGGGGACGCAAAATTCAGTGGTACTACCTATATTTTTGTAATCAAATTGGGGTCTTCACACTTTAGGCCAGGAAATAGTTCGAAATGTAAAATTTCAAAAGAAAGCCCTTTTAAAGCCAGGAATCTTATGAAATGTATGTTAAAAATGTCTTAGGATATGTGCTCGAGTGTGTACTGAAATATAAAAATGGTTCCAATACAGATATGTATCAAATTTTTAGAATTCAAATTTATTATGATATGCTCAATGGTAGAAAGTTTGTTGTCAAAAATGGCAATGTAATTTCTACCGCAACCTTCAAAATTAAAAATGATGGTGATCTCACCAATTCTATTCATCATTTACACCAGTGATCTGATGGTCTCATGCAAAAGCGTATGCCAACATTCTGTTTGGGTACAGTGCAATATTCTATTAACAACAGTTTAGGTTATCAGAATTCTATTGCAGCGTGACTTCGACAAGATTCAGTGATATTGCGATGACTGCAAGTTGAAAATCAGCTTAAAGAAATCAGAAACTATTTTGTTTAGGACTCCATTGCATGGAATCCTTATGGATACGAGAAAGAACTGAATCAAGCTGGTGATCGTAGGGTCACATTCACACATCCAAAGTCGAGTAAAATACCTTGGCATGGATCAGTTTTTGTGTTTCGACAGACATATAAATGCTTTTTTGGGCAGGGCCCGGGGAGCGCTTGCCTGACACAACGGTTTTTAGCAGCCGGCTTGATAGTAGGGTGAAGTTGATTTTCTACATGGCCCTCACCCGGCCAATGATTGCCTTTGGATTGCCAGTGTAGTTCAACGTTGCACCATCTCAAAATGGAAAAGATTTGGGTGTTTGAGAGGCAGTGTCATCGACGCTGCCTTGGATTACACAGAACATTAAAGTCGGAGTATACACATTATTGTTCTGAAAAAAGTTTGACAGCTGTGTAACTGAGAAGAAGTTTATTTTGTGGCTCTCCGTTTTTTATAGTTGTTTCTCCCGCAATTTCAAGTCATAATTAAACGCACTATCACTCTGTCAGTCACCGATTTTTACGTACATAAACATAACCTTCCTACATAACCTTTCTTTATATGAACAATAAAAGAAAGGTAGGCGAAATCTCACCTGAACATTAATCTGCAAGCAAAAAAAGACCATCTGAAAATAAATCCGTCCAAATGGCTGTGGGTGTCAATCGAGGATTTAAAAACCCTCCTCGAAAAATGTATAACCAACAAACTTGAAGTCATCGCATCAAAACAAGAAGCCATCTCGTCTGAAATTCAGTTGTTGCGATCACAAAACACTTATCTTCTGAACAGAGTCTCTACAATGGATAACTATTGCCAACTTCTTGAACGTCAGATTGAAAATTTCTCACGTAAGCAAAATGAACATTCTGTGGTGATATGTTTCGAATCGAAAAGGTCTGCAGATAAAACTGAATTCGCAAAACAAACTTGTAAAGGTCTTCTTAAGATACAAGATAATGCACTTCACCCGATCAAAAATGCAAAAGAATTCACAAATATCAACAACAACCAAACCACCGTCGTACTTGACTTCCACCCAGGTGACACTGTAAACAAACTCATTGCCGCTGTACCACAATTAAAAGGCTCAGGCATTGTTATTCATCGCGAGCAGTCAATGATCAATCGAGAAAAGCGTAAATCTCTGTATCAAATAAAAACTAAATTATTAACGCTAGCACCTAACACGAAAATATTTATCAAAGCATTAAATTACAAATTGGGAATTGCTTATTTGCATACGACTTTCCTCGAGGGCTTATATCAAACTCGGAGCAGAATTTGACGTTTGTAAGATTGCAATATTTCGACGGCATCATGAAACAACAGCAACAACATGTTCAACGAATTGAACCCTTTCATCAACGTGGGAGCGAGCAAGCTACTGGTAGTACTTGACCAATTAATAATAATAATATATAGGATAGCGTTGCCGTCTGTCATTATGTTGAAGTTTTAAAATTGTATGCTATAATACTTCTGGTCTGAAAAACAAAGTAATGTCCTGATTTTTTTAATTTTATTCAACAATTCGATATAATTATATTAGTTGAAACCTTTATTGAAGAAGGTAATGAAACTGAATTATTAAAATATTTTAAAAATTTTACTGTTAAATGTATTCCTTGTGTGCTTTTAAAAATTGTACTACTAGCTATATGAATTTTAAATCATTTGGTAGTAAACTTGTAATCGAATTAATCTTCAGACATGATCGCTATTATATTATCCCAACGTATTTAAATTGTAGTCAGTGGAATATCGACTTTCAAGAGCTTTATTATTTCTTAAATGAATTTAATTTTAAAAATATAATGATTTTGGGAGATTTGAGCGCCCTTATTGGTGATTTTCAAAACTCTCATTTATTTCTGGATTATACTGGTTTCCGAGATAAAAGGGGCGCTTTAGACAAGACACTTAACAGTTGTGGTAGACGTTTTATTGAGTTGTGTGAGGATTTTGGAATATTGGTTTTGGATGGGAGCACCCATAGTGATTTAAGAGGGGAGTTTACATTTTTTCCTACCTTAGGTTCTTCTACAATTGATTATTGTGTTGTTAAAGGTGACTGGTCAAATGTAATTGATGATTTTGAGGTTTCTTGTGTTAACTACTCGTCACATCTGCCAACAGTTACTTCACTTAAGTTTCAAGAATTGCAACAAAGATCTATGGATAATTCCATTGAGTTACTTAAGTGGGTAGAAAGTAAGAGTTATCAGTATAAACTCAATCTTAATGGAGTTATCTATGAAACAGATCTAGAAAATCTTTCTTGTGAGCAGGGGGCTGAGAAAATACTCAAATAGTTAAATAATCATCAGTTTCGAATAACTCCTGTAGTAAAGATTCTTTTAAAGAAAAATGGTATGATTGGGAATGTCAACAGCTCCGAAAAGAATCTGTTCGGTTTCTTAAGTTGTATAGAAAATTTAACAGTGATTTCTTTAAATCCCTGTATCCTTCCGCAAACAAGCTTGCAAATCCAAGCAAAAGAGTTATTTAAGTGATGTAGCATTTAGTCTGGAGTCCTGCAGAGACTCAAAATCATTTTGGCGTAAGGTCCGTGTATTGGGTGGTAGCAAACCTTTTTCTATGTCAACAATGAGTGTGGACGCTCTTGTAACATACATATTTCAAAAATCTTCTTAGCCCAGTAACTAATCCCACGTTTTTCTACTATGCATTACCTGATGTTTTTATTGCTGAATTAGATGATGAGATATCGATGCTTGAATTACAGCAGTCTTCATAATATGAAAAATAATAAGGCGGCAGGTGTCGATGGAACTCCTATCGAGTTTTTTAAATACTCAACGCCTTCGTTTTATAGAATTCTTCTGACATTTTTTAATAAACTTTTAAATGAGGAGGTAATCCCACAATCTTTTTTGAAGTCACTCATATGTCCAATATTTAAAAAGGGAGATAGTACTCTTCCCGAAAATTACAGAGGAATCTCTATATTACCGGTTTTGAGACAAATATGTACTAATATCCTATACCATAGACTTTCTAACTGGGTAGAAACAAATAATCTCCTAAGCCCCTACCAAGCTGGTTTTCGCGCTGGACTTTCTACGGTTGATCAAATATTCGCTCTCACAAGCGTGGCAAAGCGACATGTTGAAAACAAAAAACAGCTTTACACGTTTTTTGTAGATTTTAAAGCTGCGTTTGGTACCATAAACAGAAACTCTCTTCTTTACAAACTTTCGAAAATTGGGTTGTCCTCTAAGTTTCTTAGATTATACAATCAATTAATAACCAACACATTGTCTTCAATTTGGAATGGTATCAATAAATCTGAGTTTTTTGAAACTAAGACAGGTGTTCCACAAGGATGTGTTTTGATTCTGATATTGATGATGTAACCAAAATCTTAAGTGGCGGTATTAAGGTGGGTGATGAAGAAATTAGAATGTTACTCTATGCAGATGATCTGGTCTCGCTAGCAGAAACCCCTTCTCCACTACAGCTCGTTATTAATCGTCTTAAAAGCTACTGCAACTTATGGACCTACAAATAAACACATCCAAATCGAAAATAATGATTTTTGAATTAATAAACAGGAGAGTATTACCTCTTGATAAGTGGTATCTTGTCTCTGAGTCCATAAAAGTTGTAAAGTAGTACAAATATCTCGGTTTTTTGATATCAAGTAACTTGGACTTAAGTCCTCATATAAAAGAAAAATGTATAGCTGCCAAAACTGCAATTAATGTTATGTGGAGAAGGTTCTTTTGCAATAAAAAAGTAGATTCATGTTCTAAATTTAAAGTGCTAGATTCCACGATAAATGCCTGTGTTTGTTACGCAAATCAAAATTTTGGGTACAAGTTTGTTGAAGAGTTCGAAGCAGTACAAAGATTATTTTTTAAGCGCATCTTCAGGCTACCATCGACAACGCCAACATATGCTTTAGACGTGGAATCGGGCATTCCCCAAATTTTCGTTAAAACTTGAAAGCAAATGCTGACTACATAGTGAAAGTAATGTTAAGGCCCGATTCTAATCTACAAAGTAAAATAATGAAATATGCGTTTAGGTGTAGGCTTACTCCATTTAGGAAATGGTACGATATTGCTGGTATCTATGGAGTGGATCTCAGTTTATCTAATCAGTCGATTGAATGCTGGCGCGAGGCATTTTATAACTGCATCGCAAAAGTAGATGAATGTGTTTATCTCCAATGCATTCACAGCGCACAATCCTCTTCAAGTCGACTGATTTACAGAGAACTGCACCACTCCTTAGGGAGTAGCCATTATTTCAGTATTTATCTATCTACATACCAAATAAGTATGATATTTAAAGCTAGAGTAGAAATCTTGGTGCTCAATTTTAAACCACACAGGCAAGAAATCTCATCAGTTTGTAACTTATGCAATAGAAATGAAAATGAAAACGTTTACCACTTCTTAGTAGTATGCCCAATTCTGCAAGAGTTGAGAAGACTTTACTTTAAAAAAAGCTTTTTATCTTTCTTAGAAACCAAAGATATTCTAAATGGAAAATGTGGATGGAAATTAATTTTTAGCTTTTGCGAACATGCCCTTAGATAACGAAATAGTTTTGAGATACATTAACCATGTTTTAAGTTCCCAATATACAGAAAAATGTAATAAAAAAAAAAATATTAATAACAAAAGTTATACATACTTACACAAAACCATGTGGATAAACATATTTTAGTGATTATACATATATTATTAATTAAATTTCTAATTATGAAAAAAAATACTTTCTATAAATTAATTATTGTCGGGAATCAATTAATTTCATAGCTAAGAATTGCTAAACAAATTGTTTTGAAATAATTTATAATTTAAATATCTATGTATGTATGCAAAAAAAAAAAAAAACAAAAAAAAAAAAACAATTAAATCTACTATTTTACTATTATATACAATATACATTCTTCTATTTTTTATATTTAATGAATATATCAAATTAATTTCGACAGACGGCAACTATTGCCATGTTCTATTTTCTATTATTAAACTCTTTTTATATATATATTTATTTTAAATAAAGAAGTTTTTAATAAATAATAATAATAATTATTGTTCTAACGAGGTTCTATACAATTGAGCCAACATAAACAGAATAGATAATGCAAGAGCGATGTCTTCGTCTAACAGCTTAACTTTCGGGTCTTACTAACTCACTAACTCAACTGAGTCGAGAGTTGGATCAGGACCGAAGGGATAAGGTGAAGCAGCTTAAAATTGATGATCTTGATATATTTAAGGTTGACTTCATATTATTGTCTTGGCCGAGGTGAAAAGTTTTAAGTAGGGACTGTCAGGGTGGTAAGTATATTTGACAAATTATTTCTTGTGAATGCCAGGCAGTGTTGAGGGCAGTTTTAAAAGAAATCCCTTTTACCAATGTGAAAATTCAAAGTGAGTCAAATATTAGAAAGCTGAGGACTGAAAATAATTCACATGGAGAATCAATTATGGTTTCATAATGAATATTCACGTAAATTTCAACTTCATCTATATTCATTTCACAAAGAGATGAGTACTAGACTAGAGGTAAAAATTTCCACAAAAAGGTATTTCTCCCATGAATCCTCCAGCACTGATTGCCAGGTTAACAAAACAACTACGCCATTATGTAGATTGAATGTTGTCAGCCCATAGAACTCATTGTAGTTTCTACAATATTATGTTGTAGTTTCTACAATTTTTCGTTGTAGATTTTTAAATTAAATATCTGATGATTCAAAAAAAAAAATCCACCTTATAAAAATTTTAAAAAAAATTAACGAATTTTACGTACAGTACTTTTAGACTGTTCAGGGGAATATAACATAGTATAGTTATTTTGTAGTAGCCCGTGGCTTAATTTTTAGTGCGATGGGCTGTCACGCTGGAGGTCTAGGTTCACTTCCCAGCCTCGTCCACCTTAAAGCTAAAAAGTTTTTTTTTCAGCGCTACTGCCTCTTGCGAGGAATTGACAAGTCCTCCAAGAGTTTCACTTGTCATATATAAGTGCTTCTTGTCTAGCCGTTCGGATTCGACATTCAATTGTAGGTGCCTTGTCCCTTCCATTCCTGTCGACACGCGCCCACAGGAATGGTTGCGAGTTGTTAGTCACTAGGCTCTGGTTCTTCACGAGCCGTTGCACCACCCAGTTATTTTGTTTATTTATTTATTTTGAAAAATTGAAATTTAGTTCTTGAAATGTTATGTACGTGGTGAAGATTTTTTTTTTTTCAAAATAATTTTTTGAAGTTTTAAAAACAGTTTTTAAAAATCAAAATTTTGTTGCCAAAAACACGTTCAAATTCCGTTCCATTTTGAACCCTCAATGTCTATCTACATTCTAGTTATTAACTAATGGGTGATTTTTTAAGAGGTTTAGAACTTTAAAAAAAAAAAACACAAAAAATTCGAAAAAATGAATGAAGTATTTATTTGAATCGATAGTTTGAACCTTGCAATTTAATGTTTAAAGATAATTTCATGCAAATGTTGACCGCGGCTGCGTCTCAGGTAGCCCATCCGCTGAGTCCAATTTTGGCATACTCTTTCACACATATCGGCCGGTATCTCACAAATGAATGCATGGATGTTGGCTTCCAGTGCGTCAATCGAAGCGGGCTTGTCCCTATAGACATTAGCCTTGACATACCCCCACAAAAAATAGTCTAATGGTGTCAAATCGCACGATCTAGGCGGCCAATTGACCGGCCCGAAACGTGAAATTAACTGTTCACCAAACTCGCCTCGCAATTGCGCCATTGTTTCGCGTGCTGTGTGGCATGTGGCACCGTCTTGTTGAAACCACATATCATGCAAGTCAAGAACTTCCATTTCGGGCAAAAAAAAGTTTGTTATCATCGCTCGGTAGCGTTCACCATTGACAGTAACGCTGCGATTCGCATCATCTTTGAAGAAATATGGCCCAATAATGCCGCCGGCCCATAAACCGCACCAAACAGTGGCTTTTTCGGGATGCATTGGTAGCTGTTGCAATGCTTCTGGCTGATCTTCACTCCAAATGCGGCAATTTTGCTTATTTACGTACCCATTCAACCAAAAATGAGCCTCATCGCTGAACACAATTTTTCGATAAAAAAGCGGATCCTCGGCCAGCTTTCCAAGAGCCCATTCACCAAAAATTCGGCGTTGTGGTAGGTCGGCTGGCTTTAGTTCTTGCACCAGCTGTATCTTAAAAGGCTTTACGCCCAAATCCTTCCGCAAAATTTTCCACGTAGTGCTGTAACAAAGGCCTAACTGCTGGGAACGGCGCCGAATCGACATTTCGCGGTCTTCTGTCACACTAGCTGATACGGCCGCAATATTTTCTTCACTACGCACAGTACGTAAACGTGTTGGTGGTTTAATGTCCAACAAAGTAAATTTGGTGCGAAATTTGGTCACAATCTTCCGAATAGACTGCTCAGAAGGTCGAGAATGCCGACCATAAAATGGAAGCAGCGCGCGATGAACATTTCGAACCGAGCACGAATTTTGGTAGTAAAATTCAATAATTTGCAAGCGTTGTTCATTTGTAAGACGATCCATGGTTAAATTGCAAACCAAACTGAAGCTGTTTGACAGTGACACAAGGTACTAAACACACGTCAGCTGTCAAAACCAGTGTTGCCAAAACAAACCAGCTAAAAAATCACCCGTTACATAGCATAAATTTGTGCGATCCCTTCGTATTCGGGTATTATTTTTTGTTTTACTAATAAGATTTCGCACTAAGCTCATCATTGCTGCTCCATCAGCATCATCATGTGCCCAATTTAAAATTTATTTTAGTTTATCTGGGAGGCACTGTTAATTTCAAATTCAAAGCCATCCATTTATGGTAAATTTACGTGTCCTAGGTGGCTTCAAACTTGTCCGTCTCTCATTTTGGCAATTATAGACATTATTTGCAAATGCACGTCTCCTCTTAACCCTTATACAACCCAACTACATCATTTCATTATCGCAACCACAAAAGCCTCTTTTCCTCCTCAAGGATTGAAAAGGTATTGAAATAAATTTAATTATTCATGTTTATATGGCTATCGTCGTGTACTCGAAGACTCAGCGTCGTCGTCAGCCTCAGAAATTCGCCTCCTCCACTCTTCTCAACTGTCAATCCCTGAATTGCATTCCCTTAAGAGCTAGCCGTAGGCATCAGTGCAGTGACGGTATGAAGAATGAAATGCCTCAACTTGGCTGCCAAAGGACACGATGACTTCACACAATCACATCAGGCGTGCAGCCCAAGTGTTTAAACACATCGCTGCTATTCTCCCTCATAAGGCATGCAACAGTTAACTCTGATTTGCTTTAAGTTTTGAAAACATCCCCAACGTTTCACGATATTTCGCTTTCCTTCCTGACTTCATTTTGATGTTGATAGGATGTCGATGCAATCCGTATCACATTCACCACGTCTCCTCTGCTGTCCTCTTGAAAAACAAAAACTTTTTTACCTCTTTGGTCGCAGAAAATTGCTCAGCAAATTATTTGCTAAGGAAAGTTAAATGAAATTAATTTTATCTTTTGTGTTTTTGGTATGTACCTATGCATTGTGCATTTTAAGTTGTGGTAATTTTTGTATGGATGCGAGAAAAAAGATGAGAACCCTTTGATTTGACGTGTATGTCTATAAGTATAATAAAAAGAAATTTAATAACCTCTTTAATTGAGAAAAACTTAATAGTTTAAAAATTATTTCTTCTCCGTCATATATGAAACCAGCTAGATTTTACCCACACTATTTTAATTTAATTTAGTTGAGTTACTGAGATTTCTTTGGGTTTTTCAATAAGAGCGCTACAAAAGTTTTTTTTAAATAAAACAAAAATGAAATTTTTAATTTTTGTGAAAGAACGTTTGATGCCATTATGTATGAAACTCGATTTTTTTTGTGTGGCCACTTCGGGCACGCTTGCAGAAGTCCAGACGCTGAACCCAATTTTCGACGGTTTTCAAGCATAAATCGGCCGATACTGCTGCAATTTCACGATCGATATTCGTACGAAGTTTATCAACCGTCGCTGGCTTGTTGGCATAAACCATAGACTTGAAGTAGTCCTACAGGAAATAGTCTAACGGCGTCAAATCGCACGACCGAAGCGACTAGACCATTTCGTGAGATAACACGTTCTCCAAACTTGGTTTCCAATAAATTGATTGTGACATTCGCTGTGTGGCTTGTGGCGCCGTCCTGTTGGAACCACATATTCTCCAAGTCCATATCATCCCATTGGGGCCAAAAATATTTGGTTATCATTAAACGGTAGCGATCCCCATTCACAGTAACGTGCCGGTCTTGATCATTACGGAAGAAGTACGGCCCAATGACGGCGCCGGCCCATAAACCACACCAAACCGTAATTTTTTCGGGATGCAATGATGACTCATGAAGAACGTATGGATTGCTGCCTGACCAATACCGCATATTTTGTTTATTGACGAAGCCATTCAGCCAGTAATGAGCCTCATCGCTGAAGATGATTTTTCGATGAAAATCCGAGTCATTTTCAAGTTGTTGCTCAATCCAATTCACGAACATACGACGCTTCTGGTGGTCAAGCGGCTTCAGTTCTTGCGTCAATTTAATCTTGTAAGGATGTAGGCCAAGATCTTTTCGCGAAATTCGCCACAACGACGTCACAGAGATGCCCAACGCTTGAGAACGACGTGTAAGAGACACATTTGGGCTTTCTGCAACTGAAGCCTCAGCGGCAGCAATATTCTCGACACTACGGGCACTTCTTTATCTCACTGGCACGTGAACATTTTGTAATGTGCCTGTGGATTTAAATTTGTCCACTAGACGCTCAATTGTTGATGTGCTAGGACGATTATGACGACCATAAATTGGACGTAGCGCTCTTAACGTTGAAACCACTGACACCGAATTTCGGTAGTAAATTTTAATAATTTCGACTCGTTGTTGGCTCGTATATCTTTCCATCATGAAATGGAAAACCTTACTGAAGAGAAATGTCAAAAGAGCGGCAAGAAATATGGCGTCGTTTACTGTCCCTGTTTCTCTACTTTTGTAGCGTCCCTGTTGAAAAACCCTTTATTACTCCCACACAAACTGTTACAATTTTTAATAAGTTCTACGGAGCATTTTTTAGGAACTTGGTGGAACAATGACATTTTAGAATATATAAGGATATAAATGAAAACACTTGTTTATTAGTTCCACAATGATTTAAAGCTTTAATTTTAGTTAAAAATTATAATTAAGCCGACGCGTTTCGTCTGGTTAGGACATCCTCAGCGCACTAATTATACATTATACATTTTGAATGTGCAAAGCTCAAGCTAAACATGAAGGTAAAATACAAAAAGAAACCAAGAAAGTTTAACAGTTGGATATTAAGTTATATGTTACATTACAAAAGAATGACAAATAAAATAAATTATAATGAAAACATTAGCAAAGCAATGATTACTTTAAAAGTGGACTATTATTACAAAGATCTATTTGGCAATTTAAAATATTTTGTGTTTTGTGTCTATTTATTTGAAGAATCTCGTACTTATCAAGTACGCGTCCGGAAGGTAAAAAGTGTAAGAGTTCTATGTCGTCTATAGAACAAAAATGTCCAGAATCTGAGATATTATGAAAGGTCTGAAGATGGATCCCGAGAGCATAGACGATTCGTGGTGTTCAATAAATCGCGTCTGTAAGGGTCCTGGATGTTTTCCCAATACATACACCGTCGCAACGCTTGCATTTAATTTTGTATACGCCATTTGTCTTCAAATTATCAGTTTTGCATTTAATTGTATTATTACATAATGATCTTCGTAGGGTGTTATCGCTGAAAAAGGCTGGTTTGATTTTGGCTGCTGAGAGTAAGGGTATTAACTTTTCAGATACCTCGGGAATATAAGAAATTCTTCTCCAATTTGTACCAAATTTCTCCTAAGATATAGGGAATGAAGACTGTATTGCGTAACGATGTGATTTTTGACGTAAAATTTTATACACTACTTGCATTTTGTATCCGTTTGTTGTTGCAAAATGAAGCATAGTGCAAAGTTCTCTGTGATACTTATCTTTGTTAAGAGGTACTTTTAGTAGTCTGTCTATCATAGATTGAAACGTTGCAACTTTGGTGCTCCATGTATGGGCAGAGGAAAAGGGGATAAGATAGATAGATAGATAGATAAATTCTTTATTATACAAACAAATGGTTAACAATATTTATTTACTTAAGAATAAGAACATGGCTTGTCTGCTCAAAAACGAAAGCATGTTGAGAGCGATAAGACCAATGACTGCCAAACTACGACTCATCCTTCATCAGATGATCTTCACGAAATAATTTCTACAGCTTTAACATTTTCGTGTTCAGATACCTTGGCTCCAAAAGAATACCTATACATATGTACGTCGAACGATTACCTTTGATGTCTACTTCTGAAAAAATGGAAATTTTGAAGCTATGTTGGATACCATCGGTGCATTACAATTTTGGTGAAGATTGCCAGGATCCTGTCAGGAGATTGAGTGGTTAAAAAAGTATTCCCCTTGGCTTCAATATTCAAAATGTTGAGAGGTGCACTCTGCTTGTACTGTGTCCTTTTCCCATCTCAAAATGTTGAGGGAGTTTTGGGATAATTCATTAAGAAATCGTTACAAGAATATGCATGAATATTGTTAAAGTCACTCTTCTAATAAATAAATTAATGACACTTAGGAGATAGAAGCTGAATTTGGTGGTTAACGACCTGAATGATGTTCCAGAAATTCGAAACACAATAGCAACGATAAAGCTGTCATTAACTTTTACCGCAATTCCCTTATAAGGAGAAAGTTTGTCCCAAACATTCCTGCATTTTGTGAAACTCGCTGGTCTGAGAAATGTAAAAGCATTGCGATTTTTAAGGAAAATTTTGGCAGCATCGTCAATGGATTGAGGGAGCTTTTTATTGAATGAAACTCTACAACGGAAACCACAACTTTTCAGTTGCACTTATAAAATGTCTGTCTAATAGCAAAATACTCAGCTGATCTTGAGCCAGTTGTAAAAAGTTAGACCTCCTCGCATGCACAAAATATGTGCAACAAATTATAGCACGTGAAGAAGAGTCAAAACTTGGCTTCGTTCAACCATGGTCGAAAAACGTATTGAATGTTTTTTAGTTATGCTGAGTATTCACAGGAAAGCGGTAAAGGAAAATGAGATGGAAATTGTAAAAAAAAGTCCCTGACATATTTTCGATGAAGGCCCATGCGTGCCGCTTAGCATTAAATTAATTAAACAGATATCTTACATACGTAAATCAATGACCCCCTTTCTTTAAAAAAAGGTGTCATATAAGTACAAAAAAGTCACATACAGAAGTTCCTTGAGTCTTAAAAGTAGATTTTATTTTTAAATCATTTAAAATTAACTAATAGTTATTTATTTATTTATGCTTAAAAAATTTTGTTCCAGTTTCGTATTAACGAAAAACATAAATACTTAAAAAAAATCATTTTAATTGTTTATTGAACGAGTTTGCCCCCTTACCCCTGATAAAAATCCTGCGTACGCTCTTGATTGTGGCGTAATTAAATCTCTTCCTACCTCTTGGTCTATTAAGACTTCAGACGCACTCCATAAATGGTTGCAACTTTGGTCACAGTAATATTTGTATGGTCATAAAAACCATAAACTACAGCCTGCCATTCCAGTTATTTCTAATTTAAGAGAAATAAAACCTTAGTCCTAAGTCTCCGAACGTGAGTGTTCGTTTGATGTCTTTGTATTTTATGACCCTCAATGTTATTGTGACCAAAGTTTCATCCATGTACCGATAAGGCCAAAAATTTCATTGTCCGAACTCTCGTTCTAGATGTTGAAAAGAGATTCCATGATAACGCGTTCCATTGCCTCCTTATACCATTCTCGTAATTAAAGGTTTCGGTGATGTTTTGCTGACTTTGATGTTGTATTAATTTAATTTTATTCTTTTTGCGAGACCTGCAGTACAAAAAAGGGTTTCAACACAATGTTGTTTTTTTTCGCTAAAAAGTCTTGCCTGCTGATATCAAGATTAGGTTATTTAAAGATTTTTGTTTAAATTGCTAAATAAATAATAATGATGCAATGCTCCTTACAAAATCAAAATCCCCTGTATAAGGGCTCTATGCACCTGGGCTGGCTTTTTAATTTTTTTTTCAACAACGCATATGGAATCCATTTTAAATCATTCGTCATGTCTGTTGAAATGTCAAATAAATATTTCATTATTGCCACGCGCCGTTAAATAACTTAAAAATCAATGCATGACGTACATCATCATTTAATCACGATAGCGAATTAAATTCTTATGCTTTTTCACCTTAACTAAAATTTAACTTAATAGAGATGTGGAATGAAAGTAAACATGAGCAAATCCTCATTTTACTTAAGGATTTCACACGTCTGAGAAGTTGGCAGGGCAACTTTCACCTAGAGTAACGGCAACAACGAAGTAATTTGCAGTTTTCTTGCATTTTATTTGCATTTCTAATCCCGATTTTGCAGTTCACAAAATAGGTATCGAGTGCTAACTTCACAGTGAAGTTAGCAGGTCACATAGTGTATCTCGAGAACCAAGCATGCTAGAGACTTGAAGTAAGGCTCCAAATTTGCAGTTTATTTTGTTATTAGCCCGTGCGTTTGACTGTCACTCTGAAGGTCTGGGTTCACTTGCCAGCCTCGTCCACCTAAAAAAACTAAAAAGGTTTTTTTAAGGGCTACTGCCTCTTGCGAGGAATTGACAAATCCTCCAAGAGTATCACTTATCACGAATAAGTGCTTCTCGTCTAGTCGTTCGGATTCGGCATAAAATTATCGGTCCCTTCCATTCCTGTCGACACACGCACACAAGAATGGTTGCGAGTTGTTAGTCACTAGGCCCTGATTCTTCACGAGCCATTTCGCCACCAAATTTTATTTTTCATTTCAAGAAATTCTGGTTCCAAATTTTGAAGACCTTGTTTTAAAGAAATTTTAAATAAATTAACTTCAATAAGAAATTAGAAAGTCTAGTTGTGTATCTCTAGAAACAAGCAAGCTAAGGCTTCAAATTTGATGTTTTTTTTTCATTTTAAGAAATAATTATTCCACGTTTGAAGTTCTTTATTAAAAAAAAATCATACTGCCCTGCTTACTTCACGAGTTACACAACTTGACTTGCTAATTTCATATTGAAGTCAATTTTAATTTTTAATTTCTTAAAAATAAGGACTTCCAAATTTTGACCTGGAATTTTTTGAAATGCAAAAAAAAAAACTGAAATCCATTTAAAAAAAGATCATATACTGCCCCGCTAATTTCATATTGAAGTCAATTTTTTTAAAATTTGAAAATGTTTATAGGCTCGTTTTGCACAAATTATGGTGTTACCAAAATTAATAAAGTACAAATGAATACAAATGAAAATGAACTTAAGCGTAGTAGGGGCATTTTGCGAAAAAGAACATCGCAGCGTATCGAATTGTTGGTTGGGCGATGTTTCGTGCTTGTGCAATTTGCTTGTGCTAGCAAAGAAGTAAGAAGAGAATGAAAGAATGAAAAATAAACGATGACATAAATAATGACCTACATCTACATGTTTGTAGGTCTTTTATTGGCAGGTGCAGTGCAGACTACAGAGCACAGCCAGTGTTGCCATAATCTCAAATTTCATAATGCTAGATTTCAAATTTTATAATGCCAGATCGTATGGGAGCTCCAAAAACAAAATGCTAGATTTCAAAATCCATATAAAAACGTCTATATCGACATATTTTATAAAAATGCAAAATAAATATTTGTTTCCTCATATATACCTAAGACCCTGTTTAGATTGGGAAGTTTGTGTACGGACTCACGCCAGTTTGTAGGAAAGAGAAGTGCGGGGTAAGAGGTTTCGTGAGGCATGTAGAAAATATAAACACCGGACTCATGAGTCTGCTTTGTTGTTCTTTCAATGTGGAAGTTGTTGATGTTGTTGTTTTTTCAATGTATTTTGTGGCGCCTCACAGTTTGTAATGTAAACACGATGGTACTCACCAGTCCGTACTCAATCTTCCCAATCCAAACAGGGTCTAACATACCTACATAGGTAATATCTCCTTATATAACAAAAAACGAAAACAAAACAAAATTAATTAAAAAATAACAAAACTTAAAGCTTTATATGTAAAAAGGTAATAGGAACTTTTACAGCAAACTATTTTTAAGTAAGAACATGTTTTAGTAGTTAATTATTTAATTTTAAATCAGTCAGACTTATCACATTCTTATTTTTTTAATATCTTATCTATTTTATGAGTTTAATCAAATAATGAGTTAGCCCAAAGTTCTTCATACAAATAAACTTCTTCACCCTTAGGTTATTCATAGTTCGTCCAGGCTCCAACTTCTTCTATAACACTTCTTGAAACCTTATAAGAAAAGTATCATTTATCTCCTATCTTTAGCCCCTTGCGTATTTGGATTAGGAAAATGCTGTTCAATAATTCTTTTTTCAATTTTATGACGAATCATCTGCAACTTTAAAAGTTAGTAGCTGGATCCAAAACGCATTTGTGTTCTGTGAATTTCGAACTTTTGACATCTCATAGCAGATTTCTTAACAGATTTAAGCAGGCGAATACCATATTATAATTCATAAAAGATGTTTTGACAGCTCAAACTTTTGTATTGAAATTGATAACAGAAAAGCAGAATAACAGAACAAAAAACCTAGCTGAATAGACCCAAATAATTGACTTTCTAGATTGCACAGCAACAGATGCTTTAATTAATTTATTTCTGTTAGAAAAAGTCATGCATTTTGTGAATATTCATGATTTGACGTTATTAAGGTTAAATCAGAATGCTTTCTATTTATTTTTAAATATTTTTTTCCAAACATGATATCATCAAATCAATGATTCGAAATCATTTTTGGCATTCAAGAATACAAAAAACAAAAACAAGAAAGCCAGAAAAGCATTTAGCATAATTTAAAAATTTCATAATGCTTTTCTCTTCTCTAGAATGCTAGATCTAGCATTAATAATGCCGTTATGGGAACACTGAGCACAACTGCTACAGCAGAGTATCGAATTTTCGGTTGATATGTTGTGTTGTGTACAATCACAGTGCGTGTTTACAGAGGTTGGGAGGTAGAAAAGGAACGGAGGTTTAAGGGATACATGCAAAATTTACCACAGTAGAATTTACAAAAGTTTTGAACCTATTTATTATATGCATATAATAATAAATTTAAAATAACTTTTTCACAAAAAAAAGTAACTTTTCTACCAAAAAAAATAATAACTTTTTTAAAAAAAAAAAAATATCTTTTTTACAAAAAAAAATATCTTTTTTACAAAAACAAATTAACTTTTTTACAACAAAAAATAACGTTTTTACAACACAAAGTCAACTTTTTTTACAAAAAAAATAACTTTTTTACATAAAAAAACAGCTTTTCTACACAAAAAAAAAAAAATTACTTTTGTACAACAAAAATTACAAACTAAATTTTATACATATTTGCGCTCAGCCCTGGCTAACATAATTATGTTCGACGGGCGCCTTAGGGGTCCTGCAACCAACTAGTCTCCGATATTAAGATTTTAAAATACTTCATTAAGGCAGACACAAAAGATTTCCTAATTGAAAAAAAAAACAATCTACAATTGCATGAAAACTTAAAAAAAAAAATGAAAATCAATTTGAGTTATTGTTTTTGTACCTCTTTGTAACCTTAATTGAAAAATTGATGTGGTAAAAAAGTTGTAATTTAAGATTCTTTGTAGCACATTCTCTACATAGAAAATTTAAAATTAAGTACTTTTTTGAATTATGATTAAAAAGGATGAGCATTTTGTGACACCGCAACGGACAGGTACAATCGTTCCTAACTTTATTTATTTCTATTTTGTAGCTCGTACCACTGGAAAAATAGAAGTAATATACAGTAGAGGCCACTTATAGTCACAAGAAGATAAGAGACAAATGTGGCAGTTCTTGTACCTAGTTCTGAAAATGGTTTGCCCCAAACAAAATATATCACATCTTTATGAGGTAAAAAATTAAAGCAGAGATGACTTAAATTTGTATGCAAACTAATCGGAAAATGTTGAACAAATTCATTCTAAAAATAGGATTGAGTTAATAGTCGTTTCGATTTTTGGCGCATAAAATTGAAAAGTTGATACAAAATTTTACAAAATTGTAAAACACAACCCACGCACATATTGACCTAACCCTCCTACGATTAGGGATAAGATAATGTTTAAAAAAAATTGTTGATTAATTTGACAAGAGCAAAACAAATTAATATAAAATAAATTCGTAACTTACACAATTCTAAACGGATCCTCCAGATTAAGGTTTAAAAAGACTGCCCTTAAGATTTACACAAAAAAAAATATCTACAAATTCTTGAAAAGTTTGAAAAAATTTAAAACAATTTTAGTTAATGTTTTTTTGGTTCACCTACCTAATTTACTTAATTATTCAGAAATTATTAATTTAAATTCGTTTGTTGGCATATTCTTTACATAAACTAGAGATGACAAAGTTGGAAATCTAATACAAAATTCAAATTTAATGCTTTTTGAATTGTGGTTATTAAAGACAAGCTGTTGTGACACTCAATCGGACAGATAAATGATAAAATCGTTCCTAACTTTATAATCTTCTGTTTTTCTCGTCAGCAATAAAGTGATTATGTTAATCAAACATAGCTGTGCACTTATTGAAAGCTCCAAACGTTCTGAAACAAACAGCAAAAACTATTCTTATCTATGCTATCAGTAGCAGTAGGTTCACTTGTAGTTGAAGATAGCTAGTACAATTGACGAAGTTGAAAGGAAGTAAACATTATACAGTCGAGCCCGTTCATAGCCATATGCAGATGAAATAAAAAAAAATGTGCTTTTACCCGACTGCAAAGTTGGTTTAGCGCACCGAAAAAAACATTAAATGACGATTACAAACAAGAAAAAGTTCTAGTGTTACTTGCAGATGTTAATTGCCAAACAAAATTCGGTGCAGTATAAAATTGAGAAAATTTCAACTTTTTCCTACAGTTAAGTTAGGCAGTCAATTAAGTCAGAAAAAGTCATTAGTCAGTAAAAGTAGAGTAACAGATTCAGGCAAGATGAAATTTGCCAAAAAATTAGTAATGATAGGAAGAGGTAGGGGAGAGTGAGTACGAAAGCAACATTTTTGATATTTTCTAACATAATTTGAAAACTCCTCTACGTAACGAAATGAAAGAAAGTCCAAATCAATGATAGGACATTCGGCTTTCATAAACTACTTTCATAATTTCTAAACTCGTGATTGTTTCAAGTCAATGCTGTGAAAAAGAAGCTAAAGTCAAATGTTACAAACGTCTTTTAGGGTGTGTCGGTTGTAACACAGAACAAGGACGATTGTAACACTACATAAATTTTAGTAAACAAAATAATTAAATTGGTTTTACTTCATTTTTAATTCAAAAAACCAAGGAACACATAGTATAAATCAGCTCAGCGGTCAATATATGCATCCAACTTCAACTTTGAAAGAAAAAAATGGAAAAAACAGGTAGTTTTATTGTTTTTATACACAATCACTCTAAGAACATACTTCGTATTCATCTGAGAAAAAACGATTGTGCGCTCGATATCCCACAGTTGGATTAACAGCTTCGCCAGGGGAGCCTCGAAACAATTTTGTCTAACGTACAAAATGATCTAGTGTCACATGACACATATTATGAATTCTTGCGATGCTTCGAAGTTATCTCCCAATTTTGAGGACTTCCTCTTCTGCCTTCATATACAAACACCTCTCTTGAAATCATTCCTCGAGAGCTTTTTCTTAAGCCTGATCCACATCTGTGTCGTGTGTTGTGTTGTGGAGTCGTTTGTCGCTGTCATTCCATATATTTTATGCGCCACACTGCAACACAACACACGAGACAAATATGGTTCTACGCACATGAAATACATTGTAGCGATAGCGACACACGACTCCACAACACAACACACGACACAGATGTGGATCAGACTTTATACGTTGACGTGGCATAGCTCACTTTAAACTCGCGTATAAACTTTTCCTTGTAAATATAAAAAGTAAACGGCAAGCTTGCATTTTTAGTGTGGACGGTTGGAAGATGTTACAACCGTCCACACAAAAAATGTTACAAACGTCCACCCCTTGTTTTTTTTAAATAAAAAATAAATTAAGGAGATACTGTTTAGCACATCATTAAAAGACTTATTTCATACGAATCAGCACAAAATAAACTACAAGAAGGTTTCTTTATTTAAATAAATAGTTAATTATATTAAATAAAAAAAGAAAAAATCACCAAAAATCAAAAAAAATCGTTTTGCACTCAAATTTCACGTTTTAAACTATATCTGGCACTGTGATAAATGCTGACACTTGGTTTTTTTGTGGAAGCATTCAGCACGTAATTGTGAAGAATTGAACATTAATAAATGAAGGCATACAGGATTAGTTTTTCGTAAAAGTTGAATGTTACAACCGACCCACTGTTACTTTCGTACTCACTCTCACCTACCTAATTCGCTTGCAACTTCAACCTAACAAGTACATTGGGAAATGGCTAAGCCTAATTGTGTAAGTAGCTGTGGATGAAGCTTCTATTTCGCTGTTAAAATAAAAAGATATGAAAACAGTGAAGAGCTCTATAATATAACGTTTTAGTTGTTTCAAGAAATGTATGGTATGACACAAAGTTGAGCACTTTTGATTGAAGTTACAGTCTTGTGTTCAGCCATCAGTTACCTACAACTATTTTTGTAGCTTTACAAAAGAAAAGATTACCAAATTAAAATAATTATAATGTACCTTATTGCATCACGATAGGTTGTCAACATCATGTCCTTACAAGAATTTCAAAATTCAAAAACATATGGAATTATTTATTTTTATGCGTATTTATGTTAAATAAGGAGTTCTATTAACATATCTTGCTTCAACTTAATTATAATTAATGGAATTTTGTTTAAGTGCAAACAATGAGTTATGTTTTTGTTTTATCTAGTAAACGCAAGTCATTTTCAATGCTCCCATTCTTACTCTATGAGTGAAAAATAAGGACTTCAAAATGTTGAACTAAAATTTGTTGAAATGTAAAATAAACTTCAAATTTGGGTCCTCACTTAGTTCTCAAGGTACACTATATGTGACTTGCTAACTTCATTGTGAAGTATGTACTTCAAAATTTGGACCTAAAATCTCTAGCATGCTTTGTTTCCGAAATACACTATGTGACCTGCTAACTTCACTGTGAAGTTAGCAGGTCACTCGATAACACCCATTATTTGGTGAACTGCAATATCGAGATTAGAAACGCAAGTAAACTGCAAATAATTGCGTTTTTTCCGTTACTCTAGGTGAAAGTTGACCTGTCAACTTCACAGACGTAGATTTTACTGCGATACTGCCAAATATCAGAAGGTATTTGCCTCTTATACCTACTCATATTTTTGAATTAATTTGTATTTAAATGTTAATACAAAGATCTTTTTTGAATTTTTGTACTTAAAATACATACAAATGTACATATATTATATCAAGAGTAAGGATTTATTTGAAATGTGTAATTTGATTCTTGACATCCAAGTCATGTTATGTGTCAGTGCCGTTGAAATGTCTTGATTCAGTATTTTTTTCATAATTCAGTTTTTCTTTCTCTTCAAATATTAATACCGCACTTGTGTGAAAAGAAATTTGAATCTCATTAAATTGTTTACCCTAAGGCAAAAGTGTGCATATTTGATGATGCTGCCAAGTATGTCTTCTATTCTTTACCTTAAAATTATGTTTATGTTAATGTTGGCAACAAATTGCTCAATTTAAAATTTGTGCTACGTATACACACATGTTAGATTATTTTTATACAAAATCCTTTAATTAATTTTGTTGATTTAATCAGGTGTAGAGATGGTTTTATTTTTAATATAAAAATACAATTTTTTTAGAAGGAATTTTTTTTTAAACGATGGATAAAGTATATGTAACTGAAAATATATTTTTTTAATTGAAGGTATCATGTTGAAAATGTTTAAATACAATTTTGGTGTTTTATTTTGAATTTATGTGGGCCAAAGGGACCTTCAATGTGTCTAAAAGGAAAAGCGTATTGCGTATGATTTAATAATTTTACATGACATGTTAGTTTATTTTTTCAAAATCAAATTATCTTACCATTTCAAAAACAGAAGACCAGATGGTTCTAAATCTTTTACTTTTCAGTTTCATACAAAATTATTCTTCTTTTCTCATTTTTACTTGTGATATAGGTACTATATGGTAAGTTATGGATTCGTAAAAAAAAATCGAACTCGAGATAATAATTTTCGCTAACATTACGATGATAGAGAACGCGAAAAAAGTGGGTCCCGCAATTCTGTCTGTCCTCGCCCGTACACCCTAAACGGCTGGATGGATTTTCTTCAAAATTGGTATATAGTGTTTTTTGACTAATATGCCCAGACGCTTTTTAAATTATGTACTTGTATATTAAGGTGGATCGTTTTGGACATTTTTTGCCAAATCACCGTGTTTAACTCATAGTTTATGCTTAATGGTTTTCTGAACTTATCCTCATCATTTAATTTGAGTCGTCCTTGGGAAAAACAAAATCAGGAAGCCGTCGAAAATTGGTCTTTTTTCACAAAAAAATTATATATCAACCTTTTAAGAATTAGGGGCACGAATAGTTGGCGCAAAATAATAGCAAGTATTTTTCGCCATGGAGGAAGGGGTGTATTTTTTTCCGTATAGGTGGGAGGGGAACTTTTTAAAAAATACTAAAAAATGAAAATAAATCATTTAAAAAATTTATAAAAAGAACCGAAACACTGATAATAAAGAATTATACATTTTTCGAAAGCTAGAAGTCTGTTCTTTTATTGAGTTTTTGAATCAAGATTTTTCTGTTCATAGTTTTCGGACAAAATATTTTCAAACTCAAACTTGAAAAAATATGAACTGATTTTTTCTTTCAAAAATGTTGAATTAAATTAGAAAATGGCTTAAATTCCTTAGCGGATAAGTGCTTTTATTAATTCTTCATCAACCACTGAAAACCAGATTACTTTATGTCCTCTATTTTTTTAGAAAATCTAAAATCACGAAAAATACTAATTGTATTCAATCATTTTGTTTATAAAATTGACCGTCCTGCCTAGAAGAGAGAGAGATCCCCCTCCCCATGGTGAAAAATACTTGTTTTTGGTCCCTCTACAAGAATCCGTTAGTATTTTGTCGACAAATATTCCCACGCTGGATTCATAATATATAATTTTTTGTTGATTTTGTTTTTCCCAAGGACGACTCAAAATAAATAATGAGGATAAGTTTAGAAAGCCATTAAGCATTTACTATGAGGTGCACACGGTGATTTGGCAAAAAAACGCTGAAAACGATCCACCATATTGTACATCATCAATTTATAGCTACGTTAAAGTTGTTACCTACAAGAGCAAGTTTGTACGATCCAGTCATACCCATTTTTTCTCTTTATCTCTGGGTTCTGCAAATAAAATTGGTTTTAAAATTAAACGGCAGGAAATGGAACTTTATTTTATTGGTTCGTTTATTGGGCTTTTAGAATTAAAAGTGATCGGTGCAACCGATAAATGTAATTTTAAAATCAAACGAAGCAATACAAATTCAAAAGAGCGTGGTGCAACTGGCCAATATACATTTTGACCTTAAATCAAAACTTAAATTTTAACAAATACGTTTAAAATTATTTTTTTAAACAGGATAACGCGGCTTTATCGCTGGTGGACGATGCGACGTGGTTGGCGATGATCAAAGCAGACAATTTTGCTTGATTTTTTCCAATTTATATATAAAACCAATTGTAGTTAGGGCGTTAAGGGAGCCAACCTTGCACTTCATTCTGACGAAAAGAGCTTTGGTGCACTGATAGTCACCAGACCGCAGATATAATGGTTGCCTTCTAACCATGTTTTAACACGAAATTTCACATAAATTAGCCTATAAATCGGGAACCGGACATCGGTTGATGTCGTGGAATGTCTCGTTGGATTTAGAATACTTGAAGCCATAGGAATATGTTAATTTTTTGAAACCTCCCCAACCCTTGTACGCGGGGGAGTAAAATACCCTCAGCGGATAAGGGTTTTTATTTGTCAGAAAATAATGGTTATAAAATGAATATTCATAAAATTTTAAGATGAGCGTCGACGTAGAATTTCATACTTACATCATATTCGAAGTCCATTTTTATCCATGTATTCGGTTTTTGTACAATCGCTTTCAAAATTGGAGGAGGGGAAGGTAGAAGTATATCAAACCACTATATATTCGTCTTAGTATAATCTACGCATATGGCACATGACCTTAGGGTAATTTTTAATCAATCAGCAATCAAAATAATTTCAATATAATTTCCCTAGAAAAAGTTATAACCTTTTTATAAAATGACGACTAAATGTTCAGTGAAACGAGCATAACATTACCAAATTTCAATGTTATTGTGATGAAACTTGGCACACATGTCTCATTTGTTGTAAGAAATAAGAATCAAAAGACAGAGTCCATACAAATATCTGGGGCTAAAGGGTGTTTTTTGAGTGAAAGGGGAAAGTGAATTCTATTATCAGTTATGTAAATGAACATTTTTTGATTCAATAAAATAAGTCAAACTATTAGCCAAAGTTTTTGTGTAAAAATTGTAAAAAACAGAAGTCAATTATAGACAGGGTGAGCAAAAAACTGGTTCAAAGTAAAGTTTTTTTTTTTAATTTCGAAAAATAGCCGTTACTCGAAAACCGTTATGATTCGGTATGAAAAAGTTACCAAATTCTGATAGGTCATAACCTGGCCTTTCACCAGTTTCAGTTTCGACCATCCTTTACGGGACACCCTGTATAAGTACCGAATTGCAAAATTATGACAAAATCAACAAAGTTTTTCTGAATTGACACAAAACAAGATCAAAAAACCCAAAACCTTTATTTCCGTTCTTCGATTTTTTTTTTTTTTTTTGGCCAAAAATTTGGAATGCAGTGTTGTTCTAACTATTCTAGGAATTACATACGCACAAAGTTAAATCAAAATCGTGTGACCCGTTTTCTAGAAAATGTTGTAAAACATAAATTTTTGTATGGCTGTTATACCCGTTTTAGAGGAGCTAAATCAAAAATTCCAATTTTCCCTCTAGGTAATCACATAAAATGTAGTAGCCCGTAGCGTAATGGTTAGTGCGTTCAACTGTCACACTGGAGGTCTGGGTTCGCTTCCCAGCCTCGTCCACCTAAAAACTAAAAAGTTTTTTTCAGGGCTACTGCCTCTTGCGAGGAATTGACAAATCCTCCAAGAGTATCACTTATCACGAATAAGTGCTTCTCGTCTAGTCGTTCGGATTCGGCATAAAATTGTAGGTCCCTTCCATTCCTGTCGATATGCGCACACAGGAATGGTTGCGAGTTGTTAGTCACTAGGCCCTGGTTCTTCATGAGTCATTGTGCCACCCGATTTATTTAATCACATAAAAATGCTTTACATCAAATTTGAAGCAAATGCGTCCAACCGTTTTTAGGCTCTAATTCGATGTATATCAGGAAGCACAGACAAACAGACCAACGTTCTTCCTGCCGAAAATCACATTTTTGGACTTCTTCATCATCTTTATGATAATTTTGGTTAAAACATAAATTTTGTTTTTGACACAAAACCAATAATTGCCCTTATAGATCAAGTAAGAAACACATATTATGAATATATAAACGCACTCAAAAGTACCTAGTGAGTCAATATCTGGAGGCATTTTATATTTTATACATAGCTGCGCATAACGGTGAGTAATAAGTTAAAATTTGTCAACCAAATTCTAGAGCAATAAAAGCCACCATCTGAACATAAACATTTATTTAAAAAAAAAATAAAATTGTAGTTATTTTCAAATTATAACGGTTTTTTATGCTCAACGAAGTCTCTTCCGCTCTGCCAGACGGAAAATCTTACGGAAGTCGCCACTTTTCACCTAAATAATAGATTTAACCCAAAATAAGTTTAAAAATAGTTAATAGGTATCAAGCTATAGACACTAGAGGAAGAAATAATGACTTACAAATGACCTGATGACCATTTCTCCTTCTTTACTATACGAATACTAATATTCACATTTAACTAAAATCTCAAGTCTACAGTTATTACGCGTATTCAAAAATGTTACACAAAAAGAAAACTTAAATTTCAATTTAAACCATATAAGGAATTCTTATGCATTTTCAATTTGCCAAACAATAAAACACAAGTTGAAAACTTTATTTAAAATTATTTATACTTATTTTCATTTCTTCGTTCATCCTACCTCTCGTAATTTTTGTATCTCAACGATAGATTTAAATTTTATTTCAATAAGTCGACTATTGCAGTTTGCAGATACATCCAAGGTCTTTATCCTCAAGTACGAAATAGCTACTTGTAGAAAAATGAAGATCCCTGCAACACTACAACGCGTGTCAGGTTCTTCGCAGTAAATTCTTTTCCCATTAATTTGTTCATTCAACCCTCAAGCCCGATTAACTATGGTAACAGATTTTTGCGGTTGCAAATTAATTTTTTGAGATTTTTTTTTTAATATCAATTTTTTTACACAAAAGATGAATAGTTTGTCGAACAATTATAATTATTTCAGGACGAAGTTTGAGGGTTTTTTTGCCATAACCACTTGTGTATCTTGGCAATTAAAAATTAATTCTCCTTACATAATTTTATCCTATTAAGGATAATGAGGATTAATATTCTGGTTTTCCTTTCTTTCAATTGGGGAAGAAGAACAAAAAAAACTTCCTTTTGTCTTTGATTTTGAAAAATATAAAAAAAATATAAAATCGTTGAATTTTTCATTTGATGGGAATTTTTATTTTTCAAGTTCAAGATAAATGATGGAATATCTTAACTTTCTTTTTTTTTATTTTTTTTTGATAAATTGCTGTGAACCAAAAATTCAACTTCAGTTAAAATTCCAAGAGAAGGAAAATAAAATTTTATCTTTTCACATTTGGGATGAAAATTCATCATTTTTTGTGTGGGTTAGGTATAGGTTAGGTAATATGTATTTTGTTTGGCACACACATAAAGGTCTTGAAAGTTCAAATTGATGTAAAATAAATCAAAATCTTTGCACGAGTTTAAGGACAAACGTGGTGGGCAATTTTTGATGAATATTTTTTTGTGAGATTTGAATAATTCTTAGCCAAAGGTATGGCCGGATTTGTATAAATTGTATAAATCAAATGTTAAAAAACGTGCGGTTTTTATATTTTGATGTGTTTGCAATAGTTCCAAACTGAAATATTTTTTGTTATTGTTTAAAGACCTTTTTTTATGCAAAATCGTGTGGCATTTCTTTTTCTACCAACACGAGTTTATCTCAAACCTTAATTTCAAAATTCAATTCATATATTTTTATTTACTTTATTATACCTCATGCTCTGCTCATCTAGGCCATAGGTTGACGACAAAAAAAAATTGAACAAAACTTTGCAGACCTTCGTTTAAACTCAAGTATTATATCCGCAGTCCTTTATACTATATACAGTCTACCAGCAATATGCAAATCGTTTTAGTTTTTGGGTGTGATAAAAACATATTTACATTATTTAGCCTCCGGTCGTGGATATAATGTATGAGATATTCCAAAAATGTTATTCACATCCTTGGGTGACAGAGTCTCGGCCTTATACAAATTGCCAGTGGTTGAATTCGTTCTTCTGTCACATCATCAGCATGTAAAGCAGTATCACCAGGAAAAATATTATATCTATATATACATTTTGCACATCATATTGGTGTGTGGTTGTTTAACTATCCATAGTCTCCATTAGCAAACTCTTTTAAGGCAAACATTTTAGCAACACAGTTTACATGCTTTTGGGGTGATGTTATAATTATTTCAAGGATTCTTGTCTTATGTTGAATTTTAGTCGCCCTAATCCCTAAGTCGCATCCTTTTTACTACTAATTACGGCCATAATTATCCCAAAACTCTTCACCAGTGCGGAGACAAATTTTAAACACTGCCCTATTTTCATTTAACCCCAGTTTCACAGTAGGAGTTTAAACTTAAGATCAGCTGAACCTAAAACTGAGTTTAAATTTTTGGTTTTACTCTTCCCGTTTCACAGTGAAACCTGATCTTCAGATCAGTTGAACTTCGTTTAACTAGCTTTTTTTAAAAAAAAAGTTGTCAGCGTTGCATGTTTTTGCTTCGCCAAGTGACGTATTACAAACAGTACGTAGCTTTCCTTGTCTATTATTTCTCTTTCTACGCGAAAACAGCAGCAATTATTTTGGGTTGTTGATAATCTGTCGGTAGTAGCCCGTAGCGTAATGGTTAGTGCGTTCGACTGTCACGCTGGAGGTCTGGGTTCGCTTCCCAGCCTCGTCCACCTAAAAACTAAAAAGTTTTTTTTCAGGGCTACTGCTTCTTGAGAGGAATTGACAAATCCTCCAAGAGTATCACTTATCACTAATAAGTGCTTCTCGTCTAGCCGTTCAATTTGGCATAAAATTGTAGGTCCCTTCCATTTCTGTAAACAGGCGCACACAGGAATGGTTGCGAGTTGTTAGTCACTAGGCCCTGGTTCTTCACGAGCCGTTGTTAGGTTAGGTTAGTGGGCTGACAGTTGATCTTGTTACCGTCACACTTAGATCAGTGAAGATCCATTGTGATACCCTGGGGATTAATCCCCATAAAAGAAACCTATGATAAATCCAATGAAATAGCCCGTAGAGGGCGTCAATACAGTTGTTACAAGCTGAAGCTTGGAAAAGTCGTTTACAAATTGATTGAAGGAGTGTCAGTTGCTGCGTAAATACCGGGCTGAGGATAGGTTGACGCACCATTGGCTTTTAAGGGCGTGTCCCTTTCCTTTACCCTCACTGGATTGATCAACCCCACACCAGACCCGTAGAAGCAGTGGCTCCATCCAACGTCTGGCGCTGGGTTCGATAAATCAGTGGTTGGTGCCAGCGACTGCCCAGTTAGGTCAGATAAGGAGAGACCGTCGACACCATCACCCGGCAAAGGAGAGGCCAGCTCACAATAGTGTTTTTAGAGCGTGAACCTCTCCCTTACCCCCAACAGGTAAATCATTCTTCCGCCAGGCCCGTAGGAGCAGTGGCTCCATGCAACGTCTGGCGGGTAAGTTTGATAAATCAGTGGTTGGTGTATGTGGTAGCTTTGTTAAGTTGGTCCCATTAAGGTGTTGGAGAAGTGTTTGTTTGCGCACAATCACCGGGTTGTGGAGAGGTTAACGCACCGTTGTCTTTTAAGGGCTTGATCTCTACCTCTACCCCCTCTGAATAGATCATCCACTCACCAGGCCCGTAGGAGCAGTGGCTCCATTCAACGTCTGGTGAGTGAGTTTGATAGATTAGTGGTTGGTGTCTGCGTCTACCCCGTTCTGTCATGTAAACCTACGTCGTCGGCACAATCACCGGGCTTAGGAGAGACCATCGTATCACTGTCCTTTAAGGGCGTGATCCCCCCTACCCCCACTGGTTTAATCATCCTCCCACCAGGCCCGTAGGAGCAGTGGTTCCGTGCAACGTCTGGTGGATGAGTTTGAAAGATCAGTGGTTGGTGTAGGTGTCTGCCTAGTTAACTCGGTGAAGCTATCCAGGTACTGAAGAATTGTCTGACGGCATATTAACACCGGGTTGAGGAGAGTTAAATGCACCATTGTCTTCTTAGGGCGTGATCCCCTCATTTACCCCCACCGGAAAGATCATCTCTCCACCGGGCCCGTAGGAGCAGTGGCTCCATGCAACGTCCGCTGGGTGAGCTTGATAGATCAGTGGTTGGTGCATGCGTCTGCCCCGTTCAGTCAGATTAGTATTCAGGTTACTGAAGAAGTGTCCGTAAGCACAATCACCAGGTTGAGGAGAGGTCAACGCACCATCGTCTTTTCAAGGGCGTGGTCCCTTCTTTTTACATTCACTGTTTAAATCATCCCCACCACCAGGCCCGTAGGAGCAATGACTATGACAATGGTGTATGTGACTAATTTGTTTAGCTGTATTTAAGAATTGTCAAGCCATTTTGTAGCGTTAATAAATTTTAACATGTTATTGAAGAAATGTCTCCCGAGGAGCCTATTTCTTAGATGACATAGTGCAGGGCAGTGACAAAGGTAGTGTGGAGTATCCTCATGTATCTCTTCGTCACCACATCCTCTACATAAGTCGTCCATACTGAGACTCACGAGCCGTTGTGCCACACGATTTATTTATTTTTTTAAACGGAAAAATGCTACAAATTGAACTCAGTTCAAGGTTTAAACGAAACTGTGAAACTGAATAAATTGTGGAACTGAAGTTTAAACCAAAAGTAGAGTTTAAACTTCCACTGTTAAATCGGGGGTTAGAAGTGTAAATTTTCATGTTATAGAGATTATTTAATTTTCTTTCAATTAACAGTTTTTGAGAACTTAATTTTAAAAATAAAAATTTTGACAAAAAAAAAAATACAAACATTTCAAACTAATTTCTTTTTCAATATTGTACGCAATAAGTACCATTTTTTTTTCAAAATTCAATGCTCTTGTCAATTTTAGGACTTTAAATTTGGAAGGTTTAAACAAATTAATGAACCAATTTTCTCATAAAACTAAGAAGAATCGAGCTGAATGAACATTTCAGCAACCGGTTGATTTATCTTTATCATCAACTTTGTTTTTTCTTGTTTTTACTAAGAATTTGGATTCTTTATTTTTTAATATCTTGAAAACTAAAAGACCTAAAACTCTCTGGTTTTCAGTGTTTGACTAAAAATTGGTATTAAGATCATTGAAAATTTTGTAAACCAAAGAAGTACTAATAAATACGCACAATTTTGAAAAAAAAAATAAGTTTGATTTTTTTTCTTATACTTCTTTTTCAAAATTTTGAGTTTTAAAATTATTTTTTTAAAAAATATTCTTTAAAAAGAACTTTCTTTAAAAAGCGATTTTTTGCATAACAAGAAGATAGAACAGAGGGCATTTTAAGTGTTAGTGTTATTTTTTTTAATAATTTGTGTTTTATTTTAATTCAAGTTTTAAAACAATTGCCCCTCACTCTGAGACAGGGAGGGGAAGAAGACCCCCCTCCGGTATGAATTTTTTCTTGTCTCAACACAACCTACAAGTTCAATCTTTTTGTCACACCTTAGTTGAATCACCCTGCAAATTTACCTACTACCTATATGGCAAGTAATAGATTCGTACAATAAATTAATCTTGAACTTTTGATCAACGAGTTTGAACTTGCTATGATAAGGAAGACAAAAAAGTAAAACTCGCAATTCTGTCTGTCTGTTCGCGCACATACAGCCTAAACGGCTGAATGGATTTTCTTCAAACTTGGACCTACTGTTTTTTAAGTAACATACGCACATGTTTTTACTTGCGATATATGTATGTATGTAGGTACTATAGGGCAAGTTTTATATTCGTAAGAAATTCTAACTCGATTTAGCGTTGTACGCAATTATGTTTGTCTGTACCTCGACCTGCAGATTATACCACTGAAGCCATTTTCTTCAAACTTTGGACGACTTAGCTCAAAAAACAACGATACCTGCCATACAAATGTTATACAAAAAGTTATTTATCTCAAAAGCAGATACAACGATTTTAATAAAATAAATTATGAATTATGTATTATAAGGAGTATGTTTATATTTTGAAAGCAAAAACATTTTCAAATAGCGTTTATCAGCGGTACCTGTCATATAAACGATTTTTTGGTTTTAAAAGGAGATGACCCATTTTTCTCTGATGCCTGGGCGTACATAGATGAAATGCGTACCAAACGAAAGCTGGTGTTGAGTTCTATAAGAATGTTCAATATTTTTAAAATCGGTGTCAGAGATTTCAAGATATTTGAGCTTGAAGTTGGCGATTCAAAAGTCATAGAATTAATTTTTTTTTTCAAAAGAATTGTTGATAGATTCTGAAGTATAAAAGCTAGAAAAATGATTTCAGTACCAAATAAGAGACCACAAAAATACCTTTCAAACGATACCAATATGTCTTTCCTACATTTATAATATTTTGATTTACACAGTTCAAAACATTTTTGAAATAATTTCGTTGTAGGTGCTTCCTACGGCTGATATCTTGGAAAAATCAGTGATGACATGTGTTTTTTATTGTACCACTACAATCTTTAATTGATTACCTTTTGTTTAATGCACATTCAAATTATCTTACGTCAAATAAATGTCATCTTTTAAACAAGAGGACCTTTTTTTATTACAAAAAAACAACGATACAATAAAATGCTTTTTTAATGCTTAACTTAAACTTATTTAATATTTAAAAGTAATGCTAGGTTTCCACTTGTCATTGAAAGACACAGTTTGACAAGACAGGGTGGGTTATACTTTCACTCTACTACTTCTTTCTTTGCTTTTTATGTTGATAATACCCACTCTGACTTGTCAAAGTGTGTCAATTTAATAAATACGAACAATTTATTCTTAATTTGTTTATTAAATTACAACTAAATAGGTGATTAAATAGATTCTAAAATGAACGGCTGTCTGATTCTAACTGCACTAACTTGTCACTTTACAGCTGCATGAAAGCAAGTAGGTATATGTATAACAAGATCATACGAGAGTCAGTATATAGACAGAACATCGAGTAAGTATGTGCAAATGATGAAATAGAAATATTAACAGAATAACCACAGTGGTAATCAAAATGTTTCGGTCGTATATTACAGTCAGTTTGCGTCTTTCAATGACAAGTGGAAACCTAGCATAAAGATTTATGTTTTTTCTTATAGCAAATGATTATAATGCATTCAATAACAAAATCCGCACCAAATGAAAAAGCAGCCATGAGAACCAACTTTTTTTTTAAACTAGATATTATAATACCACTTAACATTAGTGTGACCAGGTGCTCTTTTCAAGGGTAAATACTTTGGTAGGCTTACAGATTCTACAATGTAACATATAAGCTTTTCGTGATAACATCAATTTTTAGATCGTTAGAAATCGACATATGACGCTTACCCAGCAAGCTGATTAGAAAACAATTGAATATCAAAGTATTAAAAAAAAGTGTATTTAACCTTTACATTCATAAGTAATGAAGAAAATGTAGCCAATACTTGCAGTGCAATTGAAGCATATTATTGTAATTGTCTTGTTGGTATGCGAACTGTTGGATGTTGTGCTCAAGTTATGAGTATTTTGTGGTACTTGGGATTTGCTCGGCATCATGAACATAGAAACATACCAGCATTATAATATTTAGATAACATCCTTATAGCTAATTTCAATGAAGAATCGTGAAATAGACAAACTTTTTTTTTCTTTTTTTTTTTTTAATTTTGGAAATAACATCTTTGTTGTTTGCTTTAAGAAAAATCATAAATCTTTACTTTTAAATATTAAATAAACCTAAGCAAGGCGTGAAAAAAAACCATTTAACTGTGTCATCGTTTTTTTTTAATAAAAAACGTCCTTTTGTTTATAAAATGACATTCATTTGACGTTTAAATGTACATTAAACAATCGGCTATCAATTAAAGATTGTAGTGGTACAAAAATAAATACATATCATAACTGATTTTTTCAAGATATCAGCCGTAGAAAGCGCCTGCAACGAAATTATTTCAAAAAAAGTCTGAACTGTGTATATCAAAATATGCTGACTGTACGAAAGAGATATTGGTATCGTTTGAAAGTAATTTTTATGGTCTCTTATTTGGTATTTAAATCATTTTTCTAGCTATTATACTTCAGAAGCTTTTTTTTTTTTTTTTTTTTTTTTTCAAAAAATGGTTATTTTTGGCAGGTGGTAACATCATCTAGCAAAACCAAGTTTATGTTTTTTTTTTTATTTTATCGAAAACTATTTTTAGTTTTTTGTATGTTACAGCTTCTAAAAACTTAAATATTATTTTTAACCAAAATAAAAAAAAAAAACGTTTTTTTTGAAATTAAAAAAAAAAAGTTCCAATTTTTTTTTTTTGAAAACTTTACGGAACGGAACTTTTGAAGTAACTTAATTAGTTTCTAGAGTATCTACTTGAAAAAATTAATGTTTCTAACTTAAAAAATAACGGTACCTACAAATGTTGAAAATTCGTTAAGAAACATTTTATTTTCCTCAAAAACGGTTCCACGAATTTTGATAAAAGATATTAAATTAGCAGATACAGTCTACTTTAAAACATACAAATATTCTGTTCTGCATTCTTATTAACAGTATACTTCCCATAGAACCTTTTAATATTTTCTACTTT
This sequence comes from Melangyna quadrimaculata, assembly GCA_949320155.1. Lineage (NCBI taxonomy): Eukaryota > Metazoa > Arthropoda > Insecta > Diptera > Syrphidae > Melangyna > Melangyna quadrimaculata. The sequence continues at coordinate 78,086,733 of OX439484.1, read as the reverse complement.
TTCATTGTTTAAATTATTTTGTTTGTATGCATAAATAAATAAATTACGTGGCGCAACGGCTCATGAAGAACCAGGGCCTAGTGACTAACAACTCGCAGCCGTTCTGGAACTCTCTCTTGGAGGATTTGTCAATTCTTCGCAAGAGGCAGTAGCCCTGAAAAAAACTTTTTAGTTTTTAGGTGCAGATGCTCCAAAAAGTTATAAATAACATTGCGTATCAAAATTTTCAATATACATTTTTTTTATTTTTAAAAATATTTTTTTTTTTTTAAATCGATTTTTCAAAACAAAAAAAAAACAAAGATATTAAATTTAAAAAAAATAAAACTTTCTTAATAAATTTTTACAAATTATCGAATTATCGAAATTGTTGAAGACGTAAGTAGGAAATTTTAAAACAAAAAAACGGTTATATGACTGATGATATTGTCAAAAACCATTATTCTTAGATTGTTAAAGCTAAAACTGAAGGTTGAGATACAGATAGAATTTCGGAACCCACTTTTTTTGCATTCTCCATTATCGATCTTATTTGCGATTTCAAAATATTCTCTAAGGAACCTACATAATTTGTTTGTTGTTTTTCATACAGGGGTTTTCAATTGGTGCAGGTAGATTCTTAGCGGCCTATGGCGCTCACGTTGTTATGGTGACATCTTTGTACATTGCCAAATTATCATGGCAACTTACACAATTGAACATAACGTCCCAATGATAAAACTTTATGATCAGAATGAGTTTGGAAAATGAATGGCTAATGTTAACAAGCAAAATTGTCGTATAAGGGACGACACCAACCGACACGAGGTTCACCAGGTGCCAATTTATTCTCAAAAAAATTACCGTTTGGTTTGGATTTTGTGTGTGCCATTGGTACCTACTTTTCGGAAAACGACATTGGTGAGGCGGTCACCGTCAATGACGAGCAATACAGAACGATGATCACCAATTTCCTATTAGGCCAGTCAAATTGTAATTTGAAATGCAAAAAATTAAATAGTGGATTTTTTTTTCTTTTAATCGTTAGAGGGGTTCATAAGGAGTGTTCGGTACGGTTTACGACTGCCTAGCTCTTTTGCGTTAGCCAATATTTCGAATTTTCGGAAAATAGGTTTTTGTTAAATAACTCGTTTATTTTCAACTTTTCACTAAAAATGCCCTTAACAAAAGTTGTTTAGAATTGTATTATCTACAACTTTGGTGAAAACAATTTTTTGTCTATGATTTATAGTTTTCGATATAATCCGGAAATTGTGATTTCGATCGGTTATATAAAGGATATTTTTGTATAAAAACAAAAGGATGGAGAATTTTTTTTATCATTAAGGGAACCATAAGGAGTCTTAATAAGAAAATTGACCTTTTATGAAAGGGCACGGTAGTGCCCAGCCAAGTTCTGGCACTACACCCTTTATACAGGATCAAATTCAGGCGATTTTCGACCCCCCTCTCACTTCATTACCAATAAAGTCAGAAACTTCAAACTCACAGCATTTGCTAAGCTCATCGGGTTTAGGCAACTCACCAAATCTCAATTCTTTAGCATTAGGGGTTCCTAAGATATAAGACTGCAAAAATCGCAAAAACCGTAACTGACTGACTCACTGACAGATCATCAAAATTATGGAGCACTTCCCGACATCGTAGAGTCTTGTTTTTTTCGCACAGCGTGGTGTATACAACGGAAAAAATCGAAAATATAAGATTTTCCATTCAGGGGGCGTGGTACCCGCCCATTTTCATAAAATTTATATTAATTATTTGGAGCACTTCTGATTGTCGTATAATGATGAGATTTTACACAGCGGTAGGGCTTAAAGTGCAGGCAAAATTTGACCGATGGCATCGATTATGTTGTCTTTGAGGACCGAGGTGGTTTGCGGCTTATTCGCATAGACCTGCGATCCTAAGAAAGCCCCACAAGAAAACGTCCATATAACACGATCTTGGTGGCCGAGAAAACATGCCGTGTCTTGAGCTGTGTGGCACGTAGCGCCATCATGTTGAAACCATATGTCTTCGGTGTCCATATCATCCAATTCAGGCCACAAGAAGTTGGTGATCATCGACTTATAGCGATCGCCGTTGACGGTGATGGTCTGGTCAGCATCATTTTCGAAGAAGTAAGAACCGATGACGCCTCCAGCACAAAATCCACACCAAACAGAAACTTTATTTGTATGCATTGGCACCTCGTGAATCTCGCGTGGATTGGTGTCGTCCCGGATCCGGAAATTTTGCTTATTCACGTACCCATTCATCCAAAAATGGGCCTCATCGCTAAAGATGATTTTTCGACCAAATTTGGGATCAACTTCCAACTGAATTTTGATAATAAAGTTTCATCATTTGCACGTGTTGCTCGACGCTGTTACTTACCATGATGATTTGTCTTTAGTAACTGATTAAAAGACGATATTTTGAAAGAAAGTAAAAGAAACAATATGGCCGCCCTGAGCTGTCAAAATCAACCCGTCCCTATTCGAAAACCCCTTAGTAATTTGTATACAAAAGAGGTCCTTTGTTTTCAGAGACTTTTTTTTAATGATATCATAAAGTTATGACATTAATACATATGTATGCACATTGTCAACTTCAAGGTTCAAGCTACGTTAAAGTTGATAGCTTCGAGAGCAAGTTTGTGCGTTCTAGTCGTGCCCATTTTTTTTAATCATAAATATACCAAATTAATTAAAAAAGATTAAAATCGTGTAGGTAATTGTGTTAAAATTAAATCAGTTATTAGTTTTATTTAAAATTTATTAATATAATATTAAATAGTGAAAATTATTTTATTTGTACAAAAAAAAATCTTCTAAAAATCGATTTTTTTTAAATAAAAGTAACTTAACAAAAAAAACATAGTACATACAAGGGAATAATATAGTTAATAAGGAATGATCTAAGGATATAGTAGAGACTGCTTTTGTGCACTTTAAGATATTAAAAATGTTAGTAGGGAAAATATCTTTGTGGAAACGGAAAAAGTTGTGAGGATTGGGGAGTATGAGGTTGCAGTGGCTGGTGTTTATGTTATTGATAAGATGGCTGAGGCTGAGAAAATTGTTGAAACATGGGAAATTTGTGATCTTTTTGAGCCATTTCCCGTGACTGGAAGTTATTAAGTTCATAATTCTGAGAAAGTTGATTCGATGGACGCATACTTGTGTGTTGATTACAAATGGAATGCTGTAGAAAAGGTGAACAGAGTTGTTGATCTGGATTCGATTCAAGATTGTTTTGTGGAAAGTGGGATGACTGTGAAGTGTGTGGTGGTTGAACAATTTGAATAGATTCATGGACGTCTTGGGCTTGATGGAGCGCTGACTGAGGCAGGTTGTACTGCAGCACAGGTTGTGCCACCCTATGTGAAATTTCCATCTGGGAGATATTCACCGACGTGTTAGCCTGATTCTCAGCTTGATGACAGATCTCTTCAGTTCTTTTAACAATATCTAGCTCAAGTTGATACTGATGATGTAATTCTATTAGAGGAACATTATTTTCTGTTGTTGCCGATAAAGGATAAGGCTTTTCAACACAATTCGATAGGACATTCCATTGATCATTGATAGTATTTCTTGCTGAGCTAGAAATTTGATCTTTCAGCTGTTTGAGTGTTGAGCAATTTGGGTATGAATTACTCAGTTCCATTTGATTTTCAAATGAAGTCTCAGTTCTCAGGAAATTTTCCGCATTAACTATTCGATGGGAGTTAGCTTGTGGAGAGCAAAAAGTAAATTGATTCCCCCAATTTCTGTTTGGATTTAGAAAACTCCCATCGAAATCATTGTCAGTTTGCAACTGATTTCTTTCTTCAACGAGCTTCACTTTGTCGATATAATTCGGTATATAACGTTCCATATCGGTCTTTTTTTCGTTTTGTTTTTTTCGTGCCATTTCTTCATGATACAATTCCATTTCAGCACGTGTTCGACGAGCCCTTTTTGGTTTAAAAATTGTTTTTTGTTTGGTTGCCATCGCTGATGGCTTCAACAATTGCCTCTGAAATAGTCTTGGATTGGGAATGATTTCAGATATTCTTGGTGATCTGTAATTTCTCAATGGTGGAGGCGTATCTACGAGTTCAATTTTATACTTGGGCTCTTCGAAGTTTTCCAATTGCACCGAATGAGATGAAATGGGTAGGAAAATATAATTTTCAGAGGTTGGAATTGAAATTCCGGGATATTTTGAAGATTTTTGTTGATTTTTCAAAGTAGGTGAAAAAACCCGTTCAATTGAACCACCAGATATTGAAAAGTGCTTCGTAAAATTTGTGTCATCTTTGAGAAATTCCTCTGCAGGTGTCTCCCAAAGAGATAGTGTGCTCTGTTCTTGGGGTTTGTCTGATGAAGAGTCAAATTTGTTTGTCTTTGATGGATTTTCATTGCTGAATCGTGAGAAATTTATAAAAGGTGTTGAATTCTCTGTCGCAAATAATGTGTTCCTTGCAGCTGAAAATATTTCTTGCTTAACTGTTGATGAAGTTATGGAAGAAGGGCATTCGTATATTTGGGGATAGGTTTTTGAAGAAATCCATATTCTTCCTTCGGGCTGTAAGTCCTTTCGAGTTACTAAAGTTTCAGGCTTCACAGCGTTTTCTGAATCTAATTTCATTTCCATTTCTGAGAAGCTAAATGTCTGGAACTGGCTGGTATTCTGAGAATGGTTATCATTTTGATTTGTCTCCTGTCCTAATTTTGCGCAAGTCGAATATGTATTGAGTTGTGCCGCTTGGCTTCGACCTGAGCTCAAAATTTTCAGCATATTCTCTTGAGCCCCCAAAATTTCTTCAATTTTCGAAGGATGTAAAGCTTTTTCTTCTAAAATGTCTTGTGCCAATGAATCTTCTTTTGTCAGGTTTTTTCTTGAAGTATGTGAAGTCAACGCTTTGTAGTCGCAAATACTTGACGAAAGTTTTTCTTGATCTATTAAATTTTGAATATCTAAATAATCTGAGGGTTGGAAATGAATTCCGTTGGCAAATTCACCTTCTACAGGACAGTTTTCTGGGGAATATTGCTTAGTTTTGTTATGTAAACACGACAAATTTATTACATCTTCAATACTATGCGGTAAATTCTGTGTTGAATTGATGAACTTTTGATCTTCCGATGATGTTTTTTGAGAATCGATTTTATCCTCCATACAAAGAGGTTCTTCAGTGTTTTGATAAATTACTTCTTCAGCTTTTAAAATGATTGTCGGAACCTGTGGTGTTATTGTTTTCTCAAAATTGCGTGAACTTCTACGTGCAAAATCTTCTATTGGCCTCAGTGTTTCTTCCGAAAACTGCTTCATAGAAAATAAATAAGCTGATGGCTGTTCTCTAACGAATTCCGCATCATTTAAATTTTGATAATTTAATTTATTCTGCAAACTTGTTATCCCCAAGATTGAGTTCAAATCTTCATCTGCTTCTGTTGTACTTTCTTTGTCAGACAATATGATTTCAGAATTAAAAACAATATCCTTCTGACTTAATGAAGATAAGTATTTATCAGGATCAATAGACGATTTAAGCATTTGATCTAAATCAGTAGTTGGATTGAATTCAACAACATCTTTTTCAGCAGCAATAATTTCTGAATGTGAGAGATATGTCGGAATTTCAAGATCGTTCATCTCTAACTTTGACTTTTCATCAGAAGGTGTTGGGTCAGGTGTTGATGATTTTACTTGTTGTCGTCGTTGTTGTTGCCTCGTTGACGGATATTCTTGAATATGACAAAAATTCTTAACCAAAAAGTTCTGATTTGATTTAGTTCTTGATCGAGTTATTCGATCGGTTTCTTCAACTCTTATTCTTGAATAATTTACAGTATAATCTTTAGCATAAATGTTTTGGTAGCGTTTTGATCTTTGTCCGTAACAATCCTTGTTCTTTTTAGAAAGAATTTCAGGATGAATAAAGTTTTCTGGGCCAGACGAATAATTGTTCATTGTCAATACACAAAATGTTTCAAAACTAGAACATCAAAAGCACAAAAATAATTAATTGCAATACAAAACAAACAAGATACAATTTTCGAATCTTAAAAGAAACTCAAGGCCGTTTGTGGTTTTTTAAATAAAATGAACGTTTGGATCGCCAATAAAGGTCAAAAATATTAGTTCAAAGGGACTTATTTTCCAAAAACTACTCTCGATGCCAGTTTTTACATGGACTAGCTACTTTTTTTTTAATTTTCTATTTTCATTCGAATAACTTGACATTTTACCCGGTATCATAATTCCAGCAAACAACTCCGCGATCAATGTATGAAAATTTCATATGTTATTTTTCATGTCATTTTGACAAAATATTTTATTGGGTGAAAGTTTTTAAATCAAAATATTCAGAGTTATAAAGCTTGGAATTATTATGGAATTCGATTACGAAAAACTATTTTTGCGTACTTTAGAGACTTATTTTGGCTAAAAAATGATTGTATGACAAATGACAACGGGATATTTTAGTGTTTTTTTTTTAAGGATGCTTATAGCTTACACCAAGTTGGATAATTATATTGTCCGTTTCCACCACCCTATTATTGGAAATTAGCCGTGTTTGCGACCATGATTTTGAGTTGCTTATACCTACCTAACTCAATTATTCGGGTAAAGCATAATTCTTACAGCGATAGTGAGCTAGAAATCGATTTAATAAATTTATTTCAACAGGAATAACACAGTAAGGTTTATGGAAATTAAAAAGTAAAAACAGTTAATCACTATAATGGATGTGGTTCTATTTTCATTTTATATTAACACCCAAATTTACCGATATCCATAAATCTTTCGGTGATCAAAGTTTTGTTCTTGTGAGATAATGAAATAATTTTAAGGGATTTAAATAGTTTACAATTTTTTATTATAAATATAACAATCTATAGGCAGTAGCAAGTTCATTACTTATTTAAAATATAAAAAAAGACCTTATCATCTGATTCGGAGTGTTCAACAGCTTTTATTATTTTTCAATGTCATTAAATTTATCTGTGCATAAAGTTTCATTTATATTGAAATAAGCTGAGTTAATCGATTTCTAGCTCGCTTGGGTTATAAAGAAAAAAAAATAAATTGGGTGGCGCAACAGCTCGTGAAAAATCAGGGCCTAGTGACCAACAACTCGCAACCATTCCTGTGTGCGCTTGTCGACCTACAATTTTATGCCGAATCCGAACGGATAGACGAGCAGCACTTATTCATGACAAGTAATACTCTTGGAGGATTTGTCAATGCCTCACAAGAGGCAGTAGCCCTGAAAAAAAAACTTTTTAGTTTTTAGGTGGACGAGGCTGAGAAGTGATTTCTTGCATTAAATTATAAAACAGAACAGATTTTCGTAAGATATTCCATGGACGTTAAGATTATTTGAGGTGATTTGTATTATGGGAAACAGTGCAATTCAAAGATGATGTCGGAAAATATTCAAAAATTGCATTATTTCTTCCAGTAAAAATTTATAAATAGTATTGCTATCAAAATTTAAAAAAAATGTACTTTTGATTTCAATTTTTTTTTTTTTTTTGAAAATTCGATTTTTCAAAAACGGGTCAGTGAAATTTTTGAAAGTTTATTTTATATTAACGACTATATAAATAATTAGTTTAAATTCACCTTCAAATCAAATAAAAACTATTTTTTTTTTTAAAACTGCAATAAAGTGGCATCTTGTTTTGTTTAGCTCAAACTACTATGGTTTAGGAATTAAATAATAACAAAAAAAAAATATTTTATTTTTTTGAATTTTTTTTTAAATATCCATGTCTTACAAAATTTGATTTTAATTCGTTTTTAACATTACATTATTGAACCATTAACAAACATCGCCAATGTCTAACTGCATTCTAGCTGCTAACTACAAAAGCAAGTTCATGCGATCCAGTTTTGAATTTTTTTACTTGTTGCTATTACCCATAAAAAAATATTTTAATTGTAATTGACCGCTAGATGTCAATATTAAACAAGTTAATTGTATGTCCATTTGTATATTAGGGTGGTTCAAATTCATGAAAAAAAAATCCTAATTTTTTCAGATTTTTATTCCTAACCCTTCCTGACCTTATTTCATTACAATTTTATTTTTTTTTTTTTTAATTTTAATTTTGGGAAAATAATATCCTTTCCTCCGAATACATTAAATTGTATTGACTGTGTTATTGTTTAATTTTATTTAAGTAGAAAGTGCATAGAAAAAAGAAAAAAAAATGCAGATAACGGTATTACCTATTGAAAATTATATTTTCAAAACTACGGTGCGCCGCGCGCCGCTATAGCCGTTTTTAGTAAAATGACTTATTATCATATTAACATAACACACCGAAACGTTGATAGTTTCGAATAAACACGGTATCAAAAAAGGCTCCGTACAGCTTCAACTTTTTTTTTTGCTAAAATATTATTTAAAGTACTACTTACATTTGAGAGAATATGACTAAAATTAAAGAAATATTTTTAATTAAACAAAAAAAAAAAAAATAAAAACTCACATTTTAATTTCGAAACAATAAAACCAAAATTAATTAAATTTAACCTCTTTAAAATTCCTGAACAAAAAAGTCTCCGTACATCAATAGAATTTGCCTACAGGGTGATTCACTTAAAAGTCTAACAAAAAGTTAGAGCGCGTAGATTGGTGTCGAAACACTCAAAAACTCGTATAAAAAAGGGGGGAGTCTATTACCCCCCCGTTGAGGCAGGAGGGCAAATTATCAAAAGTAAAAATCCTAGAGCCATTCGGTTTTCAGCGATTGACTGGGTATCAATTGAAGCATTGAATTTTGGAAACAAAAATAGTACCTAACAAAAAAAACTTTTGAAAAAAATTAGTTTGACATTTTTGTGTTCATTTTTTTTTTTTTTAATTTTAAGTTTGAAAATTTATTTTTCGAAAACTATTCACTACAACAACTTTATTTAAAAACAGTATAAAAGAAGGCATTTCTAGGTTTGCAAAAAAGTATACCACGTTGTTGTACGTGTTACCGTTATTTTTTAATCATTTTTTTTTTCTATCTTATGTCAATGTTTTTTGATAATTGCACCTCCTGCCTCTACGGGGCGTAATAGACTCCCCCCTTTCTTATACGAGTTCTTGAGTGTTTTGACACCAACCTACGCGCTCTAAGTTTTTGTTAGACCTTTAGGTGAATCACCCTGTAGGCAAATTCTATCGATATACGGAGACTTTTTTGTTCAGGAATTTTAAACGGGTTGAATTTAATGAATTTTGGTTTTATTGTTTCGAAATAAAAATGTGAGTTTTTATTTTTTTTTTTTTTTTTGTTTAATTAAAAGTATTTCTTTCATTTATAGTCATATTCTCTCGAATTTAAGTAGTACTTTCAATAATATTTTAGCAAACAAAAAAAAGTTGAAGCTGTACGGAGACTTTTTTGATACAGCCTATAAGGAAAAATCTCATTTAATTCAGGTAAATGAAAACGATGGAGAGATCATCAAAAAAAATAATAGATGTCAAAATGTTGCTTACTTTTCGCGTATTGAACAAAACATAAAATCTGCCTTTTTGTTTATTAACAATAAAGTTTAAACAAATGATCGACATTTTTTAAACATGCACGCGGCTATAGTGTTTTCAGGGACGCTTCATTTGAGCCTAATTCGAAGTCTCTCATTGATTAGTTCAAAAATGACACCTGGCACAGTGTTTAGTGTAAATCCAAAAATAAAAAAAAAAATAAAAAATTCTTATCAAAATAGGGCCAGGAAGGGTTAGAGATAAAAATCTGAAAAAAATAGGGGATTTTTTAAATATTTTAGACATGATTTAGGGGCCGTCGCGTCGCGTCGCGTCGCACTAAATTTTGGCATAAGAAAACAAATAAGAATCACCCTAATGTATATAGTCTAGTCTATTTAGTTATTTTTTTTTTAACATATGCGAAAGCAATTTTTGTTTTGAGTTCGTTAGAGTATCATAGAGAAAGCTTAACTCCAAGTTTTCGATCACCAACCCCTGGCAGGGTTGCCACTATTTGGATTTAAAAAGTGGATTTGTTTTTCATGAATTGAACCTATATTATTTGAGTTTATCGAAAAACTGGAAATACACTTTTGTAGAGAAACATACGTTCTACAAATTTGATCATATTAATTTTTTTTTTTTAAATGAAGTTCACCTTTTTTTTAAAGTCAAATACTTTTTTTTCGTTTAGTGTTTCGCAAAAATTAATACACAATTCTTACCCAAACATGTTTTTTGTCCGAGAAATTGTTTATTTACTATAGGACTTTAAGGTTTCATAACCGCATTTTGAAACGTAGAACCGCAATTAAGTACGAGTATTTATTTTAATTAAATGTATGTATAATGTTCCGCGTGCATGTGCAGTTTAAGTAGTATACTTTTATATCATGTGTGGCGGATCGTATTCCGGTAATTCGCATTATTATAGTTAGTTATCGTGTATGTAATTAAACAATAACTTTATTTATGGTTCCTAAGATTATTTTAAATAAATAATAATTACTGTGAGGCATAAATATAAAATATTCACATACGTGGTCTTAATTAATTTCAAGTCCCGGTGCTAACATGAAGAACCTGACAGACCATGTTCTTGGAAGGAAGTCGTGCTAACAGAATTCTTCCACCTTCTTTCTCTGAATCCTCTTCCATGATTGGTTGTTTCTTGGGGGCATTGTTGCAAGTCTCCCCACAACAGTGTTGGCAAATAGCTATATCTACAGTAAAGACGCTTTCACACATCCACAAGCTTTTTCGCAATGTTTGGTATTTGCAAGAAATAAGCTTGAGGAGTGAACTTGGTGCCGGAACTTCATCGCTTGTTTGACGCATCCAACCCAACGTTGTTTTTTATCTATATTTTGTTCAACCACTGTCGAACTTGAAAATATGTCCTATATGAGTGATATTTTGCTGCTCCTTCTGTTGGGCGAAGATTTGCAAGGTTGCGAGTTGTCTTCTTAGATATGACCTTTCAAAGCACTTCTACCGCATATCATTTAAGGAATCCTTAGATGGGTTTCCTCCATTAAGTGCTACCAAAAATCTATTTTCAGCGGTAACAATGTCCTTCGCATCGACGTGATCATTTCTGAATTTTGCAATTACATCACTGAGCTCAACATTTTTTTCCAGAGCCGCAATAAATTTAATGTTTTCCTTACCGAAAGTTACTGACGCGTCGTGTCGAATCCACTAAATGCATGTAAGAACAATATACCTTTACTGATTGTACATGCTTCAAGCTGGAAGACGAAAATATTTGGTCTGGAGATTAAACATGTTTTGGTTTTCGAAAATAAACGTTGCTTACATTTTCGAGGAACAATCCAGTAAGAAGAACAAGAAATTCTATGTCATTTTCAACTATGAAAACGGACTCATTGAAAGGAGCTTCTATGAGGGCAGACTGAACTAGTTAGATCCGCATCGTCTTCTGCTGCGATAGCACTCATGATCAATTAATTAAATAATATAATCTCCCCTAATAATGCAAATGTTTGGTTCTTTGCCGAGTTTTTGTATACATAAAATCAAAATTATTACATGTAAGCACTTAACTCTTATAAGCTGAATCCTAAAAATACTAAATTACGAATTTTCTGTGCTCACCGTGGTGAACTGAAGTTTTTCATTCAAAATTGAAGTTAATAATCTCCATCATTTTAAAGAATTTCAGACTTTTTAAAATATATAAAATTCAAAAACTTAAAAAAATTGAACTTCAAAAGATGAGGTTTTCAAAACTTTTCTGCGACGAAAATCAACACATACATATATCAAAAATTCCGCAACAATGAGTAAAATATTTTTTAATTACCCTTCCAAAAATATAAAATTTACCATAATAAAATGTCATCATGATTTACTGCAAATTATTTCTAAACGTCTACTTTCTCGTTTTCGACTTTTAAGCGACTTTTAAGCCATCGAGGCCTAGATTTTTCAGATTTAGTTTTTATGTGTAAGACTTCGTTATATTTTTTAGTCTATCGATTACAAAAACGAAAACTTCTGTACACCTCTCCGTTTATAAAATACAAAACACCGTGTCGAACCTTAACATCTATATAGCGGCAACCCTGCAAGGGATCCATGGTTGAAAACTTGGGCTTAAGCTTTTTATAAAAATATCTTACGATACCCATACAAAAATTGCCTCCCCATATCTTTTTTACATTCCCAAAGGAGGCAAGACTAAATAGACTGAGCTAATAGGGGAGAGGGGGCAAGAAGGACTACGGGGCAAAAAGATATAAACCGTTTTTTGGCTTCGCTTTTAACTTTATTTTATTTTCAATGATGAGCACTAAGGCCCCAGTTATAGCTATAATTGGAAACCATCATTGAAAAAGTTAGCTGTTGATTTTGAGGCCCTTCGAAAGTTTAATCATTGAATATTTAAATGCAGAAATACATATATCTTACGACTTCAAAATTATTTCTCCTCCAAAAAAAAAATCATTTTGACCTATACCTTCCCCAAAAGTAACTTTTAATTTTTTCGATGATCAATGGGTAAGGTAGTTCATCTTTGAAAAATTAAAAGTAATTTTATAAGGCCGTGTGTCAATTGCGATAAAATTTTGGTTAAATTTGATCACAGTTAAATTTGATACGTTTTTATAGGGGTGACTAAAATTGAAGGGGTTTGCTGTGTCAATTAAATGAAATTTTTTAAAACATACATTTCTCATCGACGTTCCTTGCGTTAAGGAACCTATCCGAGACGGTGGATACCTTGATTTTTTGTTGCAATAGCTTTTTTCAGAGGAATTACAATTCAAATCTATCCAAATCGCTTTGGATATGATCTTGAATGCGGAAATTGCATTTTGATAGTGGCAGTCATGAACCTATTATACCGGGACTGCTAGTCGATCGTCATTCTTATTTTTTAAGCATTACACACAAGACGTCATTTTCATTTTTGGTTTGCATCAGAATAATTTTGCATTTGAGTGTGAATATGTTTCTTTATTCATTTTATATATTCAAAATATTTGGAATAAGAATTTTGTGTTTCCTTATTCAATAAAATACTGGGATAAACCATTATTGTCGATTTTGTATTTATTTCGAACAATTGCAATGGATTTTTCATTCCATCTGAAGCGCGGAGTCAAAAGAATACCAAGACAAAAAACTCAATGCTCATGCGGTCCCCCATCTAAGTACTAACCGCCCCCGAAGATTCTTGATTTCGGTTATCGAACAAGAACCTGTTTTTGTCAAAAGGCAATTAATCCTTTATTTAATAAAAAAAACATAATTGTCGTTGCTTTTGATAAATTAAAAGCCAATTTATTCACTATTGTTCAACTTGCTGAAAACTCAAAAGTTGGCCAAATTAAAAGTTGACTTCAAATCCGTAGTTGAACTGAAAGTTGAAAAATGCTTTTATTCACTACTTCGATTCTGAACTCCAGAGTTGAAATTCAAAAGTTGACCAACCTGCAGTTTCTAAAATATCCTTGGGATATTTGTGACACATGACGCACAAGACGTCATTTTCAACTTTTGTTTTGCATTAGAATTAATTTTGCATTTTGAATAATTTTTCCGAATAATTGCAATGGATTTTTCATTCCATGTGAAGCGCGGAATCAAAAAAATACCAAGCTAAATTGAAAGCTATACAAAACGGATTAGGTACAACTTTTATTTTTAAAGAAAATAATATACTTATGTCTAGCAATAAGAGGTGAGTTTTCACACACTATAATTTGTTCCTATAACTATTTTGTTTTCCTAAAATGAAATAATTATAAAGGAAGAAACACAAATTTTCACAGAGAAGAATAATGTATGGTCAAACAGGAAATGCCAAAACAAAGATCAACAACTGCATGAAAAGTGAGAACTGTTGTTGTGAAATGGAGTCATGAATGGATCGATGTTCATGAGTATGTTTTTAAACTTGTCCGGCGAAATCGTCGCCCACTACTTAAACATTACAAAGCCAGAAAATCATTCCATATATAACATGGAACACAATTCATTGAAATTGTACACTTGTTCTATATTTTTTGGTGGGGGAAAGGCACCATTTTTAAAAACAAATTTCAATTATAAAAAAAAAAATATGAAACAAAAAAAATACTCATGCGGTCCTCCATCTTAGTACTAACTCACCCGACGATGCTTGATTTCGGTGATCGGTCGAGAACTGAATAGCATGAATGAATAGACAAAAATTAGGAAAAATCCCAAGTTTGCTCGCTAACATCTACTATTTTGGGAAGTTGAGAAAATCCAAAGTTGATCAACTCTAGAGTTGAAAATAAAAAGTTGAAAACGTCAACTTTGAGTGAATTAAAACTAATTCTCAAGTTGACTGTAAAAATCCCAGAGTTATGTTCAACTTCGACTGAATAAATTAGGCCTAAATGATTCTCGTCCTATTTATCGATACCAACACGGGGAAGCATTTTATATTGCCACCTTTCAAGAGATAAATTTTCTTCCTCTGCATCATCTTCGCTGCTCCAAAAAGATGACGCCCAATTCTCTCAGAAGTAGGTAATTTGCGCGGAACATTTTTTATTTATTTATTAATTAAAACAGAGCTCTATTTTTATTTGATTATTATTTATTTTAAGATCTTTTCCTTTCGATGTCAAAAGCGAAAAGTTTACACAACTAAATATCATGAATGAATAAACAGAAATGATGAAAACTCCCAAGTTTGCTCACTAACTTCTACTTTTTCGTTGATCAACTCTTAGAGTTGAAAATCTTAAGTTGAAAACGTCAACTTCGAGTGAATAAAAACTATTTCTCAAGTTGACTGTAAAAATCCCAAAGTCATGTTTAACTTTGAGTGAATAAATTAGGCCTAAGTCGTTTTCAAATTGCCGCTAGTGTATGGATTTTTTTTTATAAAGGGAAGAACCATGGTGATGTTGCTCCTAGCAGTCCAGGTATAATAGGTCGATGGTGTTAGTAATGTGCAAGAAGCTTAATACAAACGTCAAAATGTATCCAGTACTTAAAATTTAAACGAGCTCCTGCGCAGGTTAAATTTTGACGACTGTATTAACCTCAGTAATGTCAAAATTTAGCCATGGGATCAAATTTAACGCACTTTTAACGCAATTGACACACGGCCTAAGAAAAGTTGTGCCAAATTGAATTTTGTTTTACCTAGAAATAATTATTAAGGCAAAAAGCTTTACTTTGGCATCAAAATAATCATTTATTTTTTCTTCAGAGCTCACAATCAATATTTTCAATGATGGTTTTCAATCATAGCTATAACTGGCCCCTAATTAAGAACCTCTTTTAGGACCTATTTCCTTAGTTACATAGGTTCAGTTAAGTTGTTTTTATTTTAAACAAATTGAAAATAGACGTTTTACTAAAAAAAAAAAAAAAACAACAACTTTTTAGGACATCCAACCACATGGCTTTATTCTTGCGGGAATTTCGTTTTTAATCAAGTGCTTGATATGATTTGTTTTTGTTGGATTAATAAAAACCAAAACTAAATACGATATTTCTTGTTAAGATAAATCCATATACTGTTTTGGTCATAGTTTCTTTTCGTCTGTTAATGCATTTATATTATTTTTGGCTTAAAACGTACCTTTTGTTATAGTCTAAGAGCCGGCAGCAGATTTTGGTCGTGAAAGTAAACCTAAAGATTTAAATAGTATAGGTATAGGTCCTGGTGAAGGTGATAATGAATACATTCGTCTGCCAGCATGTAATGGACTCATTACCACTTAAAAAGTGCATCAAAAGTACAACTTTTCTGAAAATTGAAATCGGATGGGAAACCATTTCAAATATAATACAACTTGACGCCATCAACACCCTGATTACAAAAATGGTTTCGACAGACGTCTAGGTGGCCCCAAAACCCAGACAGACGGTCCCGAAAAAAGAAATTTTGAGGGAAACACGTTTTGAACGCACCAAGTCATTCAAATAGGCGATATACATACGTGACTTATATTCTTTTCTTTATGAAATGTGAAATTGCACTCACACTCAGTTCACGTTCTTATAATTGTAGTAAGCTCGCTACCACATAGCTTTCTTATAAATCGCTTATTTGAATGGTTTGATGTGTTTAAAACGCGTATCCTTCAAAATTTCTTTTTCAGCTAGTCAAAACCTTTAAATTAGGTAGGTACCATTCAAATTGAAAAAAAAAAAACAATAATAATATTAAAAGGCGAGTTATATCGTGGATTTCAATAGTTTGGCGTAACTCAAAACGTCTGTCAGTTACATTTTCCAACTCAGGGAGTCAAGCCCTGTAAGTAAAGATGCATTTCAAGAGATTTGTATTGATAATCTAATGGATAAACTAGTAATAACATCCGCGACTTTTATCGCGCTTTTCAGCAGTATGGCGTAACTCAAAACGTCTGTCAGTTACATTTTTCAACTCAGGGAGTCAAGCCCTTTAAATTGAGATGCATTTCAAGATATTTGTATCTTTAATGTTTTTGATAAACTATTATTTACATCCGCGACTTTTATCGCTCTTTTCGGCAGTTTGGCGTAACTCAAACGCCTGTAACTTATAAAATCACTTTCTTGAGTCAAAACCTTTTAATTAGTAAACATTTGAAAAAGCTACCACTAATATAAAATAATAACATCCGCGAATTATATCGCGGCTGTCAGTTGTTTGGGGCCACTCAAACGTCTGTCACTTATATTTTAATTCTTTTTTGGTCAAGACCTTTTGATTGGGATACAGTTCAAGTGGTTTCCCACAAAATCCTATTACTAATAAAATAAAATAAGAAATCCGCGATTTATTTCGCGCCTTTCCAGCTGTTGGGTGACACTAAAAACTAATTTTTTTTATACATTAGTACTCTGGTAGTAAGGACCTTCCTATTGCGAGACATTTTGGTGGCATACATCAATTATCTTAAAGTTTCAATTAAAAATCCGCGACTTTAATCGCGTCTGTCGGGGGTTTTGGGGCCACTTAGACGTCTGTCATGTACATATTCAAACTCAGGGGCTCAAGATCTTTCATTTGTGATACATTTCAAGTGGTTTCCTTTTTGACAAAAAACCCCCAAAAAACGCGTTTTCAAGGACGTCTGTCGGTGGTTTCGGGGCCACTTAGACGTCTGTCACGTTCATATTCATACTCACGGAGTCCGTGGCTAAAAGTTGTGACCAATTTCAGGTGGTTTCCCAAAAGCCTAAAAACGCCAAAAAAAATCGCGTTTCGGGGACGTCTGTCTGGGTTTTGGGGCCACCTAGACGTCTGTCGAAACCATTTTTGTAATCAGAGTGGTGATGGCGTCAAGTTGGATTATATTTGAAATGGTTTCCCACCCGGTTTCAATTTTCAGAAAAGTTGTAGGTACTTTTAATGCACTTTTACGTGGTAACGGGGCCACTACATGCTGGGAGACGAACGTATTCGTTATCACCTTCACCAGGACTACCTATACTATTAAAATCTTTTGGTTTCCTTTCACGACCAAAATCTGCTGCCAGCTCTCGGTCTATTACTTTTCAGTTGAATAATAACTTAATTTTCAAGAAATCATATTTAAAATTTCGTAGAAGAAATTTATTTGTTCATTATGCTTTCAATACAATATACTAATACAAAATTTTGTTTTTTTGTATAAATATTTCTTATGTCAATGCTAAAAAAATATTGGTTTAATGGGGCAAAGCGGACTTTTGAGATCAAGTTGTGATTTTTGTTATAAATTTATATATATTTCTCTTACTATAATGATCCTTTACTATGGTAAAATTCAAATGTTAAGCTATTATTGGCAACAAAAATTGTTTGATTTTTAACAATATTATACAAATTAGGAATGTCTGAAGCTTAAGTAGTCCTTCTTGCCTCCCTCTCCCCTACATAATGTGCATTGTACATTTACTACATAACATACAAATGTGTTGCTGATGGTAAAATTAGACAATCAGTGCCCTGAGGATGTCCTAACCAGACGAAACGCGTCGGCTTAATTAAAATTTTTAACTAAAATTAAAGCTTGCAATCATTGTCGAAAAAATATACAAGTGTTTTCATTTATATCTTTATATATTCTAAAATGCCATTGTTCCACCAAGTGCCTAAAAAATGCTCCGTAGAGCTTATTAAAAATTACAAGGTTATCAATCCAGCAAAAGAGTAAACAAATCGAGGAATTCTATATTTTAATAGTTTTTTTTCTCTCAATTCTGACGTCTAAAAATTTATCACCGCCTAGTCATAATGTTCCGGTCCAGAAAAAAAAATATAAAAACATTCCGTTGTCGGAAGGCGGTCCTCCAAAAGATCAGAAATCTAAAAACTGATAAACATATTAATATACCCAACGAATAAAATTGCATTATTTGTTTATTTTAAAAACGACGGTTCACATGTAGAAGATAAAAAACAAAACTGATACAGCCACCTTAGTGCTTGACTGCTTAGCTTTAGTCTTTTACGATCGCGACCATATTCATAACGACCATATCCAATTGAGACGAAATATCAATGTCCAAGCAAGCAAGTCTCGTGCTAGGAACAGTTCTTGTTTCTAGTTGTGGTAGTGTATTTGCTTGGAGAAAACAAAAATCGAAGTGTTTTTGTAATTAAATGTGGTTTCAAATTGTGTTGGATACCTACTCTTTCTGGCGTTTGGGGACGAAGTATCGCAGAAAATTACATTTAGCGATAATTTTATAAGTAAAGACGATACTAATGGCTTTTTGAGCAAGATCATGCAACTCAGATGGAGAGTGGTTAATTATTTAATAGTATTATTTTCATAAAAGTCTCATGGAAAATGAATATTTGGAATCATAAAGTTAAAACAATAAATATCAAAGGCCTTTAGTTTGTTTTATTGTTCAATATTTATACAAAGTTCCTTACCAGCGTTTAATTGTTTTTGTTTATTAATTGTTTATTGATGCCAATGTTATTCTGCGTGTATTTTTTACGAATTTATTTATTTAAATTTTTTGTACCTATAATATTTACGAACAAGAGTCAAGCCTCCGTCGTCAACGATCTCCTTCTTTAAACTAATGTGTAGCTTTTTGAGAAATGAGAAGATCACAAAATAACTTAGAATTGCTTTAACTTATTTTTATAAATCCTACTGATTGCAGGTTGTTGTTTAGGTACCTATCCCTATACATTAAATGATTTTTTTAGAAGGAATAAGATCGACATTTTTTTTTTGAATTGAAGACTATAAGGTGCAAGCTTGGATAATATACAGATTCTTTAAAGTAAACATACTTACTTACTTACTTTTGATGGCGCTCACAGCCCAGGATGGGCTTCGGCCTCAACTAACAAGCCCTTCCAGCCAGCTCTGTCCATAGCTAGCAGCTTCCAGTTGCGCACACCGAGTGCTTTGATGTCGGCATTCACTTATTGCGCCACCTGTTACGGGTTCTTCCTCTGCTGCGTACCTCATCGGGGTTGGATTCGAAGACTCGTCGAGCAGGTGCGTTGCTGTCCATACGCTCCACGTGCCCCAGCCATCTCAGCCGCTGTATTTTCAGCTTTTTGACTAGGTCAACGTCAGCCCGTATAGCTCGTCGTTGAATCTTCTCCTCCATACTCCTTCGATACACACCGCACCGAAAATCACACGAAGAATCTTCCTCTCAAAGCACCCTAGCAGATTGTTATCCGAATATTTCAGTGTCCATGCTTCTGACCCATAAAGCAGAACCAAGATGATTAGGGTCTTGTATAAAGTCTCCTTGGTTCTCTGAGAGAGGGCCTTACTACTTAAATGCCTTCTTAGACCGAAGAAACAGCGGTTGGCAAGAGTAATTCTTCGCATGATCTCTGCACTGATGTGGTCTGCGTTGTAATAGTGGAGCCCAGGTAGACAAAGTCCTTGACAACTTCGAAGTTATATCTGTCCATCGTGATATTTTGCCCGAGTCGACGATGTTGAGATTCCTCTCTCGATGACAGCATATACTTCGTCTTGTCCTCATTAACCGCCAATCCCATTCTAGCCGCCTCCGATTCAATGCTCGCAAATGCCCCTGCCACAGCTCGCTTCGTTCTGCCGACAATAACTATGTCATCCGCATATGCAAGCAATTGAACGGACTTTTGATAGATTGTACCGCTGGTGTTGACATGTGCGTTGCGTACAATGGCTTCAAGAACGATGTTGAATAGGTTGCATGATAACGCGTCGCCTTGCCTCAATCCTTTCTCAACATCAAAGGAATCGGTGGTGTTCTTACCAATTTTGACGGAGCAGCGAGATTTCTCCATCGTCATCCTGCACAAGCGGACGAGTTTGGCAGGGATGCCGAGACTCGACATGGCTCTGTATAATTCGTCCCTTTTCACGCTATCATACGCGACTTTAAAATCGATAAAAAGGTGGTGTGTATCGATCTGGAATTCCCGGGATTTTTCTAAAATCTGTCGGAGTGTGAACATTTGATCGACGGTTGACTTGCCTGGCCTAAAACCGCACTGATAAGGGCCGATCAGATCGTTGACAAAAGGTTTTAAGCGGTCACACAGGATGGCCGACAAGATTTTATAAGCGACGTTTAGGAGACTAATTCCTCTGTAGTTGGTACATTTCAGAACATCTCCCTTTTTATGGATGGGGCACACTATACCGAGGTTCCATTCATCGGGCATACTTTCCTCCGACCAAATTTTGCAGATGAGCTGGTGTATGCTCCTAGCCAATTCATCTCCCGCTGATTTAAATAGTTCGGCTTGTAAACCATCCGTACCAGCAGCCTTGTACGACTAGAGTTTGGATAACGCCAGCCGCACTTCGGTAAGGTCGGGTGGACGGAACTCTTGGCCATCATCGTCCAAGTTTAATGTAGCGTTCTGCCTATTAGCGGCATCTTAGCTGTCTTCGCCATTAAGCAGTCTAGAGAAGTGTTCTTTCCAGATCCTCAGCACTGACTGTGTGTCTACTACCATATTCCCACTCTCATCTCGGCAGGCTTCCGTTCTAGCTTTGTATCCTTGGGTGGATCGCTTCACCCTCTGATAAAATTTTCGAACATCACCCCTACCGCTACAACTCTCAATAGACTCTACCGCCCGCTTCTCGTGCTCTCTCTTTTTACTCCTGAGAAGTCGTCGTTCCTCTTTTCGTTTCAGCCCGTAGAGCTCCCGGGCTACTCTCTCAGCAGCTCTTGTTCGAGTCTACAGCATTGCCTGGTAGGCCTCTTCCTTAGCTGCATGCGCCAGTCGGCACTCTTCATCGAACCAGGGGTTTCGTTGTATTTGCCTAGTAAAACCAAGCACTTCAGAGGCGGCACTTCTGATGGCTTGTTGACAGTGTTCCCACTGGTCCTCTGCACTTGATGCTGGTGGCAGACCTCCTGAGAGATTAAGAGTAACGTGGTCTGCTAAAGTTCTGGCGTTCTCTTGCGATTTAAGTTTCTGGACATCGAATCTTTTCACAGCATCTGCTTTGCGTTGTCGCGTCATGTATATCCGCATACGAAGTCTAGCTACCACCAGGTAGTGATCCGAGTCAATGTTGGCCCCTCGGAACGTTCGGACGTCCAAAATACTGGAAGCATGTCCTGCGTCTATCGCAACGTGGTCGATTTGGTTGACGGTTATTTAATCACGCGACCACCAAGTCCCCTTGTGTGGGTGTGGGAAGTAGGTGCTTGAGATGATGACATTTCGCCCCGCCGCAAAGTCTGCCAGCCTGTGTCCGTTGCCGGAAGTTTCGTCGTGTAGGCTGTGTCCTCCGACTGTCGAACCAAAGATGACCTCTTTTCCGAATCTTGCGTCGAAGTCACCAAGAATGATCTTCACGTCGTACTTCGGGCACATATCATACGTTGTCTCCAGGAGGTCGAAGAACGCTTCTTTTGTTGAGTCCTCTCTCCTTTCATGGGGGGCGTGAACACAGATCAGCGAAATGTTGTTAAATTTGCCTTTGATGCGGATTGTGACCAGGCCTTCTTGCCTAAGTCTTCCCCATATCACAAAACCACAACCAAAGAGCCGGTGACACTGTTCCTTCAAGCACCCGCCATAGTAGATGTCACACGATTTCAGTCTCCGCATGCCCTCTCCATCCCATCGCACTTCCTGGATGGCTGTTACGTCAGCCTTTAGCCTGTCCAGGTTCTCCACTAATTGTTCGGCTGCACGTGTTCTGTATAAGGACAGGACGTTCCACGTGCCGATCCGAAATTCATTGTCCTTGTTTCGTTTGCTGGGGTCATCAACTTTAAAATCATCCATATCCGAGGCTAATTGTTGTTTCGGAACAACTTTTTTTTACGTGGTAGGGAAGTTACCCCGACGCACAACCCCCGACCCGGAGGACCAGACCCTTCGTATAACTCCAAGGGTAGGGAGCCGGATAAACCGCTCCTTATAGGTCTGAGCTACAAATATGTCGTAGTAGCCCATATAAGGTGTTCACTAAGTAGTTCAACCTAACTGCAACTGTAGACGCCACCGTTGATTCCATCTAGAGAATTTGTCCGCCGCCGCCTCGATGAAAGGAGAAGTGCCTTTGTGGGAACACATACTATATCAAAATCGTAGCTAGAAAAGTAATGTGCAAAATTTTGAACCACCCTCTTCTTGAAACGCAACTTGCTTACTTCGCTAAATTAGCCGGGCAGTATGATTTTTTTTTACTTGCGATATACGTAGTATAGGGCAAGTTTTGGATTCGTGCAAAAAAAAAAAAAATGGGCATGACCGGATCGCACAAACTTGCTCTCGTAGCTAACAACTTGAACGTAGCTTAAAATTGACAATGTTAATACTTGGTGGTTCTAAAACATTATGATATCATTAAAAAAGTTTTAAAAACAATTTAAAATATAAATTATTAATACAAATTATTATAAATTTGTGTTTTAATAGCTTAAACAGATAGAGCTCAAAAACAGGTATGGCATCTGATTTGTTTGATAAAAATGAATTTATGGAAAAAAAATTTCAAAAATCGTTAGAGCGTTTTTGTTTTTTTAATAATTTTTTACATATGTATATGTTAAAATTCTTGAAAATTAAAAAAAATTTAATTTGGTACGCCAACTTTTAGTATTTAATAAAATACAATTTTTCACAAAATTAAAAAAAAAATCATTAACCCGTTTTCAAGATATTGAATTTTCAAAATTATTTTTTTGAAAAATTGTATATGCGATATTGTAAAAATTTCAGATGACCTCTTACATAAAAAATTTGGTTGAAATCGATGTAGTCGTTGACGAGAAATTTGAAAACCAAAAAATCGGTTCCATGACAGGTACCGTTAATAACAGTTATAAAAAAAATGTTTTCTACCAAAATATAAACTGTAGTAATTATAATAGCTCGTAATTTTTTTTTCTTCCAAAATCGTTAGAGCTGTTTTTGAAATAAATCAATTTTTGTATATTGGTTTGTATTGACGCTACCAATATTTTTAGAGCTAAACAAAAAATTTCAATTTCGTCTACAGAGAATCACCTAAGAACCTTAAGTGCAAAGTTGTTTTGAGCTCTATCTGTTAACGCTATTAAAAAACAAATTAATAATTATTTTTGTACTATAATAATTTATAATTTAAATTGTTTTTAAAACTTTTTTAATGATATCATAATGTTATAGAATTACTACATATGCACATTGTCAATTTTAAGCTACGTTCAAGTTGTTAGCTACGAAAGCAAGTTTGTGCGATCTAGTCGTGCCCATTTTGTATAGAACATAGAACATTTTATGCTCTCTAGACCTAGACTTTTTTTTCGATAGCATTGACGGTCTAAAATTTACACTCCCAAAAACAATATTTTCGTCATTTTATGTTTTTTTAAATAGCTGATCTTTCTTAATAATTGGTCGTAGGAAAAAAGTGTGTAAGTCTTTTTTGTAGAGAATTTGGTGATCTACAAACTGCACCTTAACTTCTTTTCGATAGCATTTACCGTTCAAAAGTAATTTGCAAAAAAATGATTTTTTCGACACATGACCCTGCGTTTAAAGATGTGCTCACGTCGGATTGACAGTGACTTTTTATCATTGCTTCATTATGGTCAGTGTGAAAGTCCGAACCAAATTTAAGCTTTATCGGAATTTTGGTTAGGCAAATGTCTATTTTGACTGCGGTAACGCGTATCTGACCTGCTTACTTCACTGTGAAGTAAGCAGTTCACTCGATTTCACCCGCTATTTGATGAACTGTAGAATCGGGAATAGAATCGCAAAATAAATGCAGAAATAACCGCGCAAATAACTGTGTTGGTCCCATTACTCTAGCTGAGCCACCCTGCATGGAAAATCTCACAACTTCAATTTTTTTTTTGTATTAACCTTCCTCAAGACCTACCATTGTCTACCAAATTTCATAATTCTGGAACAATCGGAAGTGGTCCATATAAATAATATCAATTCTATAAAAATGGCCGGTGCCATGCCCCTGAAGGGAAAATCATAAATTTTGTCGGTCGGAAATCGCTTGAGTTTGATCCCTTAAAAATAGTGTAGTTCCAGAACTTGGCTGGGCAATACCGTGGCGTTCAATAACTTATTTCCGAACAAGCGAAGCATAGACAATGTTTTTTTTTTATTGAAAGCATAGGTGATTTTTTAAAAATCGAAAGGAGAATGCCCAAAAAATACCCAGAGTCGATAAGAAAAAAACATATATCGTTTGAAAGGGCATTGACTGTAGATATCAAATATGAAATTATTTTCTTTAAATAATTTCTGGCTATGACAAATTATTTATTTTTAATAGCAAGGTGTTTTTTCATGTATGTAGGTATACAACATTGGTGACGGCAGTACAGGAAAGAACAGATATTGATTAAAAAACATACCTACATAATCTACTCGGTACATGGTAATCCGCAAAAGTTTCGTAAAACAAAGTTTCTGTTAAGACAATGCTTCAAAAATTATTTTTCGAAAACCTGATTTTCATAAAGCAATGCTCAAAAAAACAAGGTTAAGAAAAAAAAAAAACTGTTACAAGCGTGACGCAAGCTATTTTTTTTTTTTTTGGAATTTGAGGTAACAACAATATAGAAAGGTATAGCTGAAAAGACATGTGCCTTGAATGTTGCATTCTTTTAATGCGAAAATGTGTTAACTGTTACAAATTGGTATATTACCATAGTCTCGTCAATATATTAAACGTTCTCTTTTCCAAGAAATCAATTAACGAATTCCGAAATAAATTATGAAACCAAAACATTTTGGAATTCTACCACTGCCGTTGAAAAGTTATTCGTTTTTTCCATTTTCGTTTTCATTTCGGAGTTTAAAGTTACAGTAAGGAAAAGACAGGTTTTAATTATTCATAAGTATAACAGTATGCGAATGATTTATAAGTTGTACTTAATTCTTACGCACATACTATTTTCTCACACTGTTTGCCGGCATGCTTAGGGAGGTATTTTTTTGTCGAAACTGTTGAGTAACGGTAAAGGTGATAACCGCCATTTTATAAATGAAGACATAATCATGTTGTAGCTGCTGATTTAAGTGACTTGTGTTGAACCTATTTAATAACATAAATCAACCACAATATGAAGATGTGCCACTTTTTACTTCTTTTTACATGAAGAAATACTGTGTTTTTAAAAATTTTAAATTGTCATATCCAGTCCCGGGGATAACTTTTTGAGAAAATGTTTCCATATTTGTTATCTACAATTAATGTCCTTTCAAACCATGTATGACTATTCTTAATCGACTCTGGGTTTTTTGCCCATACATTTTTGGGCATTATCCTTTATTCATTGAAAAAATGTCAAGTCAAAAATTGTTTATTCTATACAATCAAACATAATTATCATAAGGTCCAACCCTTTGCTTGGGCACATAAAATCAGAATCTGTCAGATTTTGCAGAGCAACGTTGAAATATTCTCAAAAATATCAAAACTGTGCAAAAGTACGCGAACGCAAATTCAACCAAATTCCGTATTACCTACCTAATGTGCCAGACAAGAAAAGACAAGAACAATTTGGCTTTCTTTCTTTTACTCTCGAAATGACATTATGCTGTGCTGTGATTAACGGTGTTCACATTGAACTGACTCCATCGAACTTACAAAAGAGAAATTTCTCGGACAGAAAATCACAGGTATGGGAAATTATTTACTCTCTCGTGATGAGCATTGTCTTTTGTCAAAAACTGCAAAATTTTTGAGTACGGGACTTTAGACTAAAAATCACACAGTTGCACAGAAAATTACAGAAATTTAAAGTAAGGGAACGGACCTTTAGTTTTTTTTTATTGACAAATTCTCTCCGCTTTCAATAATTTTCAATACATAAAATTGCACTTTAAACCACATTAAAATCAAACGTTCATTGTAAAATATCATTCTTGAGTTGAGTGGAGTTAAAATTTTACGACTGACCATGAGTATGAATTCTTTGTGGAGTTGGATGAGAAACATTATGATGCTTATTTGTTGTTTGTTGTTATATGATGCTCTTGTTTAAATTGTGTTCTCTGTTTCATGCTCGTCAGTTGTTGTTATTTCGTCATTATGTTTTATTACTTCGTTTTGGTTCTGATTGACATAATCACATGAAGTCTTACCAGTTGAAACTTGCGTAGTTGGTTTTTATGCCTTAAAACTGAATGGCGTATATAGGTATCTATAACTGAAGACAATGGTTGGTATATATGAATAAAACGGAGCCCTTCACTAGGAGCTCCTTAATAAATCAAAGTACGTATAGCGATATGTGCTCATAGTTTCATAGTTTAATAGCCCACAGCAAATTTAGGGGTGTGAAAGTTAATCAACAAAAACGTATATGAGTCGAAAGGTGGGGTAATGCTTATGATAGAAATGCAAGTCTTGCAGTCCCTGGAGGCGGCTTAAGATGCGTTATAGCAATTTGAAAACCTAAAAAAATCAACTTTGAGGATGATTGTATGAACCAAACAAAATTGAGTATTGAGCCCCTGAGTACAGATCCGTATTAGTCTAAGAGCCGGCAGCAAATTCTGGGAGTGGATTGATAACCAAATTTTGAGTATGAGGGTTGGTAGGTGCAGTGCATCACGGTATCAAAAACAACCGTCTGGCAGGTTTCTCTTTCAGCCTTTGGCGGGGGTGGGGGTTTGAAAATAGCGATTTTCCATTTTATTTTGTCAGAGGTATTGCCACTTCAATAAATTAAAAAAAAAGTATAATGTGATGCTCTGTCATTTTCTTTAAGTCGAAGGTAGGTAGGTAGGTAGAAATGGCGGCCACGGGCAGTCTAGCCCATAGCCCAATTAGCGCTGAAGTGTGCCGTTTTGATACCATAACTTGTTTGAACCTGTGGATGGTATTGAAGAGAGAAAATATGGGCATATCCTCAGGATATCGTCCCTTTTTATTTAGTTTAGAATAGGATTTTGTTGTAGCTTTTAGCACAATCATCAGAAAGTGGATCACTCACTCAACCAGATCAGCACCCGCACCATCCACAGTTAGCCCACTAGGCAGTTCGTTGGCTGGCACTGGAGCGTCCACTGATCTGATTGGATGATCGTCCGGCCGCTGTGCACCACAAACCCCCACCAGAACCCTAGTCCACTATCTTGTGATCATAGGGAATCGACGGAAGCTATAATGCAGAAGTAGCCGAAATTTGTCCTAGAGCCATTTCGTCGCGTTAAGAAAAGAAATCAAGTCTTTGATCTTCATTTCAGAAAGTTCGTTAATGTCGTCAAAGAATGCCCTTCCGAGTGACTGTTTTCTAGCTTTGGCCAAAACAGTGCATTTGCAGAGGAAATGAAATACTGTTTCCTTTTCCTGCTGGTCCTCACAGCTCCGACAGTGAGTATTGTGAGGTATGCCCAGCTTCGCTGCATGCTCTCCTATTGGCCGGTGTCCGCTACAAGTTGCAACTACCCTGGCTATGTCTGGCCTGGGTCTGCGTATTATATCAATTGTTCGGTTCTTGTCATAGGTGGGCCAAATCTTCCTAGATATAATACAGTTTGATAAACTGCTCCACCTACGGTTTGATTAAGTAAGATAAATTGAGAGAATGTTGCCCTTCATAAATCCAAGCGGAATGTTGACTCTTTCCGCAAGTGAGCCATGAAGGGCTGAACCTTGCCTGGCCAGCTCATCAGCCCGTTCATTGCCCTCAATGCCACTGTGACCCGGGACCTAAATAAGAGTCAGTGTTCAGAGGTCAGTGTTCAGACCCACAAGCTCATCCCGGCATTGCTGGAACAGTTTGGAGGATGCTGTAGCTGAATTAATGGCTTTAACAGCCGCTTGACTGTCTGAAATAATAGCTGCATTACGGTTCTGGTTCCCTCGCTAGCATGGTCAGGTAGCCGAAAGGACATTTAGAGACTCAGAGAAGATTCCTGCACCAACGCCACACTCCATCTTTGAGCCATCAGTAAAGATAGTTGTGTCGAAAACTTGCATCACGGCGTTATCATTCCAATCCTTCCTGGTTGGAAATTTAACTTTGAAATCCTTACTGATACTCATTGTAGGGGTGCAGTAGTCAGTGGGAGTCGAAAACATTTCCATTGGAATCAAGTCTGTGATATTTTTCTGACCATAGGGCTTGGCAAACCAAGAGTTTGATTCTTTAAGTTTTAAAGCGCTGCAAGATACTAGATATTTAATATGTAAATCAAGTGGTAGAAGGTGCAGAAAAACACTTAAGGCATCAGTCGGGAGCCCCTGTCGTGCCAATGCTAGCAGTTCTTTGAACCTTCCTAAGTCTATCGATGTTATATTTTTTGTTAAGTGCAGGCCACCATACAATCCAACCGTATTCACATACGGATCGGTCGTACCACGGCTGTGTACGTCCACAGGATCATCTTCGACTGAAACCCCCACTTTTTACCAAAAGTTTTACTACATGCATAGAATGCTATGCAGGCCTTCTTGACCCTTTCTTCAATGTTCAACTTCCAATTTAATTTAGGGTCGAAAATAAAACCTAAATATTTAGCTTTAGAGGAGAGTGAGAGTTTTTGGCCGTTGAGTCGGGGTAGAGTGAAGGGGTGTATCTTAGTCTTGGTAGTAAATAGCATCAGTTCAGTTTTGCTTTGGTTAACTCCTAGTCTACAGCTCGTGGCCCAGTTGCTGACCTTCCTTAAAGCCATTTCCGTGATCTCACTTAACACAGGAGTACTTCCCTGACACAAATATCACCAAATCATCAGCATATGCCACCGCCTTTACTCCACATCTTTCCAACTTAACAAGAATTTTATTCATGACTAAAAGCCATAGAAGAGGGGACAGAACCCCAGAAGATGGGACAGAACCTCTACTTACATGTTTTCGAGTTTGTATTACCTAACGTAGCTTGAATCCGTATGTCTCTGAGCATGGATATTATCCAATCCCTAACGTAGTCTTCTACACCAAAATCAACTAAAGACTCTAGAATGGATTCAGCAAGCACGTTGTTCAAAGCCTCTTTAACATCTAAGAAAGTGGCAAGAGTATATTCTTTATAGTTTATAGTTTTTTCAATAGTGCGCACTACCTCATGCAGGGCCGTTTCAGTGGATTTGCCTTTAAGGTATGCGTGTTGAGAGTTTTCAAGTGGACATCTCTCCAGGATGTTTCTAATATGGATGTCGAGGATGCGCTCTAAGGTTTTAAGCACAAAAGAGGTTTGACTAATTGGACGGAAAACCTTCGCAGATTCATGCCCCCGCCTACCGACTTTCGGGATAAAAACCACTCTTACATGTCTCCAGGACTCGGGAAAATGGTTAAGAGATAAACATCCTTTAAAAATTGTTTCCAGCCAGGGAACTGCTATCTCTTGCAGTTTCTGCAGCATAATTGGCAGTATGCCGTCCAATCCTGGAGACTTATACGGTGAGAATGTATTAATTGCCCAGGCAATTTTTTCTTTTGTTATGACGGTATTTATATGCTCTACTCGAGCTGAAGACATGTCCCAAGGTCATGTCCCAAGCGTCGCTAACCTACTGTTCTAGCAGGCCGGGAAGTGCGTCGTCATTAATAGCTCCAAAGACTCAGCTGGAGAGACCGTCCAGGAACCATCAGGCTTTTTCAAGAATGATGGATAACAATCATTTATTGTAATTTTATTGAATTATTGAATTTTACCGAGCAAATACTGATACCAGTCAAATACTGAAAACCAGATGATTCTAGGATGTTTACTTTTCAAGATATTAAAAAAACTTTCCCTTAAAACTAAGAAGAATGCAGATAAATGATCATTTTAACAACCTTGATTATCATCAACTTCGTTTTGTCTTGTTTTTACTAAGAAGTTGGTTTCTTTATTTTGTAATATCTTGAAAAGTGAAAGTCCTAGAACCATCCGGTTTTTAGTATTTGACTATGATTTTATAAGAGCATTCAATTTTGATAGAAAAAAGAGTACCTAATAACGTGAAATTTTGAAAAAAAGTTTATTTTTATTTTTGCTTTCAAAATTTTGAGTTTGAAAAGTTATATTTCAAAAACTGTTCACTAAAAGCACTTTATTTAAAAGGGAAATGATAGAAGGGACTTCTGACTTTGCATACAAAAATAAAAGGGCGTTTTAGTTCTTACCGTTTTTTTTTAATAACTTTATTATCTATTTCTTTTAAATTTGTCGGGTTCTATAAACGGTCTGGCAAAGTCAATGTCGCCTTCAATGGGTCTTGGACAATCGGATCTGTACTCAGGGGCTCAATACCTAGGGATGGATGCACATTTTTTTTGGTTCATTCAATCATCCTCAAAGTTAATTTTTTTAAGGTTTTCAAAATGCTATAACGCATCTTAAGCCGCGATCAGGGACTGCAAGACTTGCATTTCTTTCATAAGCATTACCACACCTTTCGACTCATATACTTTTTTTCGGTTCACTTTCACAGCCCGAAATTTATTGTGGGCTCTTGGTCTATTATGAAAGTCCATATAAATATTTAATATGTATTATTTGCTTATTCATATACCAAAAATGAAGTACCTACTCGGAAAAGAAAGCAGGTACCTACTCCAATCTATTCATACCACACCCAATAGCGGATCTAGGATTTGGCTGTGGGGGGGGCTTGCAGTTTGGCGATCCATTTTGAGACCTTAAGTAATAAAATTTGCTCGTCCCAAGATAAATTTTATAATTTATAATAATTAATAGAGATCAGTTTAGGTTTAATGCAAGACCGTTTTCAACTTCAGTCGAACTAAACTTCACGACAACGCGGCAAAACATTATTTCTTATGGAATTTAAGGAGCTATATCGCACTAAGCGGAAACTGAACTTCATACGAATTCGTGTGAAGTGTAGTTCCGATGCAGTGCAGTTCCGGCGAGTGCGGTCTAATGATATCCGTTTTTTTGTGTGCCTTTATATCCGCTCCTGTTGCGCTTCAAAAAGTTTTCAATACAAAGTATAATAACAATTATTCATAATTGATGTAGCGGAGATGGAAGCAAATTCAAAGGCGCACAATAATTTTTAGCCATATATGCTTGGACCACGAGTACAAATTCGTTTATTTATATTATTTAAAAATTGATTAGGTACCTACATTATATAGTTATATTTTTAAATTAGCTCTGGGTATGTTTTGAACTTCCCATTTTTGACAAGATTTGAAAACTGTTTTTAATTGGCTAGTTCAGAAAAATTATATTTAAGTGTTCGTACTGGCAAAAGCTCATGTATAAGTGCTTTGACACGGTATTAGTCCTCTAAGATCTTATTTTTCCTGAATTATCTAAATCAAAGAGAAACTTTTTTGTTCAAACTGACACTTTACGACATAAGACAAAGCTGCTCTAAGAAATAAGCCGCGGCCCAATTCTGCCAGCGTGAATGAGTTTTCGTGTATATGCTGCATACGCTTTATGTATTTATGCTAAAAAAATATGTCAACAAATTTGCACGTCACTCTAGAGTCTAGAGGGATTGCAAATATTCATTTGCTTTTGCATGATTTTCTGAGCGCGCACAGAGAAAACTCACGCTTTTGGAATTTGGCTCCTTGACTAGAGAATTTCTATATTTTATATGTACAATTGCCTTATAAATAAATAAATCGGGTGGCACAACGGCTCATGAAGAACCAGGGCCTAGTGACTAACAACTCGCAACCATTCCTGTGTGCGCCTGTCGACAGGAATGGAAGGGACCTTCAATTTTATGCCGAATCCGAACGGCTAGACGAGAAGCACTTATTCGTGACAAGTGATACTCTTGAAGGATTTGTCAATTCCTCGCAAGAGGCAGTAGCCCTGAAAAAAAACTTTTTAGTTTTTAGGTGGACGAGGCTGGGAAGCGAACCCAGACCTCCAGCGTGACAGTCGAACGCACTAACCATTACGCTACGGGCTACTACAATTGCCTTGGACCTTTCAAATTTTGAAAACGTAGACCCGAAAATTTCTAAAAAAAAGCCAAGGCCGTAAGAAACAATTCCTGTTGTATTAAACATACACGAAACTTGACATCCCGTTGTTCTCCAATGGTTTAAGCCTCAAATGCGTTTCTTTCGGGAAATTAGCTTTATTTTTAGTATATACAGTTGGGGCATTTGACACGTTAATGTAAAGACCCGATCATTTTTATCTCTTTTTACTTATCTCTTCAAGCCTTAGCCCCAACTTCGGACTTTGACGGTCCCTAGACTTGAGCCCCCAAAACTCTCTGGAATAAGGTTAGTTTTTAGGAAGTAAGTTGCTTAACCCTGGCTAGGATTTTTGTCCAATGTTCTCAGACCTTATTGCGCCAAAACTGTTTTTTTCGTGCCAATTTTCTGGGTTTAATTTTTAGTGAAAGATTGTCGTTGCATTAAAAATATCCATATTCATAGCCCCAACTTAGTTTTTGTCCAATTCGCTTCAGACTTTAGCCCCAATCGTAGGGCTTAGAAAAAAATTACATAACATGTATGCAAATAGTCCAGCCCCAACCACGTTATTTTGTCCATCAAATTTCATATCTTAACAATATTTGAGACGGAATATAAAATTCTACACGTTGTAATGTATTGCTTTCTATATTTCAAATTATTTTATGATTCGGCTGTGGGGGGGGCTTTAGCCCCTATAGCCACCCCCTTGGATCCGTACTGACCATACCGGATGTAAATGAATTTTAGGAATATTCAAAACTTAGCAAACTTTTTTTGGAGTATGGTGTAACCCACTATCTCATTGGTTTATAAAGTTAAGTACATGCTCTAATGTTCAAGTGGATTCGAATTTTAAGAATTCTTTGTACAATAAGGGTGGTCCTATTATAAAGGTCACTGTCTTATTTTGGATGACGAACCCCCCTAATTTGTTCTAAATAAACAAACAAAAATCCTGTAAAATGTTAGATCATTACATATTGTGGTGAATATGCCCAGTTATGTAAACAACCACACATTAGTACAACTTTCCGCGCCATCTTTGAGTGAAATAAATAATTAAATCCATCACGGTTGGTGTCCAGCCTCGTTCGTACTGGAATATTGACGAAACCTTTTTGGAAAGCACCTTCTAGTAGACCATAGAAAATTCTAGAACCCTTTATTCGGGTATAAATACAGGCGCACTAGTCCGAAAGGGCAGTTTTTGATTTTGGAAGTGAATGAATAAATGTCAGTGTGAATAAAGAGTTGCATACTTGTGCTTGGTTATAATAAAAGTAAGGAAAGAAAAGTATTTGAAATAAAAAGCGTTTTATTTTGTGAATTAATTGCAGTTTCAGTTTGAATAAAGGAAATAAGTTTTATTTGCGAACCCTTAGTAAAATATTACAATATATTAACGTCACCTTGGCCCCCAAGACGTCTGAAGTTTTATATGGGAAATCCTATGTATTTTTGTATATCCAACTTTTAAAATTCTTAACTTTGATAGTGATTGATAAAAAAGTTGAATTTTAGAACACATGTAGTCACTTTTGTCATATCAATAAATAAAAATGTCTCTGAAAAAAATTTACAACAGTTATGTCCCTGCTTATAGACATTGAAACAAAAAT
This sequence comes from Melangyna quadrimaculata, assembly GCA_949320155.1. Lineage (NCBI taxonomy): Eukaryota > Metazoa > Arthropoda > Insecta > Diptera > Syrphidae > Melangyna > Melangyna quadrimaculata. Next base: position 78,052,840 of record OX439484.1, on the reverse strand, counting down.
ATTTTGTTTTATTTAGTTTCAATTTTAATAAATGTTTTAAATTTTCTTCTTATAATTTTTTAAGTATGATAAAAGTGACTAGATGTGTGCCAAAATTGAATTTGCTTTATCAATCATTACCTAAGTCATGAATTTTTAAAGTTGGATGTACAATACAATGATATTTCTCATATAAAACTTCAGACAGCTTGGGGGCCGGGTTTACGTTTATATAAATAGCTAAAATTTCACAGGATTTTTTTTAGTCAATTTAGAACAAATTAGGGGCGGGGGGGGGGTGTGCGTCTTTCAAAATAAGAAAATAATCTTTATAATGACCACCCTAATGTACATATACTTAAGTACCTATATTTTTACTGTTTTTTTTTTTTCTTTAAATAGATAGATAGATATAGATAGGCAGATATGTTATTTTTTTTTTTAATAATTGGAGTGGAGCGACGAATCAACTGATGATTACGTACTTATTTGGTTAAGCGACACATTGCTGGCCCAAATTTTAAAAACTAAAGTATAATAGTTGCAACTTGAATCTGCTACAGATACATCACTCTTCCGTGTGGTTTGTATAATAAAGATACAGCACGTTTTTAGCCAGTTTGTCATTTTCATTGACAAATCCCTTAAAACGATGCTTAGTGATGTTGATGACATAACACAATATCACGTCTATAAGGGTTGATCCGAAATTTAAAATTGCAAGCAGTGCTGTATTTTTTTGGTTTGTTTTATTATGTAGAAGGTTTTAAAAGTAATCCTCCTATTTAACAACCATTTAACTACTCCACATCATCATGTTATTCCATCAATCGATTTTTGTTTTTATTGGTGATTTCATGACAACCAAATTTATTTGGTCATTAGTTTCAAAATCTGCAACATGTTGCTTGAATGTGATGGCTGGACATAAATTGTCTTCAAATGATCATCGTTGGTCATTAACTGTATACATATATTAACAAATATTATCATGAATGGCTTTTATATAAAGACAAAATTTGCCTCCTGTGCATACTTCGTAATATTTAAAACCTTTAAAACTAAGTCGGGATAAATATTTGTAGGCCTTTGGTTGGCAAAAAAGCTAAACCCGGATGCCCGCAGTTTTAATCATAAACAACATGCTGTTCGCAGTTCCTTTAAGCCAGTTCATAAACGAATTACCACTAAGATATAAATATTATATTTATGAGAAAGGTCATCGTGGGCATCTGTATAAGGACGATGGTTAGGAAGCTCCCTTGCAGACAAACACACACACACACACACAAGCGCACGCACACACACACACACACACACATTTAAATAGAAAAAGTCGGTAGACAGAAAAATAATACAAATCAAGTAAGGGTGGGTAGAAAAGTAGGTAAGTATACTTATGAATGTAGGTATAAGTATAGGAATACAAATTAATATGGAACCAGATGCCACAAGGGTTTTACTTCACCTGGAAGAGAAAATTTGTTATTATTCGCCCTGTACATTCGACCGCTCAGTGCCTACACTAAAAAAAAAATGGTAAACTGATGAATTTTTTAAGAGAAATCAACGACTTTTATTTCATTGTGAAGAGGAAGGTATGATATTAACAATGGAAAACGATATCAGCCAAATGGCCGCCACGGCTACGGTTGCAGCACCATTACGTTATCATGAAATTTTCCATGACCAATCCGCACATTTGCGGCTCTATGTCTTCGATAACTTCACGAATTCCATCTTTAAGGTCTTGAATTAATTGTGAAGCATAGGCATTGACCTTATATTTCCATCGCGTGGGTCCAAAGATAGACTAAAGGTGTTAAATTACAAGATCTCCGTGGCAATTGTGATCACCTCTTCGAGAAATAACATGGCCAGAAACTTTTCTTGCAAAATTGCAATTGTTTCGTTGCTTGTGTGCTGGCACGTAGCAACGCGACGGCCGTCTTGTTGAAAATAAAACGTCGGCCACATCAACATCTTCCAATTGCGGTCATAAAAAATAGCACAATCCATTCAACGTTGCCCCGTTTACATGAGGTATTCAGGGGTTTTTTTTCCGAAATGTAGCTTGGTTTTCGAGTTATATGCAAAAAATGAAAAGGGTTGCATTTACCCCTCACCCTCAAAATTGCACCCTCTCATTTAATAGCACTCCGCGGTTTTCTGATCTTCAATAACCCATACAATGGTTTTAACAATAAAAACCCGGTAACGCCCTGTTTTTTAGGACATTAATCAATAGCCTACATGTCTAGCTTTATACATTCTAGTTATTAGTTACAAGAGCAAGTTCGTGCGATCCAGTCGTGCATATTTTTTCTCAGTGCAAACTGCCATTTTCACTCCTCAGAGACGACAATCCATTTCAATGTGTATCTCATTGTTCACTACCTATCTATCGTCCTGTTTTGTACTTATTGAGTTGACTAACACACACTTAATGCGGTGGAAAAGATGGTGCTAACCTTATTTAAAAATGGTAGTTCTTAGCATAAGCTTGAATTTCCTTTTTTTCCACATTCCATTTCATTCCCTTCCCTTCCCACTTCCTTTCTGCCATGAAACTTATTTTTATGTTATTGGTGTTGGTCGTCGGACGTCTTATTTGTTCTTTTTTATTACGGAAAAATTCGAAACGAAGGGAAAGAATACAGGTGACATAGTCAGTCGGTATAGATATGTTTATGTATTGTAGGAAAAGGAGAATAGAATCGATGGCTTAGAAGTTGCACGTCTTGCATAAATGTTCCCATAGGCTCACTCCCCCTGTTTTCTTTTTTTCTTCCACCTGCTGAAGATGCTGCCTTTAGACAAGGCCTGCTACCTACACACATGAATATAATTTTCAGGTCCTCCTCTCCGACCATCGCATCGCAATCGCACATTATTACCGGTGTGCTATTTGTCCTTGATGGTGATGCTGCTATACCTACCTTGATCGTCCTTTTAGTATTGGCGTCGTTATTGTTATTCGCCTCAAGCTATATTTTCATTATGCACGTACACATGTAAATACATAATTTATAAAAGTCTATCGTCTAAGGAAGTAATGTGGGTGAGGAGATAGAGTGGTAAAGTAGTATTAAGTCCATTGGAAAAGGACCAAAACAAGCTACCATTAGCCACATTAAAGATAATCCAGAGATCCTCGTAATGGAATGTTTTGTATGTATGTATGCCAATTTAAAGGAATTTTTTTTTGCAACAACTGATGCGTTGAATTTTTCCTGCTTTAGTAGTGAACCATTAGAGTTTTGTGTTCGGTATATGGTCTTCTTTTAACACAGTATATAATTTATGGACTTGAACTGCACACAAAGCTGAATTAATGGCAGAGCTTTTGTGTAGAGAAATTTTGCGGTGGAACGTTAAAGTTGTTACATGTGTGACGAATGGTGTTTAAAAATATGTAAGTGGTGTGTGGATTTGGGGGTGATTTTGGGTCCTTGCAGTAACTTATGTTTTGATGTTGCTTTTATCACCGAATAATACAGATTATATATTTTTTGTAAGTACAGTCAACGCCACTTATAACGACGGGGCATAAAACGGACTAGTCGCTTTTAACTAGGGCTGGCCACGAGACGAGACTCTGCGAGACTTTTGTAAGTCTCGTCTCGGTCTCGTTAAAATCGAAAATTTTTAGTCTCGTCTCGGTCTCGAGTCGGTCTCGTATAATTAAGTCTCGTCTCGTCTCGGTCTCGTCTCCGAAAAATACGATATCCGGCCAACTTGTTGATTATTGAAATGAAATATTTTAAATTATAGTTTGAAATGTGCGTGAAGTTAGCACCGCCATTTTGGATTTCCGTAAAAAAAACGTGTTGTGCTGCAATGTGCCCAACTTGTGCTGCCATGTGCCGTAAATATTAAGAAAAAATTCGCAAATTTGCAGATTTTGCGAACGTACTTTTTTTTGTTTTTGAGATTTTGCAAAAAATAAAACTTGCGCTGTATTGAGAACAAAAAATGATACTAAGGGCCGAAGAGATAAAAAAAATTTTAATGTTTGCAACTTTTACGGCCAAAACGAAAGTTTGCGAAGGGCAGTAGCGTGAAGTTAGCACCGCCATTTTTTAATTAAAAAAAAAAAAATTGTGCTGCAATGTGCTCAACTTGTGCTGCCATGTGCCGTAAATTAAAAAAAAAAAATCGCAAATTTGCAAATTCTGCGAACGTAATTTTTTTTTGTTTTTGTGATTTTGCAAAAAATAAAACTTGTGCTGCATTGTGCTCAGTTAGTGCTGCCATTATCCGAAGAGATAATGAAAAAATTCGAATATTTGCAGCTTTTACGGCCAAAATTAAATTTTGCGAAGCGTGAAGTTAGCACCGCCATTTTTGATTTTCAAAAAAAAAAAAGTTGTGCTGTATTGTGCTCAACAAGTGCTGCCATGTGCCGTAAATATTGCAGATTTTGCGAACGTACTTTTTTTTGTTTTTGTGATTTTGCAAAAAATAAAACTTGTGCTGCATTGTGCTCAGTTAGTGCTGCCATTATCCAAAAACTTCCTTTTGGTTCAAGATGCAATAACAAATTATACCATTTTGAAATCTGCATTTAACGCGCATATTTTTAAAACAGTTGGCCACTTAGGTATTCATGTATTTTTTCATACCACAGATGATTTAACTTTTAAAAATTTAATTTAATTTTTTAAAAATTATTTTCTTTCACATTTTGCATCGAAAATCAAAATTCCATAATTTTTTTCTCTAAGTATTCCAAAAGTTATTATAATTTTTGTCTTCTTATATTTCGGCACAAACAATGTTAAATATTGCTACGAAACAAAAACGGTAGAATTCATTTACTCGTAGTCGTGGTATTCAAAAACGTAAAGTAACAAAAAAAATAATGCACTGAACAATAAAATGCACATATCTTTCTTGTGGTTGGGATAGACTTTTTTTTATTATTTTTCAGGACGGTCATAAAGTCTACTATGAGGCATTCCAAGGCTATCCATTAATTACTTGACACCCTGTATACATATTTTCTTATGATGATTATTACACTAAAAATGTTATTGGAAAATAAATACAAAGTTGTATTTTGTACAGCAGTAGCCCGTAGTTAGTAATGGTTAGTGCGTTGGACTGTCACGCTGAAGGTCTGGGTTCACTTATCCCATGCCTCGTCCACCTGAAAACTAAAAAGTGCGAGGAATTGACAAATCCTCCAAGAGTATCACTTGTCATGAATATGTGCTTCTCGTCTAGCCGTTCGGAATCGGCATACAATTGTAGGTCCCTTCCATTCCTGTCGACACGCACACACAGGAATGGTTTCGAATTGTTAGTCACTAGGCCCTGGTTCTTCACGAGCCGTTGCGTCTGTTGATTCTGGTTATTTGTACATTTTCATAATTTCATTACATTTTGACAGAATTTATTTTTAATTTAACTCAAATTCTCTGAAAATTTAAATTAATCATTTGGAAAATATGGGGTACAGGTATATGAACCTAAATAATTTAGATTTTTTCATTTATGTTCACCGCCATAAGTAAACTATAAAACAAAAATGTCTACCTACCAATATAAGAGTATTTTTTACCATCATCATCATTTGATTGTTCCTTGCCTACCTACTTATATCAAATGATGAATTTATTATAAAGTAGGAAGATATAATAATTATGGTACATATTCCTTAATGCAAAATAATTAATTGCAATCATATAAGTGTACTTAAGAAACTGTTCATAAATGTTCAATTAATTGGTTGAACACTTACCGAAACTATATCACTTATATTTACTTACCTTATAATCTTCCCGTTTATATTATCAATTAGCCAATAATCATGTAGTCGAATGATGAAAAGCAATGGGCACTACAGATTCATTAATCTCTCAAGGATTAACTTCACATCAATAACAAGAAATTATAGTGAAGCTTTAATGAAAATTTTCCTAATTAATCGACGCAAATCAGTTGGCATTTCCAATATCTTCTCTTGATGTAGCTAACACAAAACGTGTTCCATAGTTCTTATTCTCAATCAACTTGTATTAAATAAAGTGCTGTGCAAAAAACCTTAAAGGAAATTTGACAACCAATAAAGTTTTTGGGGTGTCCTTGCTTCTTGAATTTTTTGAGGAACTTACAGACAATTGGCTTTTTTTTTGTGTGTTTTTGTCCCCCGCTGTCATATCTACCTTAACAAAATGTCCATGAAAATATAACAACAAATCTGAAATTATAAAATTTTTGTTTTATTACACATGAAAATTATTGTAAGGGGAATTTGAAGTGGACTTTATCTCCACTCAAAATCATGGTTAATGTTTCAGTACATAAGAAAGTGTACTTCCGCAGCTAAAACAAAATACAGCAAAACTGAAAAACCAAAATGCTCAATGTGGGCATTTTTTCCTTAGGCGTTATTGCCTAATTCCTTTTTCAAAATCTCAATCCATAAACCTGTTTTAAAAATATTGAAAACTAGGAATGCAGTTCTTATATTTAGAACAAGATTTTGAAAATTAGAACAAAATTCAAAAAATATTAAAAGTCACGCAATTTTTAAAAAATATTTTATGTATTATGCTCCAATTTTCTAAAGCTCAGTAAAAAGTGAAATAAATTCTCTCCCTCAGTAGGAATCAAATCCACTTTGAAAAGTGGAACAGATTCCCACGTAAAGTGAAGTAAATGCTCATGTGGAGAAGATTCCCGTGGAATTATTTCCCTGCACCAACAATAACACATCTTTGTCAATCAAATCATTAAGTTTTATTTCTTTTTCATTTTTATTACATGTACAATATGCAACTCCTAAATTTCTTTTCAGGACATCAAGTCCTTTAGAAAAAAATTTATTAAAAAAGAATACATTTTTTGGATTCACTTTTACCAGTTTTTTTTTTTTTGCACTACACTATAATTTCACCTTTTATGAACACACAATTTAGTTGGCCCGTCCGACTTACCTTTCACTCGGCCAATCAACCGTCGGCGTCGTCCGATCTGTCTAAAATTAAATTGGACACCACAATCTACCATGGCTACACCATAATTAACCGCCAACTGGACGCCCTCCACATATATATGTACATATGTATAAGAATATGTCTGTCAGTCAGTCCAACTCACTGACAGTCTAGAAATTCTGACCCACAATAATTACAGGTAGGTATGTATGTATGTATTGTATAATTGACTATGAAGGCATGTAAGGTACGTAGGAACAGGAAGTGTAGAGGAAGCTTTCTGTACATTCTATTTCCTCAAATGTGCGGGCTCATAATTTTAATGGCAACGGAGGGTGTATCCAGGCATCAAACCTAAGGGAATGCCAAACACTGTTTTTATGGTTCATTTGAAGATAATTCACTTATACGACCTACCCTTGTAATTTTCTCGTATATTTTTTTTAATAAAACTCAAAATTTCACGTCAAGTCAAATTAAATTAAAAAAGAAATGTTGACTGGTGTGCCACAAAACAAAGTAAGGCATACAAAGTGAGTCGCATGAAATTGCTGAACCATTGCATTATTTTAACGTTTAACAAAGCGGAAATAAAATAGAAATAACAAAAAAGACACTGTGATGTAGGCACTTTTTTCTAATGGCTTAGGTTCTGCTCTGCGGTGTACCCTGGTTTTTTTCTAAGGAAGAACACAGCTTTAGATTTAAGGTCTTTTCCTTTATTTTAAGATCCTCTGTCTATAGAGCAAGGGCGAGTTCGTAATCGCAGAAATATGCGGCAGATCTGCCGCATGCCTGCTTAGCTTCTGCGAATCGATTTTATTTTTCTTCTGCCCGCAGAAAGCAAGCAGGCGACAGTTTTTTAAAAAATTTGTGTTCGTAAACATCGCAGCGCAGAAAATTATTTACAAAAAATCCGATTATTAAAAAAGGCGATTCTAGGGCTTTTGGGTGACATTTGGAAAGAAATATTCGTTGATAGACAAATATCCTGATGATTTATGTACTTCGAAGCCGTTTCATTTACAGGGTGGGTCAATCACAACTTTCTTTTTAAAAATGCAATAAAGTGAACAAAATTTAATTTTGTCCATGTATTATGGCTTTATTACTAACAACAAACATTTCCATTAATTACGGAACCCAACGTCGTTCAAGTGGCTGCCTCGGCTGGCTTCGCAGCAGCGAATTCGGTCACTCCAATTTTCCAAAATATTGTTGGTGGTTCGGGCTGTAGCTCAGGGATTGCTTGGATGATATTGGCCTTAAGTGCTTGAATCAATTCCGGATTGCTGGCATAACATCGGTCCTTTACGTTTCCCAACAAAAAATAAGTTTTGGAATTTGGTGCGCAAAAGATCGATTGTGGTATGGGCTGTGTGGTATGACGCACCATATCCTGCATGAACCAAAGGTTGTTCAAATCCATGTCTTTAATGTTAGTAAAAAAAAAGTCGGTCAACATGGCTCTGTAACGACCATTGTAGACCGAAACGTTGTTTCCAGGCTCATTTTCGAAAAAAAAACAACTCCACAATCTGCACCAAACAGTCCCTCTCTATGGATGCTTTGGGTTCTCGACAGCAACGTGTGCGAGCCCCAGATGCGGCAATTTGGTTTGTTAACGAAGCCACCGAGATGAAAATGTGCCACGTCAGATAAGACTTCACATGGCACTCACTTTGGAAATAAGTTTTCAATATTTCCCAATGTTGTCAAGCGTGAAGCGACTTGGAGGTATAATAATGACTTTCCTTCAAGATTTCGATTGGGAAACAGCTGTCAGTGTAAAAATAACGTATGATTCAAAAATAAACCCCTAGATGGCCCACCCCTTACATGTTTTGCTGTTTTAATTTTAATTTTTTTTCTTTCAGCAGAAATTCCGTCTTTTCAGCAGAATGTTTTTTTTTCTGCACAAACTGCACGACGCCGATTTGATTTCTGCGTACTTTTGATGTTTACGAACGTAATTTGTTTTGCAGGCCTGCTGAAGTCAGATTTCAATTTTTGTTTACGAACACAAACTTTGCAGATCTAAGCTAGTCAGACGATTACGAATTCGCTCCAAGTATTGGTTTCGTGTCAAAAAAGAAAATGTTGAGTTTTTAACCAAAAAAACTCGCTACGATAATAGAGAAGTCAGTAGCAGATGCCACGCCCGCTGAAAGTAAAGTCTCAAATTTAAAATTATTTTCTTTTGATGGCACTTAAAGCCTTGTTGGCCTACCTAATTAAATAATTCTTCAACAATCATAAATGCTCTAAATAAAATATATTAATCCGGCCGGAGCCACGCTCTCTAAATGGAAAATCTAGAACTTTCTACCTCTAGGCCTACCGTTAAGGAAATTACAGGATTTTACGCTGTCGAGAACTGGGGGTCAATTCTCGATCTGTGAAGCTGTGAAGTGATACATTTTCTAAAACTTCAAACGTTAATATTTCGATTCTGGATGAGTGTGAAAAAGTAAAATAAAATGTCAAAAATTGTCAATTTTTTATCAAGTGTTGACATTTAATATCACTTTTACGCACTCATCCAGAATCGAATTATTAACGTGTGAAGTTTTGGAAAACGTATCACTTCACGGCTCCTTATTTTTTTGATGATCCTTCAATGACTTTTTTTTTTATAACTCAGGTTATAACTCAGGAACATACATACACTCCAATTCACTCGTTTAAATACAGATTTTTTTTTCAATAAACTTTTAATGATTTCTCTATAACCTTTTATAATTATGACAAATCTAACTATAGAATTTACTAAGCGATTAAGATTCAGGAAGAATTTTGAATCCTCCTAAAAAATCCGGTTAAGTTTTCAGATGGTTGAAATGTGTGGCTTCCCCGACAATCTGATAAAAGCATTTTTGGTGGCTTTAGCTACGGTTTCACCATTGATTTTCTAACTGATAATGTTGAATTTGAGACTTTTCGGAGCATGCGTTGTCTTTCTTGAGGTGATGTTGCCATGTCCGCTAGCGGTTTGTTGTTTTTTCATCGTTTTTCCTATATCGAAAGCAGCTGAATACCAAGTCCAATGTTGTGACCTTCACATCAACTGCTATAACCATTGTCCAGATAGTCTCTAATTTGAGCATTTTTCTCTTCGGTTAGAACACTTCCTTTTGGCAAAATTGATAAATTTATGAGAAATGTCTTTAACTGTTGATTATTTGATTTTTTGCATACTATTTTTAACGATTTTCTGAGCTACTCAGATACACATTTTCAAGGTGTATTTAAACGAATGACACAAAAAATAAGGTCGAATTATTGACTAAAATTGTGCAAAAACCCATAAGACTAACAATTTTTTTGAAAGATTCAAAATTCTTCCTGAATCTTAATCCCCATATTACACTTAATAAATTCTATAATTAGATTTGTCATAATTTTAAAAGGTTATAGACAAATCGTTTAAAGTTTATTGAAAAAAATCTGTATTTAAACGAGTAAATTGGAGTGTACATACATAAGACATACAACAATGTCGGTTTAGTCAAGTTTTCTCAAAAACGACTGCAAAAACGAAAGATTTTGAATCAGCTTCGTACATGTTTTCCCTAGAACAGTTTTAACAATACTTTATACCAGGTTCTTACAAACCAAATCGAATAACGGAAAAAAGTTGTGTGTTTTGTTGTGCAAATTTTCCATTTAACTTGTGATTATACATACATGTAGGTACTATAACAGTAGTCCAATCAAATTATACAAAAACAATTGGCAAATATCAACAAAAATAGGGAAGGAGCATTTTATGTTTTTCTTTAAAGTGTACCTTTTGGGGATTCTAAAACCAAAAAATTCGAACGAGAAAGCGATTAGAAACGTTAACTCGATTTTTTCGAGTGTTTTTGTCGTACAGTATAGTTATTTTTGTTAACTCTTTTAGGACAGGGAGTTTTCTACAATTTTTGTCAAAAAAAATTAATAGCTCCTTGAAATAAAATGTTACTGTCAGTAAATTTCTATTTAAAAAATGGTTTTTAAAGTCTATCTCATCCAATGTCCATCCAAGCTCAAAATAACGCAGAATACTTTTTATGGAAAAAAAAAAATAAATTTCCTACATTTCTGTATAATGTGTTAATTTCATGTACGTAATTTCATGTAGGTCAAAAAACTTCTAAGTTAGAGCACGACAAATTTTTCAATATTATAAAGTAAAGGGTCGATTAATTTTATTAAATTGCCTCTACTTTTTTACTTGTGAGATTAACAACTATAAAATAACATACATATTTGTAAAGAAGGTTAGACCCATAATAATAATTTTTTTTTAAATTTTAATATTTTTCATCAAATTTTGAAATAAAAAAATAAATATAAAGTTGATTAGACACTTACACACCCTTTTAGCATGACATTTTCACCCCTCCCCATTAATTTGTATACAAAAATTTAGCCACATTTGTAAACTAAATTTTAAGATCTTAATCTTTAAAATCTGAACAGTAGAACTAGTGGAGGCTAGATAGCATTTTATTCAAGAACCCGTGGAAACTGCTCCGATTTCGATGATTTTTTTTTTAAATACAGGGAATCGAAATTAGAAAAAAAGTTTACAATTCAAAAATCGACGCTCTCCACAGACATTTTTTTAAAACTCAAAAATCGAAAATATATTTAAACTAAAAAAACACTCCAAAGGTTTATTTTATTTTTTTTTTTTTTCATTTGTATTTAATACTAAAGTTCAAAACCAAGTACAGTATAACCCGCTTATATTCACATGCGATGAAACCAATTTTGTAAGGTAAACATTTTAAATTTAATTCAAAATAAGTATTATTATATGTTATTTTAAATATAAAAGTTCAAAACAACTACAGTAAAACCAGCTTATATGCACACATTTTTTTTAAATTTTATTTAAAATAATTAATAATTCTTATTATTTTAATTACGAGGAAATATTTTATAATACACAATATTAAGAACATAATATTTAATATTATGTTATATTTAAGAACACTGCTAATGTTAAAGCAAACAAATAAAGTATATTTTCTGTTTAGGTACATAGTTAGGCACCTAGGCACATATTCAATACATTATTTACATAATGTATCTTCCTCTTCTATTTAATTTTTTTCAAATGTATATTAGGCTGACAGTTACTACAGCTATCACCACTACATGTTGAACAAGCTTGCGTACAGAAAATCCCTGTTTTTCGACAACCGCAATTCTCTCCACAGCCAGATTTACATCGACAGAATATTATTTTTAATACGTTTTCCGGAGCAGGTGACTGGTTCATGGGATTTGGTATTAGGACGTTATTTAACTTCCATCCCCATTCGATAAACAATTTACCAGCCATAATTGAACTTTTTTAAATGTTCCATCGCTGCATCCGCTGTACACGGTAAACTGTTCGTTTGCACATGGACGTCATGAACAATTGTTTTAGTAAAAAAATTATACCTGAACAGATTTAGATCAACCGCAGATTTTGGAGCACCATTTAAAGCTAAAATACATCTCTCATCGGCTTGATAAATTGTGCCTTTGTCTTGATTCGGTTGCTTGAATATTTCTGCAGCATCCTTTAAATGTTCTTGCTCTTCGAATTTTTTAGCAGATGTGATTTTTCTTTTATTGTAGAAGGCCGATGTAGTATCACATCCTGCGAATGCATGTAAAAATAGCATATGTTCTTTGCACAAAGGCATCTTGTTCAGACTATGCGAAGAATATATTTTTGTGTGGTGTATTACCCCTTGGTGGTTTAAAAAAAGTGATTAGTATTACTAGCACGTTTATATGTTCAGGCAACTACAACTTTTGAAAATGAAGATACTATTGCCGTAGTGACGATTAATCTATCAGCATCGCTATCTGCTTGTTTTGTTGTTATATAATTATTCTCCAGATGTGGGATCAGCTTACTGATAGATCTTGCCTTATTATCCTCATTGTACAAACATTTTTCTTTTGCAACTTTTAGCTGCATGTCTTCTTCAAAAGCAAAGTAAACTGAAGAGTTTTTTAAAGATCGACGTGTTCTTTCTGCAATTTTTGTAGTTTCCTTCCCTTAACCATCAAATGCAACTGTGACGTTGAACCCAAAATGTCTTTAATAATATCTTATATATTTGTCAAATATATATTTGAAAATTGATCATTGATTTGCCATTTGAAATCACTTTGTCAAATATATAGTTGAAAATTGATCATTGATTTGCCATTTGAAATCACTTTTTTAGAGTGAGTTTTTGATTTTCATGACTCATGATCATTAAGTACTCGACTCATTTTCATCTCTGGTGCAAACCAACGGTATCCTCGATAGGCGCAACGCGAGAAAATCATTTCTCAACAACCAACAACTCTCAGTATCAGAATTAACAATAGTTCTTAGCTCATATTAACATTTTTTAGCTGTCATATCCTATTTTATTGACTATAAGCGGGTTTTACTGTGGGTTTTTGGTTTTGGACTTTTAAATTATAACTTCAAAAAACCTTTCTTTAATTTATGGCAGTGATATTTATTAATTTAAGATTATATTACAAATAAAATTAATTTTTTTTTTGAAAATTTTGGTTTTTTGAGTTTAAAAAAAAATCCTGTGTAGAGCGTCGATTTTTTAATTGTAAACTTTTTTCTAATTTCAATTCCCTACATTTAAAAAAAAAATCATCAAAATCGGAGCAGTTTCTCCGGGTTCTTGAATAATGGCCTTTTTTATGCTATCTAGCCTCCACTAAGCTGAAGTAAAGATTTTAAAAAGGAAAAAAGCCGATAAGACATAATTTATTTTTAAAGATAGGTAATCTGAAAATTTAGTTTCAAAAACACCTTTAACGATTATCCTAAGCAAAATTCAAATAATTAAAATAGGGAAAAGCTTCTTTCTGCTAGTTATTGTTTTTATTGCTGTTTTGTTATTTTTTGGTACCTCTAGTAATACTAATTTTTGGTTTTTAATTTTTGCTTGATATTTGTCAATTTTTCTTATGAAGAAGCTTCTTCAAAATGTTAACTTATAATTGTCAACTAAAATCTTAATATTTTGAAAAAGACTTAACAAAAATTTCTTTCAACTTGCTCTAAAGAAGACTTTTAAATTCAGAAAAATAGTCCAATCAAGTTATCCAGAGAAATCGAAAATATCTACAAAAATTCGGGAGGAGAATTTTGTTGTTTTATTTTAAAGATTACCTCTGGGGTATTCTTAAACCACAATGTTCCAATAAAAAAACCCTCTGTGTCGATTAAAGCTTCCATACACATTGGGGCTGGCCACGAGACGAGTAAAGTCACGGTCTCGGTCTCGCATGACGAAACCGAGACGAGACTGCCTTCCGCATCCTACTGCATCCGAGACGAGACTATATATTTGGACCGAAATTTACAGAGAGTCTACTAAATTAAAAAGTTCAATTTTAGTTAAATATTTATTTTCTTCTGTACATATTCAAACTATTGTGGTGCATATGCCCATTTTTGCAAACAACGACATCTCTTATTCTTCCATAACAGAATAAATTAGTAATGAGTTCCGCGCCATCTATGAACAAAATATTAACTAATGTTATCCAATATATAAACCACTCTATCATTATCCAAAACCTAAACCACTCGCATCGTTACCCAATACCCAAACCATGGAACTGCTATAATTTTTAAGTGGTCGAAAGCTTTGTTTCTTTGTAAAACGGCTACAAGAATTTCGATACAAAAAATGTGTGTCATATTAAATTAGTAGAGTCAACTTTTAACTACAAAATTATTTTATTTCGAATACTTATTGAGTTTAGATACTTCTCATAGAATCACTTTTCATATTTACGACTCTCTCATAATTAGATTAACCGATAAAAATTATTTGTATGTAAATTTTTGTATTAAAAAAAAAATAATTTTTCTGAAAACTCGGTTTTTAAAAGAAGCGTCAATGAATTTTTTTGAAATTTAATTTTCTTGTGCACATAAATAATTACTTAAATATTATATATAAAACATTTTTTTAAAAAAACCGCTCCAACGATTTTTGAGATTTTCTTTTTCATAAATTCATATTAGTTCAAGCAATCAATTGGTATCTTTTCTTGTTTAGCTCAAGCTATTATAACTAGAAGAAGATTAATTTCCTGTTTTTGATTTATTTTTCTAAAACCTACCTATGATTTCACAAACAATTTTGTATTAAGTCTTTATTTAATTTTAAATTTTATTTTAATTCGCTTTTTAGATGTCATTACTCATTATGTTGATTCTAAGCTGTTTATACAATAGAGCGGCTTAGTGCGATCTTTTTTATGAACATAACCTTATCGTAACCGAAACTAGTATGTATGTGTAGTGTATTGTATATTGATGTCATTAATGAACAATTTTTTTTTGAAATTTGAAATTAAAATAGTTTCAGATTCCAAAATGTGCCCTTTAGAAACAAATAAAAGATTGAAAAACTTTTAAAAGAAAGCTCCAATTTTCGTGAGTGGAATATCTTTGGTGGTAAATATATGTTTTTTTAGATTGTAGGAATATGTAGGAATAGGTGTAGCTATAGCTGTGTGGCTAGAGGTTACAAACTTACAAACACCTTCAATATGTCTAGGAGATATAAATCAAATTTTGTAGGTATGAGTGGATATGTGTTTTTTTTTTTTTTTTTTGTTCAAATAAAACATTAGCTGTCGGCTGTGCGGTGAACTAGAGTAATACCCACAACAAATTTCAAACTTTATACATTTTTGTAAAGAAAGGTGCTAGGCAGTATAAAGATGGAACCTGAGGGCGTATAAAAGTGAAATTGTTTTATTTCAGTATGGTGACTTTCAATATTTTTTTTTTTTGTACTACCTACCCTATGAAAGAAATCAAATTGATGTAAGGGAAAGTTAAGCTGAAGAAGACAAATATTCCTTAAAAAAATAACGTACTTTGTATTCAAGAAGTGTAGTGCTCCAATATGATGTCGATATTTTTGTCGCTACATCAAAAAATTATAATTGGAATTTATTGTAGGTAGCACCATGTTCGGTTGATTTTTTTTGAAAAAATAAAAGGCGAAAGTAAATTGTATCTATTTCTTTATTAACTGATTGCAGAAATATTATATTTTAATTTCTGCAATCAGTTAACAAAGAAATAGATACAATGTAATTTCAACAAAAATAAATACCTACATACGATTCAACAATTTGCAGCTAATATTTTTCTCTATTGCTGCTTCTTGTTTATATACCGAAAGCTAGCAAGCAAACAAAAATCTTGCCTTGCCTTAAAGAGCCCAACTTCAAGCATTATGATGGTCTTTCGTTAAGTTTCATCACCATTTTCTTTTTTTTTTCAAGAGAAAAGGACATCCATCTCTAATGATTAATTCACCATAAACAGTGTTATCGCAACACCATGGTTTACTTCAAGAGATTTTTTTTTAGGATTTGTAGGTAGGTAGGTATGAAGAAACCGGCTACAACTTTGGTGGATAAAACCTTGATTTCTGAATGCTTGGTCAATATTTATTGCTCATTAAATGCTCATTTGCAATGCCACATGTTAACTTATATGTCGACAGACAAGGATGAACCACATACCTTATTTATTATCATTTTTTTTTTTTGTGAAAATTAATATCCTTTATTTCGCAATGTCATTCAAAATAATTGTGTCAAACTGTCGCACTAATTACTGCACTGATGCTGCTGGTATAAAAGAAGAAGAATTGCAATTTGTTAATTGAAATCCATCAGTTTTAATTTTAAACGTTCGTTGTTTCCTTGCAATTGCAATGATCGCATATAGCGAGAATCGAAAGACGCAAATTGCGCCATCCAAGTCGAAATGAAATATCCTGACGAAAGGACACTTTTCGGTTGCAATTAATGTGAACTCGTTTTTTGAAAAATAAAAAAATAAATCGTCGTGTGATTTTTGGAGGTGGTAATGAGTGCAGATAACATAAAAGACTCAAACGACTCCCTTCAGCTATTTTTTTATTTTTTGTGTATGTACACAGGACAGTCTTATCCTTGTGGTAAATATGGTTTGTAATTTTCATTTCTTCCTTTGTATAAAAAAAAAATATATCTAAAAGTATACTTATAATTTGAATGAAGTCTTCTGTCGTGAAGGACATTTCTGTTGATATCCGGCGTCTTTCTGTTTTAGACGAATTTATTAAAGTATTTAACTTCCTTAAGGAGTTTTGTTTTTGACAAAGTCCTTTACTACAACAAAAGTAGGATGCAACTTAATCACACAAAGAGAACAAAACTTTTCTGAAGTATTTATACTGTACCTAGATATAATAAATGAATTTGTTAGTTAACTTTTGAGGATATAGTGAGTGAATCTGGGTCAAATAGTTTAATATTTCTAGTGTCCTGATTGCATTTAAATGTGGTGTACGAAGTCATTTGTCTTTGAATTCATAGTCTGTGTATTCTAAATAACCTTGAGGAATGATGTATTACTTCTTGACTACATAGTGTGTAGTGAAGAGGAGAAAGTTTGTATTAAAATAAAAAAAAAATCAAGAATTTCAAACAAAAGTTCTCTGAATTTTGGAATGTGAGTTACATTTACATCCGATTATGTCAGAGCTTAGGTGAAAGTTTTTGTTTACAAAAACTTTATACCGACAGTTTAATTGTGCAGAGAGAGGAGTTATATTAAGTATTCAGTGATGCTGCAATGAACAAAAGTTCTGCTTACATTTTCTCTTAGATTTCATAATCTTTAAATTCAATTAGGATATACTATACAAACGTATACATTTTCAATCTTTTGTGTAAATGGTGTGTATACAATTTAAAAAATAAATATTTACATCCATTTATATTGAAACAAACAAAATGATGTATACCTTCATTGTGAAGTTTACCATACAAAAACTATTAAGATCTTAGCAACTGGTTTTTATATTTAAATATAAGAAATACGACAAAAATATTATTGAACATTTTTCAAAAAGGAGGTAATACATTTATACATACTTGTTGAAATTTTTGGTAATTCATAAGAAAACCTTAAGCCGTAAATATACCCTTAACATTTGAATACCTATAATAGGTAATCAAATATTAAGGGTAAGGCCAATAATTGGCATATCAAGAGATTTTTATTAAACTTAGAATTTACTAAATGCTTCGGAAAAACTGATTTGTAGAAAACATTGCTCCTTGGTACTGCCATAGGTCAAATGTTAGGCTTTGAGTGCAAAATTCGCGTAAGCCGCTCTTTTTAATTGGTTTTAAATCGACTAAAATAAGCACATGTGCTTTTAAAACAGTAATGTTATATTTATTTTTGAAAGATTAGATATTCAAGAATCTTAAACTATGTTTAAAATAATTTATCTCCCTAATGGCTAGTCGCAAAAATCTCGTTTGGATTTGATTGCCCATGCATTTTAACAGTGAAACCTCTGATATCATATTTTCCAGAATTAGGTTAATTTCTTAGGTATATTAGCTAGATTTTAATATACTTTTGTAGAGGAGGGTGGGGCAAGAAGCACCACTTAAGCTTTAGACGCTCCTAATTTTTTTTTCTGTTCATAAAAGAAAAGCAAATATTTTTTTTAAATAATACCTTAACCTTTAAACTCCATCATAGTTAACAGTCAGAATAGTTAAACAAGTATATATAGAGATATGCACAAATATACAACCTTACCAAAAAAGACCTTTTCTGTATAGTATCCATATGCAAAAAAGGAAACTTCGATTTTCGGAAATCGCTCGTCAGGTCATGTCGCGTCGCTCTATTGTCGCGTTGTTCTATTGTATTGTATCTATTATATTGTTTACAAAAACTCGTGCTGTGCTGTGTAGCTTCACTCGTGTCGAACGCGTCTCAATATGTGCTTAGCCTGAAGGTCATGGAGCAAAACAGACTTATCTTAGGTAGTTGTTGTTTTGCCTTCAAATTGGAACCTGTACGTCGTGGGGCAACGAACTGGTTCCATTAACCACACAAGGAGTTTCTTACAAGAAATGTTTTTATTTTTTTTTAATATTATTTATTTACCTTTATATCCAGTATTTTTAAAGAACACAAACGATCACAAACAATATTAAACGTACTAAGTTTTGGAAAAGTTCAACCTGTCGTCTTGGATCGATCCTGCAAAGTGCTTATTTTTTTTAACTTAAAGTTAAAGAATTTCAAAATTCAAAATTGAGACGTAAACTTTCGAATTTAGTTTGGGAAATAACCGACACTTTGTAGGTTGGTATAAATGTACATATTAGAAATCCAAATCCTGCAATAATTCACAATGCAAACAAATTATCATAACTCAAAAAGTTTGTCGGTTCCCATGAATTAACCCCACACCACCCATCACCTGCCATAATAAACTTATACCTAGTCAATTTACTAGTTTATTTTTGTCTACCTATGTGTACCTTCGTACAATCATAATGCTTGTGCAGCTCTGAACATATTCTCTTAGATCCATTCAGTTGCATTTACATTTAAAATTAATCACCGTAGATATAATACAAGCCAAATAAAAAATCCATAAATCAATGCTCGCATCCACTTCCTGAATATTTTCTTGGATGTAAGTTATAAAGAAAACCAACGATTGGAGGAAAAATCATGTACCACGTGCATCAGCAGAATACATCAGCAAAATAAACAACGTAATACAGCTATAACAACATTGTGTTCCTTGCCACTGATTATTATTTAAAGAACAAACAGACAGGCAGGTACAGGCACATACATATATGTACATACCGCTATCGCAAGGATCACCGGTAAGTATAATATTAAATTTGCAATCAAATCATAACACAGAAAAGGATATAATAATTGTCGTTACTCTTGGTGAATCTGAACAGTTGAAGGATGAAATGTATCTTATGACGGAGGAAACGAGTTTAGTTCTCGTTTATGATGGAAATGTATCTTGATTCTTGAATAAGTATCTATTACAATAGTTGCATTCTTGTCTATTGCGCCATATCCTTCTTCTTAGAGCTCTTGCGTCAGTCTAGATTACATGAGCTTCAAAAAACTTTCCATTTATGATCGTTATTGCTGTTTAAGTTGTGTGTTGAGGTTAACTGGTAACACAAAACGATATTACTACATTCAGGAATTCATATTATTTTTTTTCTCTTGTTTGATGAGTGTAAAAAAAAAGAATTTCTCCAATAATAGTAAATATACAAATAGACCTGTATTTATTATCTAATATAGAGAAGTAATAGCTTGCAGGACGGATGAGATGAGAGTTCTTTATCTGAAGAAATTTAAAATAAAGTGAAAATATTTTCCGATAGGTACTTTCAATTTTTTTTTTTTCAAATTCTTAAGCAGCGTCCACATTATGCCGATCAACATTGTAGATTTACATTATCGATCAACATGCTAGTGCGTACGTGTTAAAGTGTTTACTGACATTTGTCTATTAAAACACTCATTAACGTACTCAATTTTCAACGTCCATTTCATTTTAAATAACAATAAAAAAGGGACCTTACCTAAGCGAAATAATAGTATCTTGTTACAAAATACCTACATTGGCCGCAGACAGTACATGTGCAGCAAAAATTACAGTAGTGTTAATCAGCATTGTTGATTTCTATCCATTTGAGTCGGGTTACGTTCGGGTCAACAAAAGTGTATTGACTCTGTTGATCAACACGTCCACATCAACACAACATTGTTGATCAGCACTGTTGGTGGACGCTGCTTTACTTTCACGTTCAACTTGAAAAACGGGTTGAGAATTTTTTAACTAAGGGGAGCCAGATAGAATTCCGAAATCCAAAATCAAGGAAACCACTCAAGATCCTGAAAACCCAAGATCCATAAAACCCTTAACCTCCAAAGCAAACAAATTATAACATGCATGAATTTAAAACTTATGTCATCTTGTAGAAAATTATATAAACAACAAATTTATAACTATTCCTTTTTTTCGTAACTGCATATTTCTAAAGTTATTGGGCGAAATATCAGAAAAAAGGATGTGATTTTAGCGTTTTTTTTTTTACTTTTCGGTTTCTACATTTGGAAAAACAATGCATTTTTTCTTTGATTTTATTTTTTCGTAAAAAGAATTATTTATACAAATTTTAAGTGCAATATTTGTTGACGAGTTTATAAGTACCAAACAGCAAAACTATATGATAAAATCAACTAAGCCAATGATTAGATATTCGACAGAATCCCAAAACAAGTAAAAAACGCCAATTTTCTGTTGTTCGATTTTTGTTTGCGAAAAACTTGTGATGCAGCATTGAAACTGGTCTAGAGATAACATACATATATACGAAGTTTAATCAAAATCGTTAAAGCCGTTTTCGAGAAAACTTGAATAAACCGAATTCGTTATACTGCAGCTTCACGTTATGAGCAAAACAGAATTATCGATTTCTCCTCAAGGAAATTACATACAAATTGTTCACACCAAAATTGAATCAAATTGAATCATCGTTATGTTAGTTTTGCATTAAACCTCGAGTGCCCTAGGAATATTAGATAAAAAAATATCCTTACTTCGAAAAAATTCCAACAAAACTGCATTTTGGTAGAAAGCTTCACTTGTTTGTCCTTAACATTTCCTCAAAAGTACCCTAAATTTGGGGTGACGCTAAAAGTTATATGGGGGCTCAAGGGTTCGTTTGAATGAGACAAAACAAATTATAACACTTTTTGTCATACAATTGATAGATTTGGAGAAAATCGGCCGAAAACATTTTGGTGCAATATATTAACATGGGGAGCTTTTCTTTGTGGTTATATTTGGAAACATATTTTCTATTAATGAACCAAGTTTTAAGAGTGGCACCGGACGGGAAATGCCGTCATCTTTAAAAACTGAATTTTTCTTATTTTTTTTAATAACTCCTGAGAAGTTTATTTTTTAAAAAATGATATAAAAACAACTTGAAGACAGCACAATTATCTAAAAAATGACATACTAACTACCTCTGTACGTCAATTCGTTCTTAAGTTATTGTGATCTAAAGTTAAATTTTGTTTCGTATCCATTTAACATTTTGTCTACAGAATTTGGTGCATATACAATATTTACAGATTCTCTTACATCACTACATTCCATTATATACACAATCGATTCAAGGAATGACATAATTAAATGAAAACCACCAAGTTTCACAGTTATTTTTAAGAAATCAACGGTTTCAGTTGAAGATGCAACTATTCCTCTGCATTTAAAAATTGAACTTTGGACCGCCATAACTTAAGAACGGATTGCTGTACAGAGGTCGCTTGTATGTGATTTTGTAGATATTTGTACAAAACAAGTTTTTTATAGACCATTTTGTTAAAAATAAACTTCTCGGTAGTTATTAAGCAAAATAGAAGAAATACAATTTTTCAAGATGGCGGCATTTCCCTTTTGGTACCACTCTTAAAACTTCGTTCTTAAATAAAAAATATGTTTCTTAACAAAATCCAATAAAAAAAAATCCCCATCCAAAGATATAATAAATTATCATCCCATATTACATTTTTTTGACTAAATGTACTGCACCAAAATGTTTTCGACCATTTTTCTCCAAATCTATCAATTGTACAAAAAAAGTGCCATAATATTTTTTGTCTAGAATTTTTTGAGCTACAATGTGTACCACTTTTTTCAAAAGAACCTATCTGCAGATTTCGAACTAAGAAAAGAGTAAATTTTACTCCCTGTAGCCCTCCTAAAACTTTTAGCTCCACCCCTAATTTAGGCTACTTTTGGGGAAATGGTTTGGTCAAAAACTTAAGCTCTCCACCAAAATTCAGATTTGTCGGAATTTTTTCGAAGTGAATATCTTGTATTCCTGGACTTTATTATAAACTATCGCATTTCTTAATGAATTTAATTTTAAAAGTCTGGATACAAAAAGACCGCATTTTAGTATGTTAAAGTGTTTTTAAAACTTTTTTTGATGATTTTTGAAGAAAGTGATTTTAAAAAACCGTTTTCGTATTTTTAAGGCGTTCGGCGAAATTTTCTCTTGAAATTCTCCTGTGTATTAATATTTTCTAATTAATTTTCCATTCCATCTAGAAGATAATGGATATAGCTGCTGACAAAAATATTTACAATCCTCTAAGGCTTCAAGGTATGTTGTTGGGCATAAGCTCACGTTAGCAATAACGGAATATTTAACCTGACGTCAAACATGAGCGACGCGTATTTGTTCATAAATGAAGGAAATTTCTTCAATTTTTCGCGACTCGTATACAAATTAGAAGTATACCTGTGCAATATTATGAAATATAAAAAGAATGAATATAAGGATTTAACATGGAGAGCCTAATGAGGTCGATGAGGCTCATTGATTTTTGATATAGATATAAATTCAATATTCAAGTCACGATTATCCTATTTTTTTTTCCACTTCGATAAAGTTTATTATTTTATTATAGCAATACCTATACGAACCTATACTATAGAGATTAAAGTGAAGGTTATTTCCTTATACAATATATTCTAAGTATGGTTCATTTGATAAATTTTATTGCTTTCCACATATCGATAAAAGAAATATGAACACATGGTTGAGTTTTTTGTAAGAAAAGCATTTCTTTTAAATCCGCTTTTAGTTTTTGAATTCTATGATCTTATTCAAAAATATTTTTTGTTGGTGAAGGTTTTTTGGGAATATTTTCTGGTTGTGATTTATTTAAGCGGAGAATGCATTTACTTGTTTTTGCATAAAGTATTATTTTAAAAAGGGGCCTTGAATCAGAATGAAAGACAAACAAAAATTAGATGCATAAGTATGGTAATTTAAACTTGCCCTTGTGTTCAAGTGGCCGAAAAATTACCAATACGAAGTTCTAATTTTTTTTTAAGGGAAATAATGTTCAAAAGTATGAATTAAAAAGCTTACCATGCTTTAGTTGATTAGATGTAAAAGTTTGAGTTAAGCAGAAACAGACATTTTATTTTTGAATGAGTTCTTACAAAAAAAAAAGTTAAAAATCGTGACGGGAATTGTACGTATACACATACATACATACAAAAATTGAAAACACTTTTAGAAGACCAAATTCGAACACTAACTTAAAGTAATCGTTCATATGCAGATAGAGATTCAACTTAAAAATTCACTTAACCGTTTTGGAAATATCAAGTTCTACACAAAAAAATGGACGAATGGATCTCCATCTCATCATACTTGCTCTCCTAGCTAAGAACTTCTAATATTGGTTCAGTAACAGTATGACATTGTTTAAGTTTAAAAATAAATTATTACTATAAATTAGCCAAGTAATGTTAGCATGGCAACTTTCGCAAATTAAATATTTGACTATGCAAAAAAAGAGAAATCGTGTAAACTTTATATAAAGTTAGTATGACACTTGATTTTTTTTTTCCACTTTTTCGAAGCAGCAATTTCTATTTGCACGATATATTTATGGCAATTATATGACAACTACTTACTACTGGCATACTCAACTATTAGTTTTGAGTAAAAATAAAAATGTGTCATGCTAACTTTACATACAAATTAGTTAAACACCGTTTTTGCCCTTTTTGAGCAAACCATGGGCGTGGAATAAAAAAAAAAGTTGGACCAAAATAAAAAATGTCGTGCTAACTTTACGTAGTAGCTCGTAGCGGAATGGTTAGTGCGATGGACTGACACGCTGGAGGCCTGGGTTCCCTTCTCAGCCTCGTCCACCTAAAAAATAAAAAGTTTGTGTCAACGGCTACTGCCTCTTGCGAGGAATTGACAAATCCTCCAAGAGTATCACTTGTCATGAATAAGTGCTTCTCGTCTAACCGTTCGGATTCGGCATAAAATTGTAGGTCCCTTCCATTCCTGTCGACACGCGCAAACCAGAATGGTTGCGAGTTGTTAGTCACTAGGCCCTTGTTGCGCCAATTAATAATTATTATTGTGCTAACTTTATACGTAAAGTTATCAAAACTGCCCTCTTTGTGCAAAACCAGTTAGGTACTTTGTGCAATTTCTGACATACTCAAAAGTTATTTTTATCTTAAAACAAAAACTTTATAAAGTTTCGGCAAATACGTATTGTGGCAATTTTTTTGATTTTAAAGTGCACCGCTAAAAACATTTGCGGATATTATGAATTTTTTTTTTTTTTTAATCTACCGAATTTTTTCCCCAAATAGAATAATTTTGCCCAATGAAAAATTTGGGGAAATAACTTTCTCAATTTGTATTCGATTTTGATGAAATGAAGCTCATATTTATCACTGCTAATAACACTTGTAAAAAAAGCTTTTGAAAAAGGAAGTAAATTCAGACTATATTCCAAAAACGGAACATTAAAATTATATAAACTCTAAAAAATTGACATGATCTTATAGCTTGAGCAAAAATTTCTTACCGTAAAAAAGGACTAACATTTTCATTTAAATATCCACAAAGAAACTTTAAATCTTTGAGAAACTGACTGAGTTTAAAAATCATTTAGTATCATAAGAAGTCAAAAAAACAAGATTCTATTTTTTCTTAAAATATTTTATTTGTATCTATTTTCGAATCAAGCCGTAATTAATGGACATTAATTTTCCTTTTATTAATTGAGGAATATGCAAACAATATTTTCAAATTTTAACTCCCAATAATCATAATATGAAGGTATGGTTTTGGGGGTTGATTTTTCAAACGTTTCATGAATTTCAATTTAAAGTCTTTAAAAAATACACATTTTTTTTGATAAATAAAAAAAAAATACATACTTTTCTGGTTTGTTTTAATAATGATTTTGACAGCAAATACATTTTGAAAAAAAAAAACAAAGTTTGTTATTTGTACAAATTAAAAAAAAACTAAAAAAAATCCTATTTTTGCATAAAACCGATGCTCGCAATCTAATGTCATTTTAAAAATCCAATAAGATCTGGTAATGTTTTTAGGAACCAAAGAACCTATTTGCTAGAGGTCACCTAAAACAAAGGAAATCTTGATCCACCCTAATTTACATATACCTACATAATGTACATTATATCACAAGTACAAATTAAAATTTTCTAAAAATAAAAAATTTAATTGAGCTACTTTCGAGCAAACAGAAAAAAATGTTTATTAAAGTTACCATTAGAACAATTTTTCAGAAATATGGCTACTTTAAGTAAAAAATAAACTAATTTTTTGATCAAAATCGTATGAGTAATTTTTGAGAAAAATTATATTTTCCACTCCTACATTTACACTCCTTTTCAACACAATAGGTGGCTATTAGTGGGTATTCTGAGGTAAGCACTTCTTCACCAATAGATTTTAGTGTGTTTTGTCAAATTTACGCTGTTTTTCTGAAATTCCAAAAACATTAATATTTTAGCCAGAAGTAAATGTGAACTGTAACAACGATGAACGAAACTGGAAATGTCAACAACAACCACCATCTGGTTGTCTAAGTACCTACTCTGTGTGGTTGTGTGTACTCGCATCATCCGAGGGTTCGGTGTACTGGCTAACTACACAACATAATTAAGTTAGGGTTCGGTGGTGCGGTGCGGTGTAAGTATTAATCCATGGTTCGGTAAAACGGTAGAGGTACGGTGCGGTAGATAAGATAGAAATAACTTAGGGTTCGGTACGGTATATGATTAAAATAAATAATCCCGGGTTCGGTGCGGTAAATTATAATTTATTTAAATAAATCGGTTCGGTATTCTACTATTCCACTGAATAAAATCGGTTCAGTGGCTCGGGGGGCTCGGCAGGTAAATGAAAGTGGAACCCTTCGTTACAACACTGTCACTTTTAAATGTTTTTTTTGTGGTAATACTGTATTTTTTACATTTACGCAGGGACCTTTGAAGTGAAAACAGTGCAATAAATATTTTAAAAGTCTCATATTTATCGATAAAACTTTAATTGATAGCTCTACCAAGGAAAAAGGAAAAATAAAATACAGATGAAGATGAAGCGAACTTTAAATTGCGATATCTGAAGTTTGAGGTTTTTTGAGTTAAGACGTTGTTCTTTTTAATGAACGATATGTAGAGAAGCTTAGGAACGTAAGGATCCTGGAAGTCACGGGAGAATCTTTTTATAAATCCCAAGGTTTTATTAGCTTTTTTAATAATGTAGTTAAAGTGGTTAATAAACGTTAATTTATAATCTAGAATAATCCCTAGATCGGAAAAAATAATAATAATAATAATAATGAATAAGAATCTAACATATACTTGTAAGTTAATACATTTTTCTTGCTCGTAAAACACATTGTTTTACACTTGTCAATATTCAACAAAAAACGATTTGTATTGCACCAATCCCTGAACCTGTAAATGTCTTCTTGAAGTTTTTCACAGTCACTGATGGAGGCTATTCTTTTAAAAAATTGATGTCATTGGCATAGATAAGCACTGATCATTAAAGTCATTGATATATAAAATAAATAGTAATGGACCCAAATGACTGCCTTGTGGAACACCGGAGTTAACCAAAAATTGATTAGAACGCCCATTACGAAAAGTAACACTATAGCTCCTGTTTTCTAAATAAGATAATATCCAAACTAAAAAGCTTTCGTTGAATCCTAAGCCATTCAGTTTCTTGATAAGGATATTGTGGCAAAGCTTATCAAAGACTTTGCTAAAATCAGTACAAACACAATGGGGCATATTCATAGTCGCAGATAGACCCAGGTTTAACTAAACTACAGTTTAAGGCCTTATTTATTCGCTTTCCATTAAATTTAAATTCGCTATTAAAAATTATAAATAGATCGATTTTATATATTTGTATTTATTCGTCCTCCTTTAACGATTTAAAATGAAGTTTGTTTAATTAATTTAAAATTGGTTTTAGCTAAAACGACAAAATCCACTTTTTAAGGGGGATATTTTGCCATAATAGAGAGGTAACGAACTGTTTCCTTTTATTCAATCTCAATTAGCGTTGACAGTCGATATTTTGTTTGCTTTTGTTTTTGTGATCCTAAAGTGCGATGTGGGAAACAAAAGCCAACAAGATTTGAAAAACTTTCTGGTACAAAAACAATCTACAACAATTTTAATGTTTTTAATGCACTGAATACGAATCAAACCTCAAAATTACCCTATAACGTTTGGTTTTTGAAATTCTCCAATATTAAAGTGGAAAAAACAGTTTTGCAACGATTATTCATTGCAATATAGCGAAAAACCTAAGGAAATTATTTAGGTGCTCGATTTTTATTCAGTGTACCAAAAACATTCCGAAAAGTAGGTATAGTTTGTATTTCTACCAAAAGGGTTTTTTTTCAACTTTTCCGGTTTTGGTTATTCAAATCACACTTTCAGATTACAAATAAAATAAGAAAACACAAAACTGGCAATTTAAGCGAGCCAGTTAACTAAAGGCGAGTGAATGAATCAAAAATTAATGAAGTGTTCTTAATGACAATTCTATATTAAACGTGATATTAGTTAAAACGACATAATTCAATTTTTAATGGACTGTGAACAAATTGGCCTTAAGACAATTTTGGCTCATTGAATACACACCGATTTTAATTACAAATTGGTGGTTTTATATTTGTATAAGATAATTAACTTGGTATACTACACAAATAGCTTCAAATATTTTGAAATGATAAACTTAAACAAATAGAATCAACGTCCGAAAATTCAACTAAACCTATGTTTAACTAAGACCCAGTTCTAAAATGACTAGGAATACGCTCCAATCTATCTGTTTTCGATCTTCAAATGAATCGAGACAAAAGGAGGCAAAGTCAAACAGGTTTGTGACAGGGTAACGTGAAATAAGGCCCAACGAAATAAAGCCAAAAATCAAAAATTTGGCCTTATTTCGCTTTTAAAATGGAAATAACGCCAAATTTTAGGTTTGGGTTTATTTCGCTTTAGAAAACGAAATAAGGCCAATTTGGCTTTATTTCGTTTTCATGATTTTTTTCAGAAAACTGCAAAACAAATCGCAGTTATGTTTTTTTCATTAGGTGCAGCGCATAAACGCCCACGAATATATCCATAGCGGTTGTTATTTCCCAAAAAAAGAACACGCGTGGATTAATTCCACCACAAAAAAGAACTAAGACGCGCAGCTGAGAATTAGCGAAGCGGTCACCCAAAGTACTGTTTAGTACAAAATCCTTTGATTACAGATCGACTGACAACATAGGCGACTGCCAGACGACTGAGCATACCCTTAGCGGAGCGACGGAGTCGCGTGAGCGGGATAGAGGACCCGAAAAGGGAGTTAAAATCCTTGAACCCGCGAAGCGGGCCACTTAAAGTACTATTTAGTACAAAAACTTTTAAAGCAGACTGACTGATAACATAGGTGCCTGCCAGATGGGGTTGGATTCCTTTTTTTTTTGGGAACTAATCCCCCAACTGACAGGCGCTTATGCTTCAAAGTTTTTGAACTGAACAGTACTTTGGGTGGCTCGCTTCGCGGGTTCAAGGATTTCAACTCCCTTTTCGGGTCCTCTGTCCCGCTCACGCGACTCCGTCGCTCCGCTTAGGGTATGCTTAGTCGCCTGGCAGGCGCCTATGTTGTCAGTTGGTCTGCTCTCAAAGCTTCTGTTATCACTAAATGTTTTTGTAAAAACAAATTTGGTCTTATTTCCATTTTTAAAGCGAAACTAGGCCAAATTTGAGATTTGATCTTATTTCGTTGGGCCTTATTTCACGTCACCTTGTGACAGTCGATTTCTTTTGGACGAAACCATGTTTGCTATCATAAATAATAGATTTAAAGTTAAAAGATAAGACGTTACAGATAATTGACCAAAATAATTTGGGAATTACAGACAATTTAGCAATAGGGCGATAGTTATTTATGTCGTTTTTTTTACCCCTTTTTATGGGCCGCGGTGTTATGAAAGCACTTTTCCATATAGTAGGATACATTGATGAATTTAAAGATTCATTAAACAGAATATAAAGGGGATAGGATAAAAAAGATACACATTTCATGAATACACTAGATGGTACGCCATCAGGACCAGGGCTAAAGAATTGTCGAGTTTCATAATATTTTGAACAATAGATTCTTCACAAACAGTTAGGTAATTGTGTTTAGGTGTGAAAAAAATGGGAGGGAATTGTGAAAAATGTGAGGGTTCATGAGAACCAGACTCTACAAATGCATCTTTAAAAAAATAAAAATTTGCAAACATATTAGATATTTCTGCAGAGTCATGACTGGTTGCGTTATTGAAAGACATAGAGCTCGGGTAGCCGTCAAATTTTCTTTTACTATTCACGAAATTCCAAAAATTATGTAATGTAATGTAATTTCTTGTTTTTCCCTGCTTATAAAAAATGAAGATCTTAATTTTAAAGTGTTACTTAGAAAATAAGCAAATATTTTTTTCTATTTTTCTTCATTCCCTATTTTATCAGTTTTTTTCGTTATTAAAAAAAAATACAATAATTTAATTTATTTTATATTATGCTATATACTTTCATATTGTTATCTTTCCAAATATTATGTATATGTATTATATTTATATTAATAAAACGTTCCTTTGTTTTATTTTTATGGCACAGAAAATCTTAAAGTAAAATAAATTAAATCAAATCTTCCCGGCAAAAGCACAGAAAAAGATAAAAAAGAGTTTATTTAGTATTTAACAAACAAAATAGTGAAAATACATTTTCAACTACTTTTACCACTTTTGCGCTTTATGTTAGGATCATACACTCAAAACAATCTTCTAAAACTAAACAACCCAAAATGAAGCATTCATGCATACAAAGAAGAGAGAGTCCATTTCACTTGACTCCTTTCAAAGTTTCTACTTCAAAATTCATGTTAGAGCATTAGGCAAATAAGGATTTAAAAAAAAAATATATATATATATTATAAAAGCATGAAAGTTGGCTAAAGAAAGAAACGGTTAGTTTGCAAAGAGCAGGTCATCCATTCACCTTGTTTATTGTAAACATTTTTCAAAACTCTCGGCAAACAGGACATGACACCATATTTTTCAGCCTCTATATAGATACGCTTTTTCTTCTTCTTCTATTTCTGTGCAATCTTCTTTTTCCCGCAGCCCGCACTCTACAAAAACTTTTGTTGTTCAATGTTGTCACTTCTTCGTGTTTTGTCTTTTATTATTATATTTTTCTTTTTGTTTTATTTTATTTTGTTTTATCTAAGAGATTTTAAAACAAACTATGCTTTATACATGTGTACCTATATGTAAGTATAAACTTATATGTTAGTAGGTACATTCTTAGGCACAAATAGTGCTGTTGGCAAGAAATCGGTAAGTGTATTAATTTTTTTATTATTTTATCCAATTTGAATGTTTAATCTTAAAATAGATTTCAAATAAATAAATTAAAACTAAAAATTCAAATTTATTGTTCTAGTTTTAATTTTTCTTTTAATTTTATATATTAAAACTTAATATCACAACTTTTGATTTTAAATAACTATGCGACGCAATTCGGAGTGCTCCTCGAGCTATTCACTTTTTCAAAAAATAAAATGTATTTAATTTATTTATTTGAAATTTATTTTAAGATTAAACTATCATAATGAACACAACTTGGAGACAAAAAACCCATAAAATGTTTTTATCAAATTTGTTCGAGAAAATTAAAAAAAAAAATTAACGGAATAAGGAAAGACAATTAAAATCAGCTTATGAACTATCTATAATACAAATTCTCTATACCAAAATTTAAGCCTTTTAGGCTGTAGCTTAAAATAAGAACCGGATCATGGGTGAAATAATTTATCGACGCCCGACCGGTTTCCTCCTTGCAGGACGCAGGACGCAGGTACAAATTGTATTACAAACAAATCTACATATTTAAGTTAGTTGTGAACTTTCATTTCAAAAAATACACTGTGGCGTATACGTACTTTTTTGTTTGCTTTTTTGCATCACATAATATGGATTATAGGCCAGTCTTACTCGACAGTAAAATCGCCAAGCGTGATGTAGTTATGCATTTTTGATGTGGTGTTAAAGCTTGTTAGAGCTATAGACTAGCTTAGTTTGCAACTTCGAAAAACATGTGCCCGCTGCAGGAAAAATGAAAAAAAAAAACGATTCATTTTAACCCTGTTTTTTGTATCTTCCTTTATAACTTTGGAAATATGCACTATTACGAACATCAATTTAAAACATTGAAAACAATACCCATATTTATTCTGATAAGAAATGATAACAAATTGATATTTGTTTGCTTTTTTCCAGAGATGATTTTGAATAGGGAATTATGACCCTAAAACTAATTTTATTCAAAATTAAATAACTTCTCTACACAGCGAATTTGGACAAGCGGATAACAAATGCATAAATATGTACCTACCTATATACGATATAAGGGCCGTTCTTATTGGTGCTGGGCCACCACTCCATACATCTTTGCCCATTGTCCTTTGTTGGAAGAAAATTATTGGTATTAGTACCTGCCTGGCGACTTTTTGTAACGCAACGAATTTGAGTGAGAGCTCTCGATTGGTAGTAAAAATAGTTTGAACCCGTTGAACATGCTACCAAAATTAAGGATTTACAAAAACTTATGACATTGGTTACAATCTGGACATATTCAGCCACCACCGCACACCGCGCCGCCGTCGCCGCCACCGTTGTGTCGCACACAAAAAAACAACATTCATCCTGCACTTATTTTTATTATTATTTTTTTTATCAAAAACCCTGACTTATTCTTAAGAATACAAAATATTAATCAACATTAAACTTAACACATCACTGTTATCATCTATCTTCTATCAAAGCACCTACATAGATAGTTCCGTGTTATTCCATTTTCTGGTGTTTTTTTGTTTTACTATTATTTTTCATTTGATTCTCACAGCCCACACTCACCCGCTTTGTCTTGTCCATGGCCTACGACATGGTTTTCCAGTTCAAAGAAACATATATGCGCTGTATGTACAATACACACATTATGAACTTTTTCCATTTAGAAAATGATGCATGCAGTGGCCTAGATCCTGGAACATATCATACTACACACACATTGGCTAAAGTGTAAGAGCATTCCGATGTACAAAAGACCGACGATAACTATGAGGATAACGACGCCTCTCTCTATAGGTATTCGTTATTCGTATTATATCCAGATAAAGAAAGAAAGAAACCATCCATCTAAACCAAAGGAAGAGCAAAAATCCAATGACCATCAGGCCAACATTTAAAGATCAGATATCTAAACTGAAGTTCAGGATACCTATAACGTTAACGTTGTGTGGCGAGCAATGTTCAAGCAAGCTGGTAATGGTAGTTGGGAAAAAATGGGTTCGGTTGGTATGTTAAGAGATATGGACTTATGGTGTTGTGTCACCACACACATTTAACTAAGCCCCAACAACAACTACAACAACCTGCCTGCCTTTGGACTTTCAATTCGCGGGTGAATAAACAAATAATGAAATTTTTTCTCTCGTTGCACAGTTTTTTTTTTTTCAGGGACATGTGGTCCATGAGCTTAGAAAAATGTTTGGTGAAGATGGCATAGCTTATGAAATCGAAGGTGTCAACCACAGTGTTCTTGATGTTTTTTGAGTATCAAAGGTGATATGTGGATTTGTGTTTTGTATACGAGTAGGTATATGAAACTAAAACGTTGACCCGGCGGCGGCGTTTGTTTCAAGGAAAATCTGTCATTGAACATAGTCCAAAAACATAGGTGATGAGATATTGCTTGGTGGCGCTACAAGGGAACAGGTTCTATACATTTTTAAATTTATAGCTTGTTACTATGCTACTCGTGAAAGAAACATTTTAACGGAAAAATCATTATTGTGTTTTTGTTTTCAGTCAAAGAAGAACCGGACAAAACGGTCTACATAACCAATAACAACGAGACGTAAGTTGTTGAAAAGTTATTTTTGTGTACATGAATACTAACTATGGCAGCTCATTCCAAATCGCTGTGTGAAAAAAGTTATTGGCCAACTTAAATTTTAATTTTGTGCATATTATTTAAACATAAAATGTAATCATGTAGTATGGGCAACAATGTACTGGCCTTACCAATAACAACAAGACATATGTTTCTGAAAAGGTCTTCTTATGTACTAGAATAGCTACCTTGACAGCTTAGTTCAAATCCCTGTGTGAAAAAAGTTATTCCCTAATTAAGATTGTGATGTAGTGAATTTTGGTATAGAAAATGTACATTCTGTAGGTATGTAGTATAAACAAAATTATTTTGGGCCAACGAATAAGAACGCGACGTACGTCATTGTAAAGGTATTTTCATGTAAGACAATAGTAACCTAGACAGCACATTTCAAAACGCTGTGTGAAAAAAGTTATTAATTACATTACCAATCCTAACGCTACGTTGCGTTACATTACGTTGTATTACATTACGTTTCATTATTTACAATATCTTTGCTCAATAAATTATTCAAAGTGTTCTTGTTCTACAATGTTCTGATCTATGTTCAATAAGTTTGTCTCGCAAAGCGAGTCAACTTTCAGTCAAAATAAGACGCCTGTGAGGTTGGCAGGGCAAATTTCAGCTAGAGTAAATCATGCTTGCTCTACTGCAAGCTCCAAATTTGCAATTTTTTTTCATATCTTAGGAATAGACTTGGTTTAAATTTAGAAGTCCTTGTATTCAAGAAATAAAAAAAAAATATGCAGGCTCCAAATTTGCATTAAAAGAAATGTTAATTCTATGTTTTAAAGTCCTTAATTTGAAAATAATTTCATACTGTCCTGCCACCTTCAAAGTCAAGTTCTCGAGGTACACAACATGACTTGTTAATTTCATATTGAAGTCAAATTTTTTTAGTTTCTTCCAAATAAGGACTTCAAAATTTAGATCTAGCCAGTTCTTGAAATGCAAAAGAAACTGCAAATTTGGAACCCTACTGAAAAATAAAGGGTTTTTCAACAGGGACGCTACAAAAGTATAGCAACAGGGACAGCAAACGACGCCATATTTCTTGCCGATCTTTTGACATTTCTCTTCAGTAACTTTTTCCATTTCATGATGGAAAGATATACGAGCTAACACCGAATGGAAATTATTAAAATTTACTACCAAAATTCGGAGTCAGTGGCCTCAACGTTAAGAGCGCTACGTCCAATTTATGGTGGTCATAATCGTCGTAGCAGATCAACAATTGAGCGTCTAGTGGAAAAATTTGAATCCACAGACACAGTACAAAATGTTCCCGTGCCAGTGAGACAAAGAAGTGCCCGTAGTGTCGAGAATATTGCTGCCGCTGAGGCTTCAGTTGCAGAAAGCCCAAATGTGTCCCTCACACGTCGTTCTCAAGCGTTGGGCATCTCTGTGACGTCGTTGTGGCGAATTTGGCGAAAAGATCTTGGCCTACATCCTTACAAGATTAAATTGATGCAAGAACTGCAAGCCGCTTGACCACCAGAAGCGTCGTATGTTCGTGAATTGGGCTGAGCAACAACTTGAAAATGATTCGGATTTTCATCGAAAAATCATCTTTAGCGATGAGGATCATTTCTGGCTGAATGGCTTCGTCAATAAACAAAATATGCGGTATTGGTAAGGCAGCAATCCACACGTACTCCATGAGTCATCATTGCATCCCGAAAAAATTACGGTTTGGTGTGGTTTATGGGCCGGCGGCGTCATTGGGTCGTACTTCTTCCGTGATGATCAAGACCGGCACGTTACTGTGAATGGGGATCGCTACCGTTCAATGATAACCGAATATTTTTGGCCCCAGTTGGATGATATGGACTTGGAGGTAAGTGGTTCTAACAGGACGGCACCACAAGCCACACAGCGAATGTCACAATCCATTTATTGGAAACCAAGTTTGGAGATCGTGTTATCTCACGAAATTGTCCATTCGCTTGGCAACCTCGGTTGTGTGATTTGACGCCGTTAGACTATTTCCTGCGGGGCTACGTTAAGTCTGTGGTCTATGCCAACAAGCCAGCGACGATT
The DNA here is from genome assembly GCA_949320155.1 of Melangyna quadrimaculata. Taxonomy (NCBI): domain Eukaryota; kingdom Metazoa; phylum Arthropoda; class Insecta; order Diptera; family Syrphidae; genus Melangyna; species Melangyna quadrimaculata. Next base: position 78,017,100 of record OX439484.1, on the reverse strand, counting down.
GATGAACTTCGTACGAATATCGAACGTGAAATTGCAGCAGTATCGGCCTATTTATGCTTGGAAACCGTCGAAAATTGGGTTCAGCGTCTGGACTTCTGCAAGCGTGCCCGTGGTGGCCATGCAAAAGAAATCGAGTTCCATACATAATGGCATCAAACGTTCTTTCACAGGAATAACAAATTTCATTTATATCCAAAACCGTTTTTGTTTTATTTAAAAAAACTTTTGTGGAGCTCTTATTGAAAAACCCGATACTAGCACGCTTGATTCCAAAGATACAATATGTGATCTGCTTACTTCACTGTGAAGTTAGCAGGTCACTCGATAGCATTTACTATTTGGTGAACTGAAAAATCGGGAATAGAAATGCAAAAAAGGACTGAAATAAGTGCGTTGCGGTCCCCTTAAAGACTGTCCACATAAGAGCGACTAACGACCGACGAATGAACAAGTGGGATTTAAAACATTAATAAACCTAAATTCTTTACAAAATCTAGACAAAATGTAAGAAATATAATTGAGGATTATTTTAAAATACTAAAATTTTCATTTTAATTGCTAAAACAAGAGAATTTTTAAGGAAACAATTTATTCGAATAGCGAATAGCCGCAATTCGTTATGACCAATTTATTTTCTCAAATTTCTCATATTTAAGCAAATAAAAATTCAGATTTTATAATTTTATAATTAATCTTAAATCGAATTCTACCATTTTGACTAGATTTTGTGTAATATTAAGATTTATTAATTTTTTAATTCCCATTTGTGTGTTCATTCGTCGGTCGTTGGTCGCTCTCATGTGAATGGTCCTTTATTCTTGCTTAAAATTTCCCCTGCCAACTTCACAGACGTAAAAATAGGCTAGGGAGGGGATTGCATTATGAGTTTTGCTCGAATTATTTATTTTTTTCTGATTTTATAACTTTCAATTCTTTAACACAATGCACTTTAATCAATATGCTTTAAATATTATTAAATATTTTGAATTTTCCAAGACCTTTCTATAAAGTCATAGCCACTTATACTGCATAATATGCTTAAAATTGAACGCCTAAGTTTCATTTCAATGCATTTTACAAATTCGGTATATGTTGTTCCTCTGGTTTCAAATTGGCTCAAACTACAAAAAGAAGCCAACAAAAACAACACAATTAAAAGCTTTAGAAAACCTCTATTCCAAGGATATCATTATGCACATCCTTCACGCTTCACATCCTGTGCCTTCATATTTATGCTCTTTTTTTTAGTATGAAGCTACATAAATATATCTGCCTTGTCAGCTTCATCGCCATTGTGCTGACAAATTTTTATGGCAACCAAAAGAGTTAAAGCAGTTGACATGGGTCGTCAGCATCAGTTGTGGAGGTGGCACGGCACAGTGTGGTGCGGTACGGTGGCAAACATTTACCAACAAATGCAAAATGAACCATGATAGAAGTTTATATCATTTTTTTTGTTTGTTTGTCTGTGTTATTTTTGTTGCTGCTCTTTTGTTGTCAAGTATTTTTTTTTTTTATTTGTTGAGCCTTAATGGGTTTGCGTGGATGAAAATGAGAAGAAGCCTTCTAACTGGGCATGATACGACATTTATTGTCAGGACCCCCTTCCCTCGCAATATGAGAATAGTCATAAAAAAAATCTAACAAATTTTATATATGTATTTTTTTTTTTTTTTTTTTGTTTTCAAATCAGTCAGTGGCGATGATAATGGTTGACAGTTTAGAGTTTCATAAATTTTATATTGGATGCTGTTGCACTGCTTGGTTGACAGACAAATTAATTGAGTTTGCAACAGGATAGCTATTTGGGCAGACTTGAGTTTTATTAACTCTTTAAATTTTGATTGAAATGCCTTTGCTTATGCGTTTTTATTAGAAAAGTTATTTTTTTTAAGATTTTCGAATTAAGAGTTTATGGCAGTTAAAATAAGAGAAGAAATTTAGGCCTTTAAAAAATAAAACTCGTCTCTATCATCCGTTATTGAAATAATTGTGAACTTAAGAGTTTATAAACTTTGACCTCAGAAAATAATATTGTTTGCATCATTTTACTGTATGTTTGTTCCTTTTTTTATGCCGCGTTTAAAGTTTTAATTAAACTGTCAAAAATTAAAATGTTTAATTAGAAAAATCCATTCCATGACTTGTACTTTTACACACCAAAGTATCAATCAATGATTCGAACTTTCACAAAAACTTGACAAGTTACTGGCAATTATATGCCGAGTAATCGATTTTCTATTGAATAGTTAACATTTTAACCTGCATTTATTTTAATAATATTGAATTTATGTAGGCGCAGCGTCCAAAGTCCACAGGTCAAAATAGTCCAGGAAAATTAGTCAAAATAAGGTACACATTTTGGAAAAAATCGGATAAAGCTGAATTTTGGTATACACGTTCTGTGGGCCTTCCTTAATAAGCCCAGAAAATTCCGCCAAGATATGTTGAGTATTTTCGACTTTTAGTAATTTTTTTAAAATAATGATATCGTAAAAATTATGGCTTTTAGAAAAAAACTGTTAATGCATGCTTATATAAAGGTTCATAATATACACATTTTGTAAATTTAATTTTTCGATTAAGCTTTCAGTTTTAAAATATATGCAAGAAACTGTTTTGACAGTTCAAACTATCGAAGAATAAATAAAAAAATTATTTTTTTTTTGTGCTTAATAACTCAGAAACGGTTATAGATATAAGTAAAGTTGTTTGGACTTTTTTATCGTAAATTTTATGCTCTTTTATTTTGAACCAAAGTTTTTTGGACGAAAAACCGTTAGAAATAGAGATATACTGACTTTTTGGTAAAAAAACGGGTTTTTTTCGTATTTTTACCGTTATAAAAAAGCTAGCACCCAACATATCTTGGCGGAACTTTCTGGTCATATTAAGGAAGGTTCACAGAACGTGTATTACAAAATTCAGCTTTCTCCGATTTTTTCCGAAGTAAAAGTCTAATTTTCCTGGACTAAAAGTACATAATGGACTTTTGTCCTACTAATGTGGGTCAAAAGTCCATAAATCAATTGTGGACTTTCGACCCACCCCGATAGGCCAAAATTCCACCCAAAAATCTTATGGCCTTCTAGCCCACTGATTGTGATCCACTTCAGTGGACCACTTTATAGATAGAATTCTCTAACAAGAGTGCTTTGGGTGGTCCGCATTGCGGGTTCAAAGGAGTTTCACTTCCTTAATGGGCCCTCTCTCCCGCTCCCGCGACTCCGTCGCTGCACTTAGGGTATGCTCATGCTCAGTCGTCTGGCAGGCTTCTATGTTGTCAGTCGAACTGTTATCAGTTTTTTGTACTAAACAGTACCTTGGGTGGCCAGCTTCGCGGGTTTAAGGCGCTCCGCTTAGGATATGCTCAGTCGCCAGGCCGGCATAGCGTGCGCCTATATTGTCAGTGGGTGTGCTTTAAGTTTATGTGTATAGTAAAGAGTATACAAATAAATTCTTAACAAAATAAATAAATTGTTAATTTTTCAGCTTTTTTTATTATTTGAATATGAAATTATTGTGGACTTATGACACACTTTCTTTTTAATATTAGGGAATATTGACCCACTTTTTTGTGGATTTTTGAGCCACTTGGCTGGGTCAAATCTCTAGAACAGATTGTGGACTTCTGACCCAACCAAGTTGTCCATTATGGATTTTTGACCTGTGGACTTTTGACCCTGCACCGCTATTTATTTGTTAAATACACACTTTAAAATTGTTTTCTCTCTTTTTCTAGATCATAATGCCAATCTAAGAACACCACTTTCCTTGTCCAATTTCAGAGATTGTCCGATAATCTCAAAAAAAGACACGTCATTCTATCTGTACACGCACCTACAGCCTAAACCGCTTAAGTAGTAAAAGTGATTTTATTGACATTAAATTTAGATACATAAATATATAATTTAATATAAATTTTCACTAAAAGCATTGGCGAATTGCCGTCAGCCGAAAAAGGAGTTCTTTATATACAATTTCTTCGTAGAGTTTTTAGTCTATGAGTTCCAATGAATTTAAAAGAAAAAATACAAAAACAATATTAGATGTTATTTTTAAAATGCTTCGTTGGTGATTTGTTGGCGATATTTCATGGCAGATTTCAGATAGTGATAGAGAACTTTCCAATTTTCTCCGTTCAGGGCGCGAATAGTCTCATCCGATGACAGCGTGATTTTACCCCATGATGCTCTTCGAATTGAGTTTAGGACGGGACAGATTCCAATAAAATGAAGTATGTCTTCTTTGCTACGCAGGTTGCACAAAGTGCATTCAGTGCTTACATCGTTTCTATAAGGCACGTAGTTCAGCTTGATTAGCTCACCTCTGCCTTTAAATATCGTTGATATAAAATCCAGACTATATTGGTCATCGAAGTAGTTTTTTCCACAAAGATCGTGTTCCAGTAGCTTATAAGTGTTTCTTGTTTGGCTTTGGTAACTTCGTGTTTTAAACGCAATTCTTGTCGCTTCTTCAATTTTCGTTAAGAGAACCTGAAGGGTAACTCCCAACGAACTATTACTTTGTTCAAAAAGTGGAATTCCGTGCTCAGCAGACAATCTCGTTCATTCGGTGAAGAATTGTAATTGTAATTGAAACAATCTTATTTGTTAGACGTTGACTTTGTTGTCCCATAATTTTTACTATGTAAGTAGAGTGAAGTCGAAGTATGTGAATGTAGAGTGGTGGAAGACCCGTTTCCAGATGCAACATGTATGTTGGTGTATTTTCTGGTAGTTTGAAAATTCTCTTAATAAAGTATATTAACCCCAACCTTGTGCTGCGTAGCACATAATTGACTTCATTACCGCTTCAAAAATTTTGAATTTCACAGTTGGAGCAATAATACCTTCGCTTAAAATGTTTCTCCAAGTACAGTTTATTGCTTTTTGGACTCATTGAGTTTTTCTTCGAGATGTTTCTTGAAGGACAGCTTTGATGTGATCAAAACTCCAAGATACTTATATTGTTTGACCGTTTCGAGTTCCTCGTCTTGCCATGTCCACCTTTCGTCTCTAGCGTAGCGACCTGTTCCATTTCGGAATACCATGATTTTCGATGTATTCGTATTTAATTTGAGGTTCCATAATGTACAATACTCCTGCAATTTATTTATCATAATTTGGAGCATGTTTGGTGTTTCAAAAATGACAATGTCATCTGCATAAAGGAGAAGTTTTATTGCAAGACCATCGAACATTATGCCTCCAGGCAGGAAAGTAGATAAAGCATCCAAATAAATTGAAAAGAGTAATGGGCTCATTAGACATCATTGTTTTACACCTGTTGTTGATTGGAACCAGCTGGAAAGAATGTTTCCGTCCCACACTGCGGATGTGTTTTCTTCATACAGCTTTTGCAATATCATTAACATTTTTGTTGAAACTCCAAGGTTGCCTAGTTTGAAAAATAGTGCTCTTCTGTCGATACAATCAAAAGCTGACTTGAAATCTACAAAGAATGCATAGAGTTTTTTTTTCCTTTTTCCAGATAGGTCCGAGCGATGCTTGTCAAGCAGAATACATTATCGATCTTACTGTATTTTTTTCGAAAACCAGCTTGGAATTCACTAAGTTTATTATTTTGGCTTAACCGCATTTAAAAATAATATGCCTCTATAATTGTTTGGGTCAGAAGGATTTCCTTTTTTAAAAATTGGCAGTATAACGCTTTTCTTAAAACTTGCAGGCACTTCTCCAGTAGACCATATGAAGTTAAATGTCAACTGATTCAATATAGCTTTTAACGGCCTTTAGTCCATAAAAATTGGCATTTCGTCCCGGCGTTCTCACTCGGACTCTTCAGTTGACAGTGAGGGCCTTGTGAAGACGCAATTTTTATTAAGTTCAGTCCAGCTTACATCAATTTTACAGCGAAAATCGAATGTGAACTATATCCAACCCAATTAGAATTTCTAATCAAGAATTGTTGGAAATTTTGTTACCCGTGGCCTGGCATTGTTAACATATGAGTGTTTTTTATAATACAAATTCTATATACTACTGAAATACATCAGCCAAGTAGAAGACTTAGCATTATTTAATTGGACTTGTTGAATTATTCATTCAATATAGCTTTTAACGGCCTTTAGTCCAATTTTTATGGACTAAAGGCCGTTAAAAACTATATTGAATCAATAATTCAACAAGTCCAATTAAATAATGCTAAGTCTTCTACTTGGCTGATGTATTTCAGTAGTATATAGAATTTGTATTATAAAAAACACTCATATGTTAAATGTCAACGTTAGCTTTTGGAGGAAGTCGTCTGTAGCATTTTTGAAGAATTCATATGGTATTCGGTCTTCACCCGGGGCTTTATTGGATCCACATCGATTAAGTACTTTTCTCACGTCGTGATTGTCTATAGAGCGGTCTATTTCCAGATCTTGCAAATATGGTAGTGCATATTGCATTGGGTTTTGTTTAGAAGGTGGATTTAGCAATTTTTCAAAATGCTCAGCTAAAAGGAATGTTTCCACTGTAATACTTTTCGCGAACTGTACTCCATTTATTATTTTGGCCGTCTTCCAGAACGACCGACTATCACTGATGTTCACAAGCATTGTGGAAAGATTTTGCGTGTTAGCCTTTTGCTTCGCTGTGCATAAGCTTTTATACTTTTTATTTGCTTCGTGATACATCGCGTAGTTCGAATTATTTCTTCTTAGCAGGCGGAGATAAGCAAAAGATTTTTTCCTTGCTGATTCACACTCCCAGTCATACCAGGGTTGTTTACCCTTGCCAGTAGTCCTTGTCTGCAGTGGGGTAGCAGCTTCCATTACAGCTGATGTAAGAATATCAGTACCTCTTATAGATTGAAGTTCGTTTTCAACGATATTGCTAGCAACTGATTAGGGTCCTAAGTGCTGCTATGGACATGTTGCCGACAGATAATTTTGTTTCATCATCTGAAACCATTTTATTTGGTGGAAAATAGGGGGAGGTTTCTATTAAGCCGCGTTTAGAGAGTGTCGAAGGTGTATTGGTTTTAGTGTTTTCTTCAAAGCCTTTGTTTGGTGAAGTCCGGTGCATTTTTGTGTCTCTAGTCTTAGAATTATTGAATTATCTTCAAGTTTTTCGACTCACCTTAAAGACTTTTTGAAGCAACAAACTAATGACGCTATTTTATTTTGTTTTTCTTTAATTTTCATGGTGTTATTTTGAGAATTTTCTGGAGCTCTGCCAAGAACACAACTGGTCTACTCACGCACACACTCACTTCCGCTTAATATGGATTCTATTCAAACTTGGTAACTACCGTTTTTTTTTATAGTAATATGCCAACAAGTCTTTTTGATATATTTTAGGACGAAAATAACGGTACTTACCATACAAATTTGTTTTAACCAAAAATAATTAAAAGAATTAAGGGGGGAAAGCTACTTTTTTATATTTTTATTTGTATGTTTATTTTTGGTGCCTCTAGTACAACTATTTTTTTTAATTTTCTCGCATATGGTTAAGTTTATGTTTTTCCTTTTGTTATGCTGAAGCTTCATAAAATTTAAACATTATTGAACACTAAATTTTTTTAAAACTTTTCTTTGATTTTTTTTTTGAAAACTCAATATTTTGAAAATGAATCGGTCAATTTTTTTGAAGTTTTGTTTAATGTAAATTTTTTTATATTTTTTAAAATACTTGAAAAAAAAATGTTTCTCAATTTAAAAATAATGGTACCATCAATCAATTTGTATGCAATGTGTGTCATAAATATAATAGGTAGGTACGTTTTACTTTTGTTGCGTTCTCATTAACAGTACTTCCCACTTAAAACATTTTTCATATTTTTGACTTTCTAATTATTAGATAAACATATTAAGTGTTACCTCGAGTTTTGTATGTCCGATTATGAAATCAGACATAAAGGTACAAAAAGATCGGCTATTACGTTTCCGCCAAAAGAACCGTTGTATATTATATTTATTGTTGTTATATTTATTGAGAAACTTAGAAGTACCAGAATTAAAAAATATGACAACCAAGAAAATTTAAAAAAAAGCATCAAAAAATTATTTGCATTATTCGAGTTCTTCGACAAAAACCACATTGGTATGCAATATTATAAAAACTGTTCTGAAAATTACAATTACAAAAGCAAGGCTTAATCAAAATCGTTTTAGCTATTTTTGAGAAAACTTTATTAACCCGAAAGCTTACATATAAAATTTGATTTTTTTCCTTTAGGGAATCACATACTAATACTTCACACACAATTTGAAGCAAATCTGTCCAATTGTTTAGGTTCTTGCTCGATGTTCATCATGACAGACATGCAGACTTCTCCTTGGTTAAAGGAGTGAAAATTTAAAATTCAATTTTCTATAATTTCCATACTTTCACAACAAAATTTGGTTTTAGGAAATTCTGAAAGAAAGCGAGAGAAAAATTTAAAAAATCATCTTTATGATTTTTGTCGGCATTTTTTAAACCAGAATATTGAAGAGAATTTCGTAAGCTGAATATGCAGAGCTGGACCAACTTTTATTCAATTCAGATTTATTTCATGACCCATACAAATTATTTTGAAGATGGCGGCCAAACAGTCAAATAATTATTTAGCCCGAAAACTCTTACATATTTTCGAATTGTTTGTGGAATATTAAAATTGTCAAAACAGAAAGTTTTAAAAATTGTGTATTTATCTACACCAGTTTCAAATTATTGTAATGTAAGCAATATAGAGTAATAGGTAGCTAAGCTATGTAGTATGGTAAGGGAGTTCATACAGCACCCTCACCCCCATGGATTTTCGCACTTGAACTTTGTTTTATTTTTTGTTATTCATTACAATTTGTTTGAAACAATATAAATAACTGGGTAAATTTGATTAAAAGACCCTGAACTGACTTTGGCTGTGTTTTTTATCAACAGGAACAACAACAAAAACAACAACAACAATAACGTTTTATACGTTTTACCTGTTTTCCAATCTCCTGGCAGGTAGGTACACGTTCATTCTGTGAACAATTATTTTATTTCAACGGATCCAGTCTATGAATAAAATTTTATTTTATTTATTCACCAAAATTATTGTAACCGGAACCCACAATGAGGGCAAAATACCTGAAGTACTATGGCGACCATTGTTACGTGGTGAAAGTTTTTTTTCATGCATGCACAAGCACATTGCTCCTGGTGCATTCTTTTCCTCATGATGGTCTGGCCAGGCTAGCTAGTTGTTAACTTTTTTTATTTAAATTTTTTTATTGCTTTAACTTGCCTGCATTTCACCTGTTCAGGGATCATAGCCAGAGGTAGGTAAAAATTAATTGCGGCAAGCTTGCTGGTCGTGATTGCGCGTTCTATGTATGTATTATGTACCCAGATATGTTTATGCATAATTGTAGGTATATATCGTTGGAATGTGACTCAAGGCACAAGCACGACTGATGCTTGAAAACATCACGGTGTGCAAACTTTGCAATATTGAATGAGCTAGTGGTTATTTTTAAGCTGCCGCACAAGCAAACAACACTGTCCAGTGGTCAAAAGGAAACACATGTTTTTATGGCAGGATGTTTATTTGAAGACTTTTTAGCGCAACAGAGAGAAGGCAATCGGAAGAACAAGTAAAAAAAGTTTTAATAGATTGTAATTGATTCACGACCCGCCCAGCAGGATAGTAGTCCAGGGCCTCCGGATGAAACAAAGTTCGAATGTGTATTATTCATTTTTTTGTAAGGAAGTTTTTTAACTAGGTTTTCTATAGTACAGTTGTGAGTTGTCTTAGTCTTAAAAAAAAAATGTTTCATATGCATTTAATACTTGTACAATTTTAAATAGTATAAATTTCTTTTAAAGAGGAACGTAGTACTATTTAAATTAATAAAAATAAATTTTGATAGCATTTTATTAAATTTTTTTTTATATATTTAATTTTTTTTTTCAACTTTTTTTTTTAATTTCAATCGGAGTTTTAAAAACTTTCGCCACTCTCCGCTGTTTAGTTTTATACTACAATTGATTCCCTTGCTCCTAAACTTAAAAACAAAAAAAGTCTTTATTCTAATTCTTTAGTTCTAGTTCTTTAGTCTTTAGTCTAATTTTTTTTTGACGCCCGGGCGTCATTTTTTTTGCCGCTCGGGCGTCATTTTATTTTTGACGCCCAGGCGTCAATTTTTTTTGACGCCCGGGCGTGAATTTTTTTTTGACGCCCGGGCGTCATTTTTTTTACGCCCGGGCGTAATTTTATTTTTGACGCCCGGGCGTCATTTTTTTTTGACGCCCGGACGTCAATTTATTTTTGACGCCCGGGCGTCATTTTATTTTTGACGCCCGCACGTCAATTTATTTTTGACGCCCGGGCGTCATTTTTTTTTTGACGCCCGGGCGTCATTTTATTTTTGACGCCCGGACGTCAATTTATTTTTGACGCCCGGGCGTCATTTTTTTTTTTACGCCCGGACGTCATTTTTTTTTGACGCTCGGGCGTCATTTTATTTTTGACGCCCGGGCGTCATTTTTTTTTTGACGCCTGGGCGTCAATTTATTTTTGACGCCCGGGCGTCATTTTTTTTTGACGCCCGGACGTCAATTTATTTTTGACGCCCGGGCGTCATTTTATTTTTGACGCCCGGACGTCAATTTATTTTTGACGCCCGGGCGTCATTTTTTTTTTACGCCCGGGCGTCATTTTATTTTTGACGCCCGGGCTTTATTTTTTTTTGACGCCAGGGCGTCATTTTTTTTTGACACCCGGGTGTCATTTTATTTTTGACGCTCGGGCGTCAATTTTTTTTGACGCCCGGGCGTCATTTTTTTTTTGACGCCCGGGCGTCATTTTATTTTTGACGCCCGGACGTCAATTTATTTTTGACGCCCGGGCGTCATTTTTTTTTTACGCCCGGGCGTCATTTTATTTTTGACGCCCGGGCGTTATTTTTTTTTGACGCCAGGGCGTCATTTTTTTTGACGCCAGGGCGTCATTTTATTTTTGACGCTCGGGCGTCAATTTTTTTTGACGCCCGGGCGTCATTTTTTTTTTCACGCCCGGGCGTCATTTTGTTTTTGACGCCCGGGCGTCATTTTTTTTTGACGCCCGGGCGTCATTTGTTTTTGACGCCCGGGCGTCATTTTTTTTTGACGCTCGGGCGTCATTTTATTTTTGACGCCCGGGCGTCATTTTATTTTTGACGCCCGGGCGTCATTTTTTTTTTTACGCCCGGGCGTCATTTTTTTTTGACGCCCGGGCGTCATTTGTTTTTGACGCCCGGGCGTCATTTTATTTTTGACGCCCGGGTGTCATTTTTTTTTTGACGCCCGGGCTTCATTTTTTTTTGACGCTCGGGCGTCATTTTATTTTTGACGCCCGGGCGTCATTTTATTTTTGACGCCCGGGCGTCATTTGTTTTTGACGCCCGGGCGTCATTTTATTTTTGACGCTCGGGCGTCAATTTTTTTTGACGCCCGGGCGTCATTTTTTTTTACGCCCGGGCGTCATTTTATTTTTGACGCCCGGGCGTCATTTTTTTTTGACGCCCGGGCGTCATTTGTTTTTGACGCCCGGGCGTCATTTGTTTTTGACGCCCGGGCGTCAATTTATTTTTGACGCCCGGGCGTCATTTTTTTTTGACGCCCGGGCGTCATTTTATTTTTGACGCCCGGGCGTCATTTTTTTTTTGACGCCCGGGCGTCATTTTGTTTTTGACGCCCGGGCGTTATTTTTTTTTTGACGCCCGGGCGTCATTTTTTTTTGACGCCCGGGCGTCATTTTATTTTTGACGCCCGGGCGTCATTTGTTTTTGACGCCCGGACGTCAATTTATTTTTGACGCCCGGGCGTCAATTTATTTTTGACGCCCGGGCGTCAATTTATTTTTGACGCCCGGGCGTCATTTTATTTTTGACGCCCGGGCGTCATTTTATTTTTGACGCTCGGGCGTCAATTTTTTTTGACGCCCGGGCGTCATTTTTTTTTTACGCCCGGGCGTCATTTTATTTTTGACGCCCGGGCGTCATTTTTTTTTGACGCCCGGGCGTCATTTTTTTTTGACGCCCGGGCGTCATTTTATTTTTGACGCCCGGGCGTCATTTTATTTTTGACGCCCGGGCGTCAATTTTTTTTGACGCCCGGGCGTCAATTTATTTTTAACGCCCGGGCGTCATTTTTTTTTTGACGCCCGGGCGTCATTTTTTTTTGACGCCCGGGCGTCATTTTTTTTTGACGCCCGGGCGTCATTTTATTTTTGACGCCCGGGCGTCAATTTATTTTTGACGCCCGGGCGTCATTTTGTTTTTGACGCACGGGCGTCATTTTATTTTTGACGCCCGGGCGTCATTTTATTTTTGACGCCCGGGCGTCAATTTTTTTTGACGCCCGGGCGTCAATTTATTTTTAACGCCCGGGCGTCATTTTTTTTTTGACGCCCGGGCGTCATTTTTTTTTTGACGCCCGGGCGTCATTTTTTTTTGACGCCCGGGCGTCATTTTATTTTTGACGCCCGGGCGTCAATTTATTTTTGACGCCCGGGCGTCATTTTGTTTTTGACGCACGGGCGTCATTTTATTTTTGACGCCCGGGCGTCATTTTTTTTTTTGACGCCCGGGCGTAATTTTTTTTGACGCCCGGGCGTCATTTTATTTTTGACGCCCGGGCGTCATTTTTTTTTGACGCCTGGGCGTCAATTTATTTTTGACGCCCGGGCGTCATTTTTTTTAACGCCTGGGCGTCAATTTTTTTTGACGCCCGGGCGTCAATTTTTTTTTTGACGTAAATGTAAATGTTTTGGCGTAAATGTATTTTTGACGCCCGGGCGTCAACATGCAACATGCGACATGCAACATGCAACATGCAACATGCAACATGCAACATGCAACATGCAATATGCAACATGCAACATGCAACATGCAACATGCAACATGCAACATGCAACATGCAACATGCAACATGCAACATGCAACATGCAACATGCAACATGCAACATGCAACATGCAACATGCAACATGCAACATGCAACATGCAACATGCAACATGCAACATGCAACATGCAACATGCAACATGCAACATGCAACATGCAACATGCAACATGCAACATGCAACATGCAACATGCAACATGCAACATTTGTTTCCAATTTTACGTGAAACATTTTTATGTATATGATGCCCCAGACGAGAAATTCAACAAAAATTCAGTTTAATCGAGGTTTCCCGAGAAACGCGGTAATGATTTTTATTAAAGTTCGTACGAGTAATTAAAATTATTATTTCTATATTGGATGTGAATAGGCAAATACATTACTTATGTGATTGATTGCTAAAAATGCTCATGCCGAATCGTAATAAGAGTAGGTGCATACTCGCATTTTTAAATCAAAAATATGAGGCTTATTTAGAGGAAGGTTGACAAAATGACAAAATTATAAGAATTTGGGTTCATTTAAGAAGCGATATTATTGAAAAGTCCTTATTACCTTCTAAGTTTAACTGTTCTCCATATCCTTGAGTCAATATCACTTTTAAGTAGATACATAAATAAGAGTTATTGTTTGTAGTTTATCTCTAAAATATTCATTGAATAATCAAAACAATTTTGATGTCAACATCTCCCATATAAGCTTTTCGCATGCATTTTACCTATTATGTATGCATCAACCAGCATTGGCCTCCAAAACAACATCCTCGCAGCAATTTATTCCGTGATGGTACTTTTTTTCGGGTTCATATATGTATGTACCTACTCTAGAAATAGATGGCGTTGTTGGCAAAATTGATGCTGTTTTGCTTGCTTTCTGTTCTTGCCATTTTTTTGTTTTTGTTTATATCTTGGAAGAGTTAATGCTTTAGGGGTGATTATCATGGATGCTACTTGAAAATACTCAACGAACAATTCCCCCATATACGAGTAGAGTATCTGATGTGTGTATATACTTTACATAGGTACATTATGTACTTGGGAGCAAGCACATATGTACTATAGTGTGTAACCTTAACCCAGTTATAGTGAAGAAAATAAAATTAATTTTCGTGTAGTGTGTACCCACTTATAGCTTGAGAATTCTATCTCTATATTTTTCCTCGTTGTGGTTTATACTTAGGGCGTTAAGGCCATATTTTAGGTCAAACCTTGCACCTCATTCTGACGGGTTAAGCTTTGGTACACTAATGGTCCATTCTAAGTTTACTTTTTAAGAAGTGTTGCCACGGTGTCAACACTGGCAGACCGGAGATATAAGGGTTGCCTTCTGACCATGTTTTAACACGAAATTTCACATAAATTAGCCTATAAATCGGGAACCGGACATCGGTTGATGTCGTGGAATGTCTCGTTGGATTTAAAATACTTGAAGCCATAAGAATATGTTAATTTTTTGAACCCTTCCCCACCCTTTTAAGAGGGGGAGCAAAATACCCTCGGCGAATAAGGGTTTTTATTTATCAGAAAATAATGGTTATAAAATGAATATTCATAAAATTTTAAGGTGAGCATCGACGTAGAATTTCATACTCTACAGCATATCCGAAGTACATTTTTATCCATGTATTAGTTTTTTGTATAATCGCTTTCAAAATGCGGGGAAGGGAAAGTGGGAGTATATCAAACCACTATATTTTTGTCTTGGTATAATCTACGCATATGACACATGACCTTAGGTTAATTTTTAATGCATAATAATCAAAATAATTTCAATATAATTTCTCTAGAAAAAGTTTTAGCCTTTGTATAAAATGATGCCTAAAATTTCAGTGAAACGAGCATAACATTACCAAATTTCAATGGTATTGTGATGAAACTTGGCACACATGTCTCATTTGTGTTAAGAAATTAGAATCAAAAGAGTCCATAAAAATATCTGGCCGAAAGGGTGTTTTTTTGAGTGAAAGGGAAAAGTGAATTACTATTACCAGTAAACCCCTCCGAAAACTGGTATGTTGATGAAAGTTGGTAGAAATCTTTTATTGCTTGTTGGAACTAAGATTCAAAAGGATCCATGCAAATATATTGGTTTCAGGGGTGTTTGTTTTAAGGCGGAAGGAAAATATGCGTTATAAAGCCAACATTTTATTTGTATGTAATCGGGGTACAAATATTCAGTATGGTTCATGATTTGAAGGAATTTCTTAACGCTGAATCCAATTTAAGTACATATAAGACGATACAATCATCAATAAGAAAATAATGGTCGTATTAATGGAAAAATTAATGTATTTCGTAAGTAGAGCAAATAAAACAATTTCCCTCAGAAACCAATGACGACAATAGATATTTGATTTATCGTTTTTTATTCTTGGTAACTATAGAAAACAAAACATTTCTACCAACTTTTATCAACGTACTAATACTAGGGGGGTTTACGGGGCATAGTTTTACACTTTTCTGTTTCACTCAAAAAACACCCTTTAGCCCTATATATTTGTATGGACTCTTTTGATTCTTCTTTCTTTCGACAAATGAGACATGTGTGCCAAGTTTTATGACCATACCATTGAAATTTGGTATTGTTATGCTCGTTTCACTAAAAATTTAGCCATCATTTTATAAAAAGGTTATAACTTTTTCTAGAGAAATTATATTGAAAATATTTTAAATGCATAAGATTGGGCATTAAAAATTACCCTTAGGTCATCTGCCATATGCTTAGATTATACTAAGACAAATATATAGTGGTTTGATATACTGCCACTTTCCCCCTCCCCCATTTTGAAAGCGATTATACAAAAAACTAATACATACATACAGAGTATGAAATTCTACGTCGATTCTCATCCTAAAATTTTATGAATATTCACTTTATAACCATTATGTTCTGACAATGAAAAACCCTTATTTGTCGAGGGTTTTTTGCTCCCCTACAAGGGTGGGGAAGGGGTCAAAAAATTAACATATTCCTATGGCTTTAAGTATTCTTAATCCAACGAGATATTCCACGAAATCATCCGATGTCGAGATACCAATTTATAGGCTAATTTATGTGAAATTTCGTGTTAAAACATGGTCAGAAGGCAACCCTTATATCTCCGGTCTGCCAGTGTTGCCACCGTGACAACCTTCTTAAAAGTTAATTTAAGATGTGGACTATTAGTGTACCAAATCCCGTCAGAATGAAGTGCAAGGTTGGCTCCCCTAACGCCCTAACTATTAGTTTGCTTTTATTTTTTGTTTGGAATTTCTATTGTATGCACAATAGCTAAGCTACTTTTATGTTATTTTTTTGTTTGTTTTTATCAAAGAAATGGTTACGCTGCTTAGTAATCATGGCATTCAAATCAAACCCTTAAATACCAACGCATCCCTAAGACTATAGATACCTATTCGTACAAAGGCATGTACGTATGGTAGAAAGTTTATTCTATAGTTTTTATTGTTTGTGTAACATTTATTTGAGTTTGTTGTTTGGAATATCAATTCTTTTTGAATGGAAAGAACAGATTTCAAATTACATATAGATATTTTATTTAATGAACCGGAAGCTTCTTACTCCAGAAACACTTTAGCTATTAGCTCCTTATCTAGTTCCTATAATATACAATTGTACATGTACACCGTACAGTCTGTCCCTTCTATTTTTTTTTCTTTCCAATAAACGACACGTTGCCGTTGCCCCCAGGCATGTGGCTTCGAAAGAATTTAAGGCACGTTTCTTTCCGGTTCTTTTAAAATTCATGGACGTCAAATTATAAACAGACCATTTTAAGGGCCTTATCATGACACTTAGTTCACTATTTTGCATCCTTAATGTGGTTGAGTAGCTTTTATTGAATTATAAACACCTCGCAATTAGAGTCACAACAATATCTTTTCTTTAAAATAAATTAAAGTTGAAAACTTGAGCAGGTCTAAAACAATGATAGACTGATGTTGCGAAAAATACATAGGCTTTTGAAGGTTTTAACTTAAGCACAAGTGTTTAGCTACATAGTGGGAACAAATCGTCGCACGATTGAGAGTAATCTACCAGAGAGCGTTTTCCATCGCAATAATGAGCTTTTTTTTTTTTTTTAAATTACCTTAGAAAAAAATAAAATAACAAAATTACGTATACGCCCGAGTGTACCAGTACCATCCTGTAAAAATTGGAGAAAATTTGATGATGAAACGTGTAAACCCAACATAAGTAGTGAAACATTCTCCTTTAAATAGCAGTTCATTCATATGTTAATCATTTAAATTTGAAAAAGGGCTCCGTGTAACAGAAGCCCTCTGCGATAGTTATAAAATAATACAGCGCGGCTGTGAAACGCGACACAAACTACCATTATAGTAAATGGCGTGTGTCACCATGAGTCATAAGTAGAACTAATTGCAATCGCTGCACTGTGATAGTCTGTCAGCCAAAAAAAGAGGAGTTAAAGTCAGATTTTGCAAAAACGTCAGCAATTCTCCTTTAAAGATGGAAGTAAAGATGGAAGTATATCAAACCACTTTATATTTGTCTTGCTATAATCTAAGCATATGGCACATGACTTTAGGGTAGTTTTAATGCCCACTCAAAATAAATACAATTCAGCTTACCTAAGAACAGTTATATTCCTTTTATAAAATGATGACTCAATTTTCAGTGAAACGAGCATAATATTACCATGCTCAAATTATATGGTAATGAAACTTGACACACATGATTCCTTTGCCGTAAGAAACAAGAATAAAAAAAGCCCATACTTAAGTTAAGTGAAAGGGCTACATAGGCTTTTGAAGGTTTTAACTTAAGCACAAGTGTTTAGCTACATAGTGGGAACAAATCGTCGCACGATTGAGAGTAATCTACCAGAGAGCGTTTTCCATCGCAATAATGAGCTTTTTTTTTTTTAAATTACCTTAGAAAAAAATAAAATAACAAAATTACGTATACGCCCGAGTGTACCAGTACCATCCTGTAAAAATTGGAGAAAATTTGATGATGAAACGTGTAAACCCAACATAAGTAGTGAAACATTCTCCTTTAAATAGCAGTTCATTCATATGTTAATCATTTAAATTTGAAAAAGGGCTCCGTGTAACAGAAGCCCTCTGGGATAGTTATAAAATAATACAGCGCGGCTGTGAAACGCGACACAAACTACCATTATAGTAAATGGCGTGTGTCACCATGAGTCATAAGTAGAACTAATTGCAATCGCTGCACTGTGATAGTCTATCAGCCAAAAAAAGAGGAGTTAAAGTCAGATTTTGCAAAAACGTCAGCAATTCTCCTTTAAAGATGGAAGTAAAGATGGAAGTATATCAAACCACTTTATATTTGTCTTGCTATAATCTAAGCATATGGCACATGACTTTAGGGTAGTTTTAATGCCCACTCAAAATAAATACAATTCAGCTTACCTAAGAACAGTTATATTCCTTTTATAAAATGATGACTCAATTTTCAGTGAAACGAGCATAATATTACCATGCTCTTATTATATGGTAATGAAACTTGACACACATGATTCCTTTGCCATAAGAAACAAGAATAAAAAAAGCCCATACAATTATTTGGGGTGAACGGGTGTTTTTTTTTTTTTAAGTGAAAGGGAAAAGTGTAAAGCTATGACCATTAAACCCCTCCTAGAATTAATACGTTTATGAAAGTTGGTACGAGTGTTTCATTTTTTATTATGACTAAGAATAAGAACAAGGTTAATCAAATATCTACTGCCAATATTGGTTTTTGAGGGAAAATGTTTTATCTACTCTATTCAAAAAAATAAACTATTTTTTCCATTAAAACGACGATTACTTTCTTAATGGTGATTGTATCGTTTTAATGTAACTTAAATGGATTAATCGTTAAGAAAATACTTTAAAATCAAATATATATTTGATAACAAAAAAATGAAATGTTGGGTTTATAACCCATATTTTCCTCCCGCCTAAAAAAAAACACCCCTGGAACCAATATATTTGCTTGGATCCTTTTGGGTCTTGGTTATAACAAAAACTAAAACATTTCTACCAACTTTTATCAACATACCAGTTTTTGGGAGGGGTTTATTTTGACTTGATTGACTTTTCCCTTTCACTAAAAAAAAAAAAAAAACACCCTTTCACCCCAGATGTTTTGGTGGGCTCTGTTAACTCTTATTTCTTATGAAAAATGAAACATGTGTTCTAAATTTCTAAATTTTTAGTCATCTGTTTATACAAAAAAAATAACCTTTTCCAGGTGTGTTGTATTGCATTTATTTTGGTTTCTTGAGAATGGGCACTAAAATCTACCCTAAATTCATGTATCATACTCATACGCTCAGATTGTGACGAGATAAATATAAAGGCGTTTAACATACATCCACATACCCCTCTCCCTTACTTGAAAGCCATTATGCAAAAAACAAATTCATTAATTTAGGTAGGC
Source organism: Melangyna quadrimaculata (assembly GCA_949320155.1). Lineage (NCBI taxonomy): Eukaryota > Metazoa > Arthropoda > Insecta > Diptera > Syrphidae > Melangyna > Melangyna quadrimaculata. The sequence goes on along the minus strand of OX439484.1, from coordinate 77,997,822 downwards.
TTCGGATATGCTGTAGAGAGTTCGATTTTGCGTCGACACCAATCTTATGATTGTATAAAGATGTACATAATTAGGTACCATTACTTTCTGACAAAACAAATATAGATAAGATACGCATATAGATATAGAAGTTACCCAGGTATCAGTAGCGTACGCAAGATTTTATTTTGGGGGGGGTCTCAGTCTCAATTTTGGTAAAATACAAATTAAAAAATAAATAAAACCTTTCCTATTATTAACCACCTTATAGATATTTATAAGAAGTTAAGTTTCAATAAGAAAAAAAAAACAAAAAAAACACAAACAAATACTCCCTATAGTTATGAAATGAATTTAACTTTTCTTTCTTTTTAATTAAATATTTTTTGTAATTTTTTTTTGGTTGAAACAACAAATTTCGGTATAAGAATTTCGTCAAAAAATTTGCAAATTTGCAAATTTATACACTCTCAAATGTAGTCCTTCCTTCTCCAACCGTTAAGCCTGGTATTAGTTGTTGTGGCCCACAGCGACATTTTAACCGCCTCAAAATGGAACTTAAATTATTTTTCTTAATTTAGGATACAAGTTCGGATTGCAAAATGCAAGCTCAACTAAAACTATATCGAGTATTGTAATATCGGTTTCATCTTTCCAAATTTGTTTTCAAATCTAAATATTGATATTGAAAGCAATGCGTGTAACCCTATTACCAATAATGTCTAAATGTTTACCACAGCTGTTTTTTTTTAAATGATAAAAATCCACTTTTATCGACTCGATTTAACAAGTCAACAGTAATAGCGATAAGTGAAAAGTGTATTCACATTCAATTAAATAAAATGTCCGTTTTTACTTACGCTATAGGTACTTAGTAAGCTATGGATTCGTTAAAAAAATCGAACTTGAGATAATAATTTTCCCTAACATTACGATAGAGAACGCGAAACGGCTGGAGGGATTTTCTTCAAACTTGGTATATAGTGTTTTTTGACTAGTATGCCCAGACCAAAATAACGGTACCTGCCATACAATTTTTTTTCGCCAAAAAGAAAAATAATATTTTTCTCAAAAACGGGTCCGAGGAAAAAAATTCAAGTCATTTAAGTAAGCAAATGCTTCTGTTTAATAATTTTTTTATTTTCATAAATTGAATGTTTTGGGTACCTCCAGTACAACAATTTTTTTGATTTTAATTTTCTCGCAAACAGTTAAGTTAAAAATTTTCATTCAAAGGTGTTTTCTCGGGATAACACTTGCAGTTAGGCTGCATAGCTTTCGCTCCGTCATATTAACATTGAAGGTTTTGAATGAACAACAACCACTTGTGTTGGCTACCACCAAATATTACTATATGCTGGAATTATTGCAATTTCATGGCTGCCACAGCAATCATCAAATTCCTTTTTAGTGGTGCTTAGTCTATAGTTCCAGTTTTAATTTATAAATTGTTTTTCCATCAACTAGACCAAGACCAAGCCTAGACCAATGTAAATATGACGGAGCGAAAGCTATGCAGCCTAACTGCAAGTATTATCACGAGAAAACACCTTTGAATGAAATTTAATTTTGGCCAGTGTCAAATCTTACAATTTTCCTGCTTACACATATGCAACGAATTGTTGCGGTGATAACGGAGAGGAGAAAAAGAAAGAACCCCAATGAACAACATCTAACTTGTGTGTGGCTAGTAAAAATGCTAGTTGTCCAAATGCAATTGGATGGGCACGATCAGGTGACCTTGGTGGTGCAATGCGTAGTGCAACGGCCTTTGAGTTAGCTTGGTCTAGGTTCCAGCTCACGGCAAAACAATTTATAAATTAAAATTGGAACTATAGACTAAGCACCACTAAAGAGGAATCTGTTAATTGGTGTGGCAGCCATGAAATTGCAATAATTCCAGCCTATATATTATATCTTCAATAAAAATTTTCATATTTTGTATGGTAAATCTTCTAAAAAATATAAACATTACTGTGAACCAAAACTAAAAAAAAAATTGTTTGAAAATTAAAAAAAAAAAACTAAATAGTTTGAAAACGACTTGGTCAATATTTTCAAAACTAGGTGTAAGATAATTTTTATTATTTTGTAGAACAGTTGAAAAAATTATCTCTCTAGGGTGCCAGTTATAGCTATCATTGGAAACCATAATTGAAAAAGTTAATTGTTGATTTTGAGAGCCTTCGAAAGTTTAGTCATTAAATATTTTAATGCAGAAAGATAGCTTACCGCTTCAAAATTATTTCTCTTCCAAAAAAAATCAATTTTGACACATATCTTCCCCATAACGTAACTTTTAATTTTTTCAATGATCATTGGTTAGGTAGTTCATCATTTAAAAATTAAAAGTCATTTTATGAGAAAAGTTGTGCCAAATTGAATTTTGTTTTACCTAGAAATAAATATTAAGTCAATAAGCTTTACTTTGGTATCAAAATATTCATTTTTTTTTATCTCTCAAAATTGACCATTAATATTTTCAATGATAGCTATAACTGGCCCCTAAATTAAAAAGTAACGGTACCTTCCACACAAATGTTGAAAAAGCGTTAAGAAAAAAATTCCTTTTGTCGAAAACGGCTCCAGGAATTTCGGTAAAAAGATTTACTCTTACTTTATAAGCTATGGTGAATATTTTGATGTAAAAAATTTTTACCAATAACGGTTAAGAACGGTACCTGTCATAGAACCGATTTATTTTGTTTTTAAATTTCTCGTTGACGGCTGCTCCGATTTCAACCAAAATTTGTATACAAGAGTTCCCTCACAATTCAAATAATTTTGCATATATACAAATTTTCAAAAAAATCATTTTTTGATTTTTAAAAAACATTGATTTTTTTTTTTTTGAAAATTCAGTATCGTGAAAACGGGCTAATGATTTTTTTTTTATTTTGTGTAAAAGCAGTAGATAAAATAATATAAAAATGGTAACATTATTCGAAGGAAATTCTTTTAATACAAATTATTTACCCTTATTACGGTTTTCGTTTCACTTAAACGACACGATCCTGGATGAGGACTCGATTTTTAATTAAAACGAATTCCTTATAATGATAAGACGGTTGAAGATTGGAGATAATTTGGAATATTTGGGTTTATTTAGAACGCCTCTAGAGCATCGTCGTTTTACAGTCGTTTCAGTACAACGACAACCGTAATAGGCGTGATTATTGGGGCGATTTCATGGTGGTTTCGTAAAACTCATGTTTTACTTAAGTACAGTTTAAAAAAGATCAATTATAAGAAATTATTCCAACGAGGTTTATATATTTATAAAAATAGAAGTTTACTATATTATTGGACGTTAAAAATAGTGCATTGGCAAAAACTTAAATAGATAGATATTGATAGACAGATACATAGATAAATAGATAGATAGATAGATAGATAGATAGATAGATAGATAGATAGATAGATAGATAGATAGATAGATAGATAGATAGATAGATAGATAGATAGATAGATAGATAGATAGATAGATAGATAGATAGGTAGATAGATAGATAGATAGATAGATAGATAGATAGATAGATAGATAGATAGATAGATAGATAGATAGATAGATAGATAGATAGATAGATAGATAGATAGATAGATAGATAGATAGATAAATAGATAGATAGATAGATAGATAGATAGATAGATAGATAGATAGATAGATAGATAGATAGATAGATAGATAGATAGATAGATAGATAGATAGATAGATAGATAGTTAGATAGATAGATAGATAGATAGATAGATAGATAGATAGATAGATAGATAGATAGATAGATAGATAGATAGATAGATAGATAGATAGATAGATAGATAGATAGATAGATAGATAGATAGATAGATAGATAGATAGATAGATAGATAGATAGATAGATAGATAGATAGATAGATAGATAGATAGATAGATAGATAGATAGATAGATAGATAGATAGATAGATAGATAGATATAGATAGATAGATAGATAGATAGATAGATAGATAGATAGATAGATAGATAGATAGATAGATAGATAGATAGATAGATAGATAGATAGATAGATAGATAGATAGATAGATAGACCGATAGCTATTTTATTTACAATTTCAAATTCATTTACAAAATAGTTTTACACTTTTAGTTTAAGACATGGCTATAAAAACCGTCTGCCGGAGTTTGACAAAATTTACAATTTTAACAGATTCTTCAATAATAGCTCTTCTATATTTTAATGCTTTTTGACAATAATTGTGCAGTTTATTCCAATATGTGCTTTTCAAAATCATTTTCATCTCCGATTCTTCCAATACAAGTTTCCCAAAAACATAAATCTGAGCTCCCATAGTACCGGACACCTTCCCAATAAGTGGAAGACATTCTCCCTTTCTCGCAAATTACAAATACTGCAAATGATTGACAAAACGTCTCTATGTGGGATAAAGTTTAAGTCCATCATTTCACCTCTAGCTCCAAAAACAGTGGATATTATATCGTTTGAGTACTTTTCGTTGAAGTAGTTGTTTTCGCAAGGGTTATGGTTTAAATTAGCGTACATTTCCTGGTGGAGTTAGCTTTGGACTTTTTCATACTATCCGCTCGCATTTTCTCATCGACCGCCGTAATTAAATTACAAAATTCTTCTTTCCATTGGGGGATATTATCCATGTTTATTCTTAAAGTATATCCAATCTGCCAGTGATTTCCATTCCTCAAAAAACAGCATTCTCCTATCTATCACAAAACTTGCTATACTCTTGGTCAAACTCCCCTCATCCAAAGGCTTAGTTTTTGAAATATTATAGTTGAAATGCAGTTTTAAAGTATCTATAAATAAAGGTGAAATTCCAGTCTCTACTAGTAGCATATTGTTTTGCGAGCACTGTGGTAGCTTAACCCTTTCGGTACGGATGTGGTACAAGTCCATATAAATGTTCTTTGTCTTGTACCACATCCGTACCGAAAGGGTTAAAAATTCTCTTCAAGAAAAACCGGAGTAGTTTTTCTACTGTATCGTATCGCTTACAGCCCCACACCTGCGCTCCAAACAGCATTATTGATTATGAGACAGCCTGGAAAATGTGATATTTTATTTTCACCGATATATGCTTATGTTCAAGACAGTTTTTCCAAGTCGTACTTATAGATGATTTAGCAGAAAAAAGTTTCTCCTGGAAATGATGTTCCATGATCATGTTGCTGGTAATGTTTATACCTGAGTGTTTGTAGGATTTCACTGTTTCTATAATTAATAATAATTTAATAATTTTAATTTAATTTTAATCTTGGTTAGGATCTCCTTTTTTAAGTATTGGGAAGATTACACTCTGTTGAACGCTTATATGTAGGTATATCCCCTGTCTCAAAATTTTTGTTAAATTCTTTAGTAAGGCTAGGCGCATGCTGAGATGCGTTCGACACGAGTGACGCTTCAAAGCACAGCACGAATTTTTGTAAACAATATAAATCAATAGAACAACGCCTATTGATAGAGTGACACTACATGACCTGATGCGCGTTTTCCGGAAATCGCGTGACACAGTGATCGAAATATAAAACAAATAAAGCAATCAAATTTCGTTGGTTTTTAAAATAAAAAATCGTTTGCTTTTTAGAAATTAATTGTTCTTTTGTTTAAAGTATATTTCAATTACCAATATGTCAGACGATTTTTGTTTCAATAAATATTTATTTTGACACGAGACACACGAATCAATGTACGTTGAACGCTATGACACGTTTCTATAAACGTGTCGTGCGGCACTCATCAGGTCACGCCACACGCTCTGCATGCGTCTCAATATGCGCCATCTTTAGCGTATTTGTAGAATTAAACGGGAATCCCATGAGCTCCGGGTGCTTTGCGTTCTTTACTTTTAACCAAGCAGCCTCTTTTTTCTTTTTTTATTTGTGCGCGCACTAAAGGGGTTGTGACTACCCTTAATATGTTGAACACAGTGCGAGCTTTAGGAAAATAGGGAAGGATTTAAGAGGAGGAACCGATGCACATTGGTTTTGAAGTTCTGAATATTAAAATGGGAGGGAAAGATAGAGCATTCCACATTCGCGTGGTGCGGGAAAAGAAAGAATCCCTGAACTTGACAGTACGTCCGAAGTTGGGCTCAAGGGTAAACTGATGGGCATTCCTAGCAGTGCGAGTATTACGGTTGAATTGTTTAAGGGGAGGAATGCAACTGGCTATTTCGCTAGAGCACTGTTTATGAAAATAACGATAAAATAATGAAATACAAGAAACATTGCGGCGGTGTTCTAGAGAAGCAAATGTATCAGTTATATTTCTTTCACCTATCATTTTCATAGCTCTTCTTTGAATTCTATCCAATAGGCTTAAATGGGTTATTGGAGCACCTGCCCAAACATGAGAGTTGTACTCGAGTTTTGGACGAATAAAGGCTTTATAGATTACAGCCAGATCAGAAGGGGAGAAAAATTTCTTGCATCGCCGAAGAAAACCTAAGCACTTAGCAGCATTTTTGGCGACGTCGAATATGTGGTCATTCCACAGAAGGTGGTCTGTTATACACATACTGAGGACTGAAAGCTTTTCGGTTTCCTCAATGCAAGTGCCACTCACGGAAAGTGGCATGGGGGGTGGGTTTCTCTTAGACGACAGTAGACAGCATTGGGTTTTTGAAGCATTAAATTCCACTCGGTTTTTAATTCCCCATTGGACAATGCTGTCAAGATCGGAATTTAATGAGCTAATCATACGCTGCCGTTCAAGTTCCACATCCGAAGGACATGGATGTGAATCTAAAAACGAATATGAGAAGCTGAGGGTGCTGAGGGTGCTGTCATCAGCAAAACAGTTTAATGGATTAGACGTTTCAGACAGAAGATCATTTATAAATATAAGGAAGAGAGTCGGAGACAAAACGGAGCCCTGGGGCACACCAGCATTTATTTTGTGAATTTCAGACTTGAAACCGTCCAATATAACTTGTATTGAGCGGTCCGAAAGGTAATTTCTAATCCAACGAAGAAGAGATTCATCGATACCAAATGCGCGTATTTTCGATAAGAGAGCTTGATGCCAAACTCTATCAAATGCTTTAGAAATATCAAGGGCAATAATCTTACTTTCTCCAAAACGATGTAAAGATGTGTTCCACTGTTCGGTGAGATATACCATCAGATCACCAGTGGACCTATTGCTACGAAAGCCGTACTGCCGGTCATTAAGAAGCTTTCGTTCCTCGAGATATTTCTTGAGCTGGAAATTAATCAGCGTTTCCATGACCTTGGAAAGAAGGGACGTAAGTGCAATTGGTCGATAGTTTGAGGGTGAGGAAGATACGCCTTTTTTAGGGACAGGCTGGACAAATGCTGTTTTCCATCCACTCGGAAAGAGACCAGTAGAATAGGACAGATAGAAAAGCTTACGCAGTGGTTTTGCCAGCGTTGAAGAACACCTCTTCAGAACAATGGGAGGGATACTATCCGGGCCAGCGGATTTGTGTACGTCGAGATCTTTTAGAACTCTAGCAACTGCACGAGTGCGAAAGAAGATTTGTCCCATGAAATCATTTACGCTCTCAATTACAGGAGGAGTCATAACACTTTCTGGCAGCGTCGAATTAACAGCAAACTGTGCTGCAAGCAAATTGGCTTTATCTATCGAGCTGAAAAAAGGTGTATCGTTGGAGACGAGCGTTGGAACCGACGACGAAGTAGCATTTCGTATATTCTTTGCGAATGACCAAAAATTTTTACTACCTGTGGGACATTGTAGTATTTTTTGCCTTAATTTCTGGTCATGCAAAAATTTGGTTCGTCGAATATGAACATTACAGGTCTTTCTAGCTTGTTTGAACTTATTCCGGTTTTCCTCAGTAGGGTTGGCTTTATAACATCGGAAACTTACTTCTTTTACTTCTGCTTGTGATATTGGTTTATCCAAAAAATTGCATTATACATTTGGTATTGCATAACCAACTGAAAACGAGGCTGGGGCGTAGAGTTGACATATTGCTGAAATGTTCTTTCAGTAGTGTTGCAATAATATTTAGACCAATTTTGAACCTCATTTTTCTTATAAAGCTGTTTCCATAGATTCGACGAGTCCCTGCATTGAGAAATTTCAGTTGCTATGACTGTTTGAAACTCAGTTTTTTTTCCATTGACATGTGTTTTTGAATACTTTTTTTGCATTTAGATATATATGTTTGTAGTTAAGCTCATCGTATTTTCGGTATAGTTCCAATAGAGAAAATGATTTCCTTTTTGCATCAAACCATGGTTGTTTATAATTGTGATTGTTTTCAATATTGTCAATATTGAACGGTATTTTTCTCCTTGATTGTGATTCTATTTAAATCTTAGTAGAAGATTTATTGCAATCTCAGTGTTTCTCATTTGTAAGTTATCAAATTCAATTATAGTTGTAACGATTGGTAGATGGTCGGAAAAGCTTTGTGAGTGTACTTCAAATTTTTTTATCAAGTTGTTCCATTCACCTCCACTTAAGTTCAAGTCAATGACTGAGCTGCCTTGGGTACCAACAAATTAAAATAAATGTCGGAAATAAATGTCGGAAAACCAAAGGCTTAGGTTGTTTTTAACTGCAAAATAGTTTTAAATGACTATGAATACGGCCAATTAACTTAAAAAAAAAAGAGTTTGATTTTAATATATAAAAGCAGCTTTTCGAAATGTCATCAATTGACTCTATAGCTTTCTTAATATCATGTCATTAATAATAACATTCGGCAAAAAAGTATACAGTTGACAGATATTTAAAAATATTTTATGAATATTTGATGTTCCATAACGTTCACTGAGCTCAAAGATACTGGTTAAAGCGTAATCAAGGCATTTGACAGCACTTAAAAGTAATAGAAAAAGAGAAGATACTAAAAGAGTGTATTATGTTAATAAGTGCACCGCGTTCGTGATTTCATTCCGGCTGTTTTTTTTTATATGGGGAAAAAAGAAGAAAATTAAATGCGTGAAATTTTGACTGATTGCTAGGAAATATTGTTTGGGTTTCTATGAATACTGGGAAACATTTGAAATGTCAAACAAAATCTGGATTAAGTGTGGTATGAAATAATGATTTCAATACGATATTGCTGTCAATTATCTGCTATTAAAGAATAAGATTAAAAAAAATTAAAATTTGAACTTAAAAATAATAAAAAAAACTTTATTCGATAATATATAATATTGCTTGGGAGGTTCAAGCCCCTTGCCCCCCCCCCTGCATACGCCATTGCCAGGTATAGATTCTTGCGACAAAACAAAGTCGATTATTATAAAAATTTAATGAAGTATGAAACCTTTATTTTGCAAAGTAGGCAAAGTTTAGTTGTAAGTGAAGTGGTCATGTTTTCTTTTTAACTTATGGATGAAATTCATGTAAACGTCAATTAAAATGAATTTCACCCATAAGTTAAAATAAAAACATGACCACCTCACTAACCACTCAACTTAATATTTAAACTTTCCTCTCGTAAAAGCAATAGCTACCTGAACAAGAAAATATTGGTCAACACGAAAAATACACCACCAGTTTTACTCGATGTCTTTGCTTCTAAACACTCACCACTGCCATAATATGTACCACCTATAAGGTATCCTTGACTGAGTTAGAAAACAAAATATTATAAAGCTCTTAATATCCTGTAGCCCGTTTATTTAATATTTTTCCACAATGCTTTGAAAAATAGCTCCTTTCGCGTTAAAACCAACACCATGCCACCACCAACGCACCACCTCCCCCCCTGCCCCGCAAAAAGAACTCAAAAATCTCAAGAGATAAACAGTAATGCTATATGTCTTATTTGTCTGTGGCTCGGTGCGGGCTTATATACCCCTTTTTCGACTGTAGATATATTCTGATGGTTGGCGTCTAAGGAGTCTGAAAAAAATGTCATTACATCTTATGATTCTTTATAGAGAATAAAGACTAACAAGAAAAAACAGCAAGCAAGCATACAGATTCACATTGGGACGAATAAATATAAAGAACGTACAATATACTAAGGACCCTTCGGCGCGGCTATCTATGGCATTTTAGATATTTTCTGGAAGTGAAAAGTGGTGAATTTTTGTCATTTCCTTAACCCCCCTCCACTTATTAAGTTTCTAGGGAAGACAAGAAATGTCCTTTCTTTTCTCTGGCTGGTCCTCTTAGTACCTAATACCTACTCTTTTTAGCCATTTATGTCTGTGTGATTTTCACTCATTCACTAAAAAAAAAAAAAAACAGAGCGTTTTAAGGGTAAAAGTGAAAAACGCCCTTCAATTTGTCAATGTCGAAAGTTGTCCTCTTTTGCGCTTTCTATCCATAGATACACACAGACACACCATCATAATAACCGAATCCTCGAAAACACCCAAAGATTCGTCCTTCTGCTTCCTTTTCTTGAGCCTTTTCTCACTGCAGTTGTTCGTTGTGTTGTCATCGTCGTCATCGTCCTTTTTTTTAAGGACGAATATTAAGAATCGAGCTGGTTTCGAAAAAAAAAGGATAAGACGAACTTGTGAATCGTTTATGTTGAAACTTGGAACGTTCTTACTGCTTTTAGAGTTTTCTCTTATTTTGTTTTACTTAGTGTGCGTCTAAACTGTTTGTTGTTGTCGCTGGTCGTATTGCAGGAGTTTATACGGAAATGTATAGTCACATATTTCATTCCCAACGTCCCCGTCGTCGACGTCCGTTCTTAAGACTTTCTCTGTGAGCTCCTCTCCTATTCAAAGGGTTTTTATTTTACTATTTTTTTTTTCTGTTCGTCCTTTGTTGTCTCTCAAGTAGGAAGGGTGTACTTCATTTACCACTTCAAAAGAGCACAAATGGGATGAGACTGAGACATGAGATAGTTGTGGCATCTTCAATGGGTTAAGACAAGTAAATGTAGATGGAAAATAACATTGGAGTGATGTAAAATTTAATATCTAATAAATGTATTGGCATATGTGATAACTTGTTTTCCTTATACACATCCCACACGCATAACTCTCATTTAATGTCCATGCTGTCTTTTTTCACTTTGGAGCATATATTTTGAAAGTACGAGATGACGATCTTTTTCATAAGTGATTTATAAGAGTTGTGATGTGACCCATAAAAAGGGTAAACTGTAAACAAAAGAACCATTCTCAGAATAGGGTAAATAGCCCTCGTAGGCAACTAACTTCGTTTAAAAATAAATCCCATGAGGTGTAGTATAAAATGAAAATTATAGTAAGGGTTCTATCACTCGATGACTTCGCACATTTCAAAATTTCAAGAAAACATAGAGATGTCCTGCATGAAGAAATCACTTTTTTATGTGTTTCTTTCAATTTCTTAGTTTTTAGTTTATAACTTAACCAGAGGTCTATACAAATAGAATTTTTTGGTTTGAAAATTCAACAATTAAGTGTTTAATTATTTTTAATTATACGGTGTACAAAATTAACTTTGCTTGAGAAGTAATTACAATTTTAGAAAAATGGCCGGATTTTACCAAAACTATTTTTAATTTTTTTTTGGGCGTGGCAGTCATCGGATTTTACTAAAAATAATTTTATATTTTTAATTGTTTGTAAGAACAATTTCCGAAAATTTCATTTAAATTGTCAGAGCCGTTTCCAAGAAACCAACTTTATATTTACATAAATGCAAGTATTGCTCCTTGCATAGCTTTCACTATCGATGTATTGATTAAGGGGAAGTATTAAAAAAAAAAATGTTGGATGTACAATTAATATTAGAAAGGGAGCCATTATTTGTGCCCCTATACAGTTAAAAATTCGATTTGGTTACCGATATATCAGCGTTTGAAAAGTATATCCAATGTACAGCAATTTTTTTTGGGATAAATAAAATGTGCAATACATTGACTGGCATTTTTATTTTTACGAAAATCAAACGGTCGCCGGCTGACTTGAAGGTGTTGATTTCCTAATCAATCAACCGGGAGGCATATTGACCACACTACGTTCGATAACCCCTTGGCACTGCTCCAATTTCACGGATAACATACGTTCGTTCCGAGAGGCCATCATTGATTCAAAACATTAAAAATTTGTCAAGGTGCGATTAAAAATAACCTGTGACTATATGTACGTTCTTCAACTTTCGCATCGCATTGAATCAAATAAAAAATAATATTAAAACAACAAAAATAAAAAAAAAACATTATATCGCCAATAATAAGTAACTTTACCCTAAAACCAATTTTTTCTTTCTAACTTAAAGATAAACTATGTTATGGTTAGGAGTTTTATATTTTTTTCTCGTGATTTATGGTACGAAGATGTGTAATACGTAAAAAAAAGAATAGATATTATAATAATAATTGAAGTTCGAAATTACAAAAGTGAAGTTATTTTGTGGTTGGTTGCTTTTTCACTAGGAAAAGTCTGACTGCGAGTTAAGTATTTATGAAGCTCTTTGAGATAGTAAATAACACCAATGTCGTTGGGGTGTCATTGTGTCAATGGAAAAGTATGGATAGTTTATTATCGCAGAAAACTAGCTTGCTCACAGAACTTGTGTGATGTATGCTTTACAGCAGGGCATTAGCTTTACTTGCGATTCGCTGATGGTAATATATTTTTTCCTCGATAATTTATACTCAAAAGTGTTAAAATATAATTTTTGAGTGTCAATATCTTCATTTCGCTCATATTTTAATATCGCAAACAAAAAGTCTTAATTTAGTAATTTCCAAAGCAAGGTCCAAGACTGGATTCATTTTTCGTGATTTGTAGCTCACTTTTCTTGATCTGATCTAAGAATTCTTTCCGTGCAGTTCATCTTTTTGTTAATACTGTATTGTTTTTTGCATGAAAACTAAGCCCACTTCGATAAAGTGAGTAATAATTATTAATTAGTGATTATTTAGTCCGTTATAGAGTCAAAAATGGTTCAGCCTTTGAAGCATTATGAAGTTGAAGTTTTAATTCATCCATTCCGACAGATTAACTGAGGTTCATAATAGCCAATTCTAAAATTAAACCGTGGTTGAACCTTAGTTAATTCGCTGAAATCCATAGCTAAAAATATTTGATTCACAATAAAAATGTTTGGATTGGCACTAAAGGTGTAAGTTCTTTTAACTTTCAGTTGTCAAAAATCTATTGAGTTGGGTTTTACTCAACTTAGAAAATGGGATGATGTCGCACAGAAAAACTGGGCCTTAGTAATATTTTTCTGCACCTGAAGCCTATAAAAATAAATAAATCGGGTGGCACAACGGCTCATGAAGAACCAGGGCCTAGTGACTAACAACTTGCAACCATTCCTGTGTGCGCCTTTCGACAGGAATGGAATCCGAACGGCTAGACGAGAAGCACTTATTCGTGACAAGTGATACTCTTGGAGGATTTGTCAATTCCTCACAAGAGGCAGTAGCCCTGAAAAAAAACTTTTTAGTTTTTAGGTGGACGAGGCTGGGAAGCGATCCCAGACCTCCAGCGTGACAGTCGAACGCACTAACCATTACGCTACGTGCTACTACCTGAAGCCTATAGAACTATTCAATAAAATTTAATTTTTGAACATTAAATTCATATTAGTGTGTTAAAAAAAGTGGTATCTCGATTGTCAGTGAGACAATTTGACAAGTATGGCTGAGTTCCGATGCGACAGCAATACTCTATTAATGCGCATCTGCTACGCAAACATGCTGCTTTCGCTTTGTAGACATTTTCACGTTTGAGTTTTGGAACTTATAACTTTGTATCAAATGCGCATCGGATGCATTTCGGAACTCGGCCTATATCTTCAGAAAGTTGGTTCTAACCTCTTATGTTTTCGATTTTGTATTGGAAGCTTTAATAAGTAAGCCCGAAATTAAATATAAAATTCAGTGGACCTGGTTTTTGTTTGAGTTTCCCCCCCCCCCCCCTAATCGAAATCCTACGTACGTCCTTGGTCTAGCTTTCCAACCCGCAGCCATAAGTAAAAAGTGGTACAAAAAGTGATGTCTGGACTTTTGAAGAATAAATGTTTAATTTTTGTAAAAAATCAGTATCAACATAATATGTACATATATAGTCTAAGAAAGATGGATCTGACCGAGAACAAATTAATTCATGAAATTTTATTGCTGGTATCGACGCAGAATGTTATCCTCAAAGTCCCCCAAAATCACGGCATTGGTTTTTTGTATAGACGCATTAAAAGAGATTGAGAGGGAGAGGAGGCGGTAGTTTAGGTAGTTTATCAAGCTGAACAAAATTGTTATAATACAATCTTATCATATGACACATGTTTTTAGGGTGCTTTTTAACGCTGATTCTAAAAAGAATAAAACTGAAAAGATACATGTATCCTGTAGAAAGTTAAAGTCCTTTTTATGGAATGATGACTTTTTGTTAAGTACAACAAGTAAAATATTACCCAAAACCATTTTAAAATAATGACATATTAATGAAATTTGGTATAAATGTTTCATTTGGCATGTCTACCAAGAACCAAAAGAGTCCCCAAAAATATATGTGGTTAAAGGGTGTTTTTTTGACGGAGAAGTGCAAGTGAATTATTATTACCATAACATGCATGAACAAATTCTGACACTTATGAAATTAACTAAAAATATTATATTTATATAAGCACCCAAGTATCAAAGGAGTTCATACAAATATCTTAGGTCCAAGGGTGTTTTTTAGGGGTGTAATGTTTGATCTGCTTAACGGTAAAAACAGTAATTTTTGCTTCAAAATTAATCTAACAGTTTTTAGGGTGCTTGTATCATATTGGTTTTTCTTTTATTGGATTCGGCGTTCAAAAATACTTTTAAATCATATATCATATGTCATATGTACTATGTCGATTATACGAAAATACCTTTTTTCGTAAGACCTAACATTTTGCTCCAATATAAACTCTCTAAAAAACTCTTTGGATCAAGTTATTTTAATGGACTCTTTTGATACTTGGAAACCATGGCATATTTTATATTTTTAGTAAATTTCATCAGTGTCAAAACTTATTCACAGATGTTATTGGTAATAATGACGCACTAACATCTCGTCCTCAAAAAAACAACAGAGATTTTGGGGACTCTTTTGATTCTTTGTAAAGACGACAAATGGAACAGTTATATCAAATTTCATTAATATCACATTATCTTAAAATGGTTTTGGGTAATATTTTACTTGTTGTACTTAAAAAAGACTCATCATTCTATAAAAAGGACTTTAACTTTCTACAGGATACATGTATCTTCTTAGTTTTGTTCTTTTTAGAATCAGCGTTAAAAAGCTACCTAAAAACATGTGTCATATGATAAGATTGTAAGCTTAATAAACTACCGCCTCCTCTCCCTCTCAATCTCTTTTAATGCGTCTATACAAAAAACCAATGCGCGGATTTTGGGGGACTTTGAGGATAACATTCTGCGTCGACTGGTATCAAATTTTCTATCTTTCGTAGACTAATAATATACCTCCTGAAAAAAACACTTCATTATTTCGTATCACATAAACTGCAACCTGTCCCTCACTAAACCATTTTTTGAACCACGCTGCTGTGCAAAGCATTTATTATTTCATAATTCTACCATACCTAGCTGCAATCTGTCAATTTCGCTGAAATTTATCAAAAAAAATATTTTTTTGAACCACCCTGGTGCGCAAATCAGTGTTTTCTTTTATAATTCTACAAAAACAACAACCTGTGTCTATTTCATTGAAATCGTTCAAAAAAACATTTTTTTAACCACGCTGATGTGCAAAACATGAACCACCCAAATTCTAAATTAATTTTTTTTTCTTTTATGTCAAAATGAGAATTGACCAGAAACTCGGAAACCCGACCCGACCCGAAACTCGGTCCGAAACTAAACTAATTTTTTAGTTCCGGGCCGAGCCCGAAACTAAAGTCTGTAATTGGTTCGGCCCGAAAGTAAACTCTAACAAATTAAATGTTTAAAGTTGAATGTTAAAATGGGTTTGAAAAGACCCAACGGACTTACTGTCAACATAATGAACTTTCAAAGAACTAAATGACACCAGTTTCCTATATTTAAACTAAGTCGAAGTCGAGTATTTAATTGGAATTGAATCTCAATCTTTAATAAAAGTAGGAAATTATTAACAAAATGATTAAGATGTGGTTTTTGTTGTGCTCTTTATGTTAGCTTAAAAATAATTTTCATATAGAATAGAACAACAATTTTGCTTTAGTGGAGGATAGACCGCTCCAAAAAGTGCATTTTTCAAGTTCCCGGGAAAACTGCTCCGATTGTAGATTTTTTTTTTTTTTTTGAAACGTAGAAATTAAATTTAGAAAAAAGTTTACAATTACAAAAATGGCGCTTTTAACAGTTTTTTTTTTTAATTTCAAAAAAAAAAAATTCTCAAAAAATATTATTTAATTTAATATTTAAGGTGTGATAAAAAGATAGAGCATTCAGGTTGAGTCAAGACAAAAAAAAATTATATGGGAGGGGGGTCTATTACCCCCGTTTAGGCGGGAGATGCAATTTTCTATAACAAAATTACTTAAAACAGAAAAAAAAATATTAAAAAACAATGGTAACACTTACAATGCCATGTTGTACCTCTTTGTAAAGCCAGAAATACTATTTTTTATTGTCTTTTAAAATAAATTAAATTAAATTAAACTAAAATAATGTTTTTTTTTTTAAATTGTTGTTGTTTTTTTAGTGATGTTTATCCTCCAATGGAGAAAAACAATTCGAACCCCTAGCAACAATTACACCCCTTGCTAAAATCTTCATTAGTGAGTTATGGATGCATTTTACTTGCACTGACCAGAAATTTCACCTTAATGATAATATAAGAGATAATTTAATTTAAATTTAACAAAATAATAAATAATACCGCCTTCATTTTTTTCTAATCAAATAAAACTTCAAGGTAAAAGACTTTTGCTTTGCATCACAAAAAAAAATTTAACTCGTTTGATATTAAATTTTCTTTCTCATAAAATTTAATTCTCAATCCGATTAGGTCTTAAAGACCCTCGAGTAAAGAAACGAGGACACCCGGGTGCAAAAAAAAATATATATCGCAGGAATAGAAGTATAAAATAAAGTGCACAGCAGTTCTTACAGATTGTTTTTTCTTATATTTTTTTTTGTAAAACCAAAGCTTATTGCTCCAGTTACTTTCCCAGCAAACTGATTATTCTAAAGGGATGATGGACTCAGTTACTTGAGTTGTTCTTGTCTCAAATGACTTTCAAAACTTTCCGGCCGGCGCGCGTGGTTGGTAATAAAAATGAGACAGAGAGAGGAATAAAAATAATAAACGAACAATATTTCTTAATAATTAAAGGACTTTTAAGTTTCAAATTTATCATCTTTAAGTATACCTACTATCCTCTTTCAATGACTGACTCAAACTGGCCAATAAATGAGCAAAAAAAAAATATAAATTTAAATATAATTAACAGCAGAATGCACATTGAAATTAAGCCCGTTTCTGGTTGCTGACGGAAGAGAGCACCCAGCAACAAAATAAAAAACAGAAATCCCAAACTTCTGATAATAGACTAAGAGCCCAGGGCCGCCAGACATACGTCATATTATCAAAGCTAAGATTTTTTCTGCGAACAGGTTCTATGTTAGCTAAGAACAAATGGATACTAAGAATCTTCAATCCGGGTGCAATTAAGAGGTAGCGAGTGTTAAAGTTGCATACAAATGTTCCAACATTGCGTTATTTTATCAAAGCTGAGTATTTGATATGTGTTAGGGGATGATGCCATCTAATTTATTTGACACTTTCCAGGCATCTACAGTGGGACCTAACGTGAGCCAGACACTTAAAATCTGTCAAACTAATCGAGCCATTTACATAACAGAATCAAATCAATATTTTATGTTTTCTATGGGCAAATATTCTACAATATTTTTTATCAGCAATGCACCTACAGCGGGCCTTACATCACCTTAAAACTGTCAAAATAATAATTCTTTGCTACTAAAACGTGATTTTTTCGCTTATTTTAGCTACTGTAGATGTATAGCTTATGGGGAATTATTTTTGAACATTTTCCCATAACACATATAAATATTATCTTTAGAAATACAACGTAAATGGCACGATTAGTTTGACATATTTTAAGTGTCTGGCTCATGTTAGGCCCCACTGTAGATGTCTGGCAAATGTCCAATAAAGTTAATGACACCATCCCCTAAGACATGTCAAAAATTCAGCTTTGACAAAATAACGCAATGTTGCAAATTTGAATGCAACTTTAACACTCGCTACCTCTTAACTGCACCCGGATTGAAGATTCTTAGTATCCATTTGTTCTTAGCTTCCATAGTACCTGTTCGCAGGAAAAATCTTAGCTTTGATAAAATAACGTATGTCTGGCGGCCCTGGGCTCTTACTCTATAAAGTTTCTTTCGGAAATGAGTTCATGAATTATTATTTCTGTGAAACCTTTACCAACCCTCTATATGTCCTCCGTCATTCCAACTACATAATGCGGATGATGAAACTGGAACAAAAATCGTTATCAACAAAAAGAACAAAAATTCGGAAATTCAGCTCGAAAATGCGCTGTTGCAGCAAATGTTGTCTTCTCCTCCGAAGACAGACAAGACTAGGAATTCATTTGGTCAAAATTAATTACTTAAAAAAATGGTCTTTTATTTATTTCGTCCTGCTGCATTCTTTTAATTTTCTTTCTTAATTCTTCAACTGTTGTCATCTGTGTGGAGTAGTCTTCTTTTCTACTTAACCATACAAAAAAAAAACAAGAAGACAAATACTAAAACACAAGTGAAACATCCTGAAAATGTAATTCATTAAGAAGCGAACATCCTTTCGTAAGGCGGAGAAGCAGTTGGAAAGTCAATTGTATCAAAGACCAACCATTGCTTATGGTGTAGTCTTTGTTTTCCGGCAATCTGTCATTTGAAATAAATTCATTCTGCTCGACCAAAAGTTAAATTAAATTTTGAAAAGAACAACAATTCTGAGGCTGATTTTCGACTTTGCCCAAAGGCAAGGACACATACGGAGACTTCCTTATAAACTTGTTTAATTCCATGTGGTTTGACTTACCTCACCATCAGGTTTCAGGTATAGGTTCCACGTATTTCGTATTTGATTTTGTGTTTTTTTTTTTTTCTTGTTGCTAAAAACTTTCTCCCTCTCATCTTATAAAGGTACATACGATATAAGGCGAAAAAAGTTAACATCAGGCTAAAAGTTTTATGTGAGATAAGGAAGTTGCTGGAGGTACCACATTTCATATGAGAAAAACTTTTATCCCTCAAATGTAATTTTAGGGCTTACCTCAAATTGCTTATGGTCACTTTATTTTCAAGTGCTTAAAATTATTGGTCGTACAGCATAGTAGGTTAGGAAGTTTGAGAAAGAATAACACTTACCTACATATACTTGACTTATCATTCTATATTGTGCTTAGATATACGTATACGTAATAATAAGGTATATCTCGGGTGGGGAATTTGGGTATTGAAGTTTGGTTTGTATTTATTTACTGATACGCCATTTTATGAAATTGCTCAGTTAAAAACGACGCAAAAAAGTTGAAACTTATTAAAGATTAAAAAAGATTTCCTGACCGGTAGTTAACGCTACATTCTGTTATCCTTATTAAGTTCTTATACTTTCCTTCTAAATAAATATGTAGGTCATGGAAATGTATGAGGTATGACAAAAACAGAAGCAGAAACTAAGATAAATCCCAAGAAATAGGTTAAGCTTTTTCAGAAGGAAATATAAGACAGACAAGCCATATTGCAGACGTTAAAAGAGACGTTTCTATAACTCCTTTTTACTTGATCTATGTATAATAAGACAAGTGCGTATTGGTTTCGTGACAGACAAAAATTTAAAAATTTTAATCAAATTTAACATTTCGAAGATATGGAAGTAAAAAAAGTATTTTTCAGCAGGACGTCAGTTGGTCTGTTTATCTGTACGACCTGATGTACATCGAGCTAGAGCCTGAACAGATTTACTTCAAATTTGTGTAAATAATTTGTCTGTGATACCCTAGTAGAGTAAGAATTCAAATTTTTTTAAGCTAATCTCAAACGGGTAAGAATAAAACGAGTTCGGTTTTATCAAGTTTTCTCAAAAACGGCTGTAATGATTTTGATTAAACTTCGTACATGTAGTTTCTAGAACTGTTTAATATTTATACAAATTTCATCAACGTACCATTTTTCAAGGGACTTTTTTAATATTTAACCAGTTGTACTGAAAATACAGTCATCTCTGGATAAAGTGGACAATAACTTATTGAGGATTGTTGTATTGCCTTAATTTTGTTGTCATTAGATTCAGAATTGGAAAATACCCTAAGGTAATGTAGCATATGTTCAAATTTTATCAATATACATTTTTAATTTCGATAAGTCAGTGGGCGTACGCAGGATTTTGATCAGGGAGGGCAAACTCGTTCAATAAACAGTTTAGATATTTTTTTTTTTTTAATATTTATTTTTTTCGTTAGCACGAAACTGGAACAAAATTTTTTAGCATAAATAAATATGTGTGTAAATAGGAAAATAAAAATAAATAACTATTAGTTAATTTTAATTCATTTTAAAAAAAAATCAACGTCTAAGTACTCAAGGAACTTCTGTATGTGACCTTTTTGTACCTATATGACACCTATTTTAAAGAAAGGGGGTCGTTGGCGTACGTAAGTAAGATATATGTTTAGTTAATTTAATGCTAAGTTGCAGCGCGGCGGCGCGCGTTGTTCTTCACCCAATATTTCAAGGACTTTTTTACATTTTCCCTTATCATTTTCCTGTGAACACTCAGCATACATAACCCTGTAAATTCAAACATTCAATTACCTACGTTTTGTTAGTTTTTAGATGATTGAATTACCAGTAAAACGATTTTCGATCATGGTTGAACGAAGCCAAGTTTTGACTCTACTTAACCTGCTATAATTTGTTGCACACGCTTCGTGCATGCGGGGTGGTCTAACTTTTTTGACTGGAGAATATTTACAACTGGCTCAAGATAGGCTGAGTATTTTGCTATTAGGACAAGACATTTTATAAAAGTATATGTTTGTGTTATAGCACAATGCAGCTGAAAAGCTGTTGTTTTCGTTGTAGAGTTTCCTTCAATAGAAAGCCCCCCCAATCTATTGACGATGCTTCCAACATTTTCCAAATCGCAATGCTTTTACATTTCTCAGACCAGCCAGTTCCACAATATGCCAGGAATGTTTGGGACAAACTTTTTCCTTGTAAGGGAATTAGGGTAAAAGTTAATGACATCTTTGATCGTACCTATTGTGTTTCAAATTTCTGGAACATTATTCAGGTATCAGGCCATTAACCGACAAATTCAGCTTATGACTTGCACAATGGAAGTACAGTGCATTAGGCAATTTTTTTTTTTCTCAAAATTGCATGCACACCATTTTCTTTGCTCGACATTGTTAAACAGCCATCAAAGCCTTGCCCATATTGAGTTCCTTTGGATCAAGCCAGAGCTTCAAGAAATCTGTCTAATGCAGAAGCAATGGTCTTTGCATCCATTGAAACCAAAACCTGCGACCTCTTCGCAAATCACGATTTTTTCTGATCGTAAAAACGTACACCAATCAAAATTTGTTCTTTCCCTAATATATCCCGACTTTCATCTACCAACAGAGAAAAGACAGAGGCTTCCTTAACGTCCTTAATAATTTCATCCCTGTTCACTTGCCCACAGAAATAAAAATTTCATTCTGAATTCTCGGAGTAAGGTTGAGGTATTCTTCTTTCCTACTTCAAAATGCTGCTTCAGATTTTTATTACCAGCCTTGACTTGTCGAAGTAAGTCTTGAAATACACCTGAATGCAGATAATAAATAGTAAGTGCGTCATCTTCATCTTGATTTTTTCCCCTTAGCGGCATATCATGAGTCCCACAAAGATAATAGCTGAAATCTTTTTTTTTTTTCAACAATTTTTTCGTGTCCAAATTTTGAAGAAAGGTGGATGGGTGTTCCTTCCGTAAAACTCTTCACTGATTCGACTGCTCCTAAGTGTCATTTATTAATTTATTAGAAGAGAGACTTTTACAATATTCATGCATATTCTTGAATAACGATTAAATGATTTTTTAATGAATTATCCCAAAACTCCCTGAACATTTTGAGATAGGAAAAGGACACAGTACAAGCAGAGTGCACCTCTCAACTGTTTTGAATATTGATGGCACAACGGGAATACTTTTTTAACCACCCAAGCTTAAATCTCCTGGCAGAATCCTGGGAAACTTCACCAACATTGTAATGCACCGATGGTATCCAACATCGCTCCAATTTTCCATTTTTTCAGAGGTAGACATTAAAGGCAATCGTTCAACACAATCTCCTAGATCGTTCGATGTATATCTTTTTGGACGCAATGTATCTGAACATGAAGACGTTGAAGCTGAAGAAATTATTTCCTGAAGATCATCTGATGGAGGATAAGTCGTAGTTAGGCAGTCATTATTGGTTTTATCACTCTCAGCAAGCTTTCGTTTTTGAGCAGATTAAAATTTCGTAGCAAGTCAAATTGGATATATTGAATTTCAGTTGGTAACGAGAAAAAAAGCCCTACAAAATAAGGCTACATTCAAATATAGCCGTATTTCCATACAAAATGGAAAAACAGATATGCAAAGTTTAGATCAATTTTATTATTTGCAAAGCTAATTTTTGTTTGCCAATATTAATTATGAAATAAAGGTACATAATGTGCATACCTATATGTATGTAGTATATTGCTCTCATGCAAAAATAAAAGGATTTAAATAGGGTATGGTATGTTTTGCCAGAATTGTTGGGCAAATTGACGATTCGCGGAGGGTTATTTCGCTGTTTTTGGTTTCGCATTTCTGTTATTTAGCATTTTATTATTTTGCATAATACATTTTGAAAATTACGTTTCGTTTTTTAAATGTTATGACAAATCATCTTTTCACATTTTTCATTTTGCAATTTTCGTTTAGTTTTTAGTTTGATTGGCTTTTTGAAGTTTGCCAATTTTTTATTTGCCATTCTGTTTTTTTGCATTCTTTCATTTGGCATTTTATTGTTTTGCTTTTTTTTATTTAGCATTTTGTTGTTTTGTTATTTTTTATTTGGCATTCGATTGCTTAGCCATTTGTTGGCTTCCATTAAATTATGCCTTAAAATTTCGCGCGAAATTTTAAGGCATAAGCCAAAAAATGGCTAAACAATCGAATACCAAATAAACAATAGCAAAACAACAAAATACTTAATAAAATAAGCAAAAGAACAAAATGTTATTCAGGGATTACCTATATAATACAAAAAGTAATCAAATGCCCACTTGTTGTAAGAAATACTCCATGCTGAAATATAAAAATCCTTCGTATACCTTTACATATGTACTTACCGACCAAAACATGATGAACAAAAGAACAAGACACATGATTATTTTTATTATTCAAAAAGAGACTTTAAATACATTTTTTTATTTCACGATTCAATAAAGTTTTGCTTGGAACTTTAATAATCTTAATTTGCAAATCCCTACAAAATAGAGAGATCTAAAAGTACGCCAAGTTCTTAGCTTATTAATGCTAAATATCAAATATTTTAAGTAGAGTTATGTTAAAGAACCTCAAAATTATCAGACAAATCTGTTAATTAATGATTACTGACTTAAATTTTTTTTTTTATATATATTTAGCGTGTGCAAAAGGGGTTGTGACTACCCTTAAGATGATATACACAGCACGAGCGATTAGGTAGATTGGAGGGGATTTAAAAGGAGATACCGATGCACATTGGTTTTGAACGTCTGTAGATCACAATGTAGATCACAATTCGAGTAGTGCGACTAAAGAAAGAATCTCTATACTTAACAGTACGTCCGAAATTGGGCTCAAGGGTAAACTGATGGGCATTCCTAGAAGCGCGAGTATTACGGTTGAATTGTTTAAGGGGAGGAATGCAACTGGCTATTTCACTAGAGCATTGTTTATGGAAATAACGGTAAAATAACGAAAGACATGAAACATTTTGACGGTGCTCAAGAGGTGGGAATGTTTCCGTTATAGTTCTTTAACCTATCATTTTAAGAGCTCTCTTTTCAATTCTATCCAATAAACTCAAGTGGGTTATTGGAACACCTGCCCAAATGTGAGAGTTATACTCAAGTTTTGGACGAATAAAGGCTTTGTAGATCACAGCCAGATCATAAGGGGAGAAAAATTTCTTGCATCGACGGAGAAAACCTAAACACTTAGCAGCATTTTTGGCGATGTCGAATATGTGGTCGTTCCATAAAAGGTGGTCTGTGACACTAGTCAAGTTTTCATTTCAAAATTGGGCAATCAGGTAATAAAAGAAAACTTTTGCCTTTGCCAGCACTTTAAGCCCTACCGCTGGCTGTACCAAATTTTATCATTTCACGACAATCAGAAGTGCTCCAAATAAATTATTTCAATTCTATGAAAATGGGCGATTACCACGGCCCCTGAATGGCAAATCTTAAATTTTAATTTTTTTTCTTTGTACACCACAAGGCCTACCGTTTTGCGGAAATACATGATTCTAAGAAGTCGGGAAGTGCTCCCTAATTTTGATGATCTGTCAGTGAGTGAGTCAGTCAGTTACAGCTTTTGCAATTTTGCAGTCTTTTATATCGGGAACCACTTAACCTGGTGAGCTTAGCAACTGCTGCGAGTTTAAAGTTTATGACTTTATTGTTACTTAAGTTGGAGGGGGCGGGGGTCAAAAATCACATGAGTTTGACACTGTAAAAAGGGTGTAGTTCCTGAACTTGGCTGGGCACTACCGTGCCCTTTGATACTACGTCTTGTAATTACTACAAAAGTCTATGTGGATTTCGTGACGTAGAGTTAACAGTTTCATTTTATATACTATTGTACATTTAACAATTATTAAAATTGACAAAGTGCGGTAAATTTTACAAAATGAAATTGGCATTATTTTAAGAGTTTAATTTTATAAAAGTGAAAGCAATCTATGTTGTCTTATAACTTATAATTGCAATTAATGGGGACTGTGTGCACCTGCCTACACACATCTATAGCGTCTAAATATACAGTAAGGACTTTTTTGGTTAGTTGTTTTTTTTTTTTAATTTTCTGATAATTAAAAGTCCTAGAACCATCTGGTTTTCAGTGATTGACTTTAAGTTAAAAAGTACATTGAATATTGAAATTAAAAATTGTGCTTTAATATAAAGAAAAGATGAAATATCAGCCGTGTTTTTTGAGAGAGTGACTAGCAACTCAGCAAAATATTTACAAGCAACACAATAACAAAACAAATTAATATAGAGAATTTTGTTTGTGTTTTCCATTTAAAACATTTACTGAGTTGCTAGTCACTCTTTCAAAAAACACGGCTATCATAAACAATAAGTTTGAAACAAAATTTAATTTAACAATTTCTTGTATCTCAATATTACTTTTCCTTCATATAAATGTTCAACAAATTTTTTTATTAGTTAAGCAAAAGTACCTTAATAATTATATAAATATTAACCAAAATACATAATTAGTTTTAAATAATTAAATACAAAAATACAATTGTTATTCTCATCATGATTCTCGAAAACGTTTACTAATAATAAAATAAACATTTTGTACGATAAGAAAAAGTCCTTTTACATATCCTTTTAGTTAAAAAAAACTTAATTTCTTACGTGTCTTCAATTTGTATATTTCATATTTACATATTCAAGTGCAACACCACCACTAGTCCAAAGTATTTCAGTTGAGTAAATGATAACAATCTAAGAAAATGTATACAAAATACTTCTTTTATACTCTACCAATTTTTCCCACAAGTTTACCATATCCTTTAACGGTCATTATTTCAATGATCCCTTATAGATAGACAAAAATTCAATTTGCAATTTACATGCATATGCACTTTACTCTGCACATATAAAATTCCTATACTACAAGTGAAGTACAAGTGAATTGGCGAAAGAAAACGATGGCTTTCTTTTATTTCTATTTCGCTCATATTTTATTTACAAAAATTGTCAATGAATGGAAATGAACAATGAACACCTATTGGGTAGAACGAGCATCAACAACATCAACAACGTCAGTATAGAAGCATAGAAAATACTCCATATTGTACTGTAGTTAGATGCTTGTGTTTTTGTATTGTTTCACCATATGATTGTGTGTTTTTCGTTGTCGTTTTCACTTTCGGATTTGAATTCAGATAAAGGATAACAACTTGGTAGCAGAGTTACCATGGTTTTTATATAACAAAATTTTTAACATTTTAATTGGAACATTTTAAATTTTAACAGTTTTTTTTTTGTGTTACGAAAAAATAAAAAAAAAATAATATATTTTACCTAGTTCCTCATTTTAAAATATAAGTTAATAGGCTATTGAATAGACCTTTAAGTAAGGGACAGTAACTGCGTTCACGGGTTTTGATTATTGAATACGTTTGGGTGGAACGTAAGCTTGCTTAAAACATAAAATTCGCCTAAATTCAGCCATGCATTTCCGAGAGAAAGGTTACACAGGTAGTTTTTCAACATTGTTTCGTTATTTTAAAAAAAAAATATAAGCAGGGTAGTCTAACAAAAACTGACCAAAGAAAATCGAATAATCACTGATTTTAATTTATTTTTAACTTTTAATTTTGTTTCATTCTGATATGTTTTGCGCAAAACTTTTGTTAAACAAAATGTTATGAGCAATTTAGTAAAAAAATCAGTGATTTTTTTGATTTTGTTTAGGTCAGTTTTTGTTAGATTACCCTGCTTATATTTTTTTATAAATTTTTTTTAATTACCAATTTTGATAGAAAATCTGATTACCTACAAAAAGTTTTTTAAGCTTAATTCACAAATTCGGCTAAGTTTTCGAGTGTTGTCGAATTTGCGCAACCTATTTTAGAATTTGGAGCATTATATAGTTTGAAGAAATTTAAATATTAAAATTACCTCGGTTTTAAGTGGAGTGAATAAATATAATTCAATTTAAAAGTACAAGTGACCTCAACCTGAACTCCAGAAATTAATGTGTTTCGCCTAGGTAAAACAGTGGGCTCTTCAGTAAGTCTGCTATAAGAGTCGGTAAACATCGACCAAAATTTGTGTCTTCTTAGTAGAGCATAACAGACTGACTGAAGAGCACACTGTTATACCTGAGCGAAACACATACATTTCTGGAGTTGGGGTCACTTGAAATTTTAAATTGAATAATATAGTTAAGTGAATAATTAAGAAAAGCAAGAAACGGAAGTCGGAGAAAAATCCGAAACCAAAATAAAACGTGATAAGCACATAAGAAATAAAAGAATAAAGACTATGAGAAGATATCAGCTGCATCCGATGGCAATTATTACGTCATCCTGATTCGTCCTCGTCAAGCAAACTGAAGAAAACCATCAAGAAAGAGCCATTTTATGAAGCTGACATAAAATTGGAAAAGTCTCAAAGCAAAAGCGAAAGTCGCAGCAGGGTGGAAAAGCGTCTTCGAAATTGCACCCGAGTTGATGAGTATTCAGATGTTTCTTTCTCCAACGAGAAGACACTGAACGAAGTGAATCAAAAAATGATCGACAACGAAATTCGTTCTACAGAACAGCTATACTATTCAGAAAAACGTATCTACTGATTAGAGCCACCAACGTCATAATCACCAACATCTCCGGCCCTGCTCTAGGTCTCACCACAGGACTCGCACAAGATCACGATCCAAGAAAAGGTCTAGCCTTAGAATTGGCAAGAAACGCTTGCTGGGAGATAACGCGAAAGAACGCCATCACCATATTCCAAATTGGTTCTCTGCAAGGATTTGATATGTCATGACCGAGGAAGTTGAGGACAAGGTTCTCTAGAAGATGCGCTATGGAGGCAAAACAGCCCAAGATCTGACCAATTTTTGCCGAAAACTAAGCAAAGGTGAGAACAACGAAGATCTGTCGGAGCACTCGGCTTTCATTATCTTTTCTTCCTCGAGGATTGTGAACCAATAGTAGGTACCTTCTGCACGCAATCCCCATCACAACAAAGTCTGCCGATAAGAAGAAATCTATAACAATGCAGTTCCCTGTGTCGTCTGAGCAACAATGTCGTTTAACCGAAGGGTGGATACCTGTTCCAGCTAAGGAACCCAGACCTCCAACACCCCCGCCACCAAATCCTTCTAAAGCCCGCAGGTGTTCCAAACAAATTTGAGCGCCATCTTAAGTAAAGTAAGTAAATCTCTTGAACTTTATTATAATTCAAACAAAAGTTCAATGATCTTTTTAAGTTTTCAGAAATGTGCGGCTTCCTGGACAATCTGATAAAAAGCATTTTTGGTGACTTTAGCTACGGTTTTACATTTGATTTTGCTAACTGATAATGTTGAATTTGAGACTTTTCGGAGTATGTGTTGTCTTTCTTGAGGTGATGTAGCCATGTTCGCTAGCGGTTTGATGTTTTTTCATCGTTTTCCCTATATCGAAGGTGGCTGCATACTAAGTCGACTGCTATGACCATTGTCCTGATAGTCTCGAATTTGAGCATTTTTCCCTTCGGTTAGAACACTTCCTTTTGGCAAGATTGATAAAAACACGGAAAAGTATCTTTAACTGTTTATTGTTTGATTTTTTGCATACTATTTTTATAGATTTTCGGAGCTACTTGGTTGTTTTTCAAGGTATATTTAAATGAATGACACACAAAAAAGGTCGATTTTTTGACTTAAATTGTTCGAAGATCCATAAGACTAACAATTTTTTAGGAGGATTCAAAATTCTTTCTGAATTTTAATCCCCATATTACACTTAATAAATTCTATAATCAGATTTGTCATAATTATAAAAGGTTATAGAGAAATCGTTAAAAGTTTATTGAAAAAAATCTGTATTTAAACGAGTGAATTAGAGTGTATATAGGTAAGCTTAGCCCTAGTACATCATTTTTTTGTATGGACACAAAGCTGGTAACCATATGGTTTAGGCAGTAGATATACGGCAACAAAGATTGCATTTAGAGCCAAAATGCGTTGCAATAGTGTTCCAGTGAAATGACAGTATTAGTCACCTTCGATTAAAGGAATAGACCACAACATAAAAAAAAAAAAGC
Source organism: Melangyna quadrimaculata (assembly GCA_949320155.1). NCBI lineage: Eukaryota > Metazoa > Arthropoda > Insecta > Diptera > Syrphidae > Melangyna > Melangyna quadrimaculata. The sequence goes on along the minus strand of OX439484.1, from coordinate 77,968,849 downwards.
CGGGTGGCACAACGGCTCATGAAGAACCAGGGCCAGTGACTAACAACTAGCAACCATTCCTGTGTGCGCCTTTCGGCAGAAATGGAAAGGACCTACAATTTTATGCCGAATCCGAACGGCTAGACGAGAAACACTTAATCGTGACAAGTGATACTCTTGGAGGATTTGTCAGTTCCTCGCAAGAGGCAGTAGCCCTGAAAAAAACTTAAGGGAACTTTTAAACATTATATTAATGTGTATTTGATTGAATAAAATAAGAAATTAATGATCAAATATGAAAAAAATCGTAATAAAGCGATTCTATTACCGCAGATGCAAGGGTGCTATATGAACAGATACATAATAAGGAATTATCTTGAACCGTTTCCATGGAAGAGAAGCCAATAAACAAATTTTAAAAGAAATAATAGGAATTAGCATTTTTTCAAAACAGTAAAATTGTATAACAGCTTTTAACCTGGTACAAAAACTTTGAAAAATTTGTCGCCATGGGATATCCCTAATATTTAAAAATACTGGCTCGCGGCAGGAAAATTTTAAAACTAAATTTTCAAGAGCGAGAAATTTTTACACTGCATTTTTGAGAACATGTAATTTATTTGGCACATATATTTATTGATCAATTTGTTATTGTTTAACCTCCATCCGGATAAACGACCCACTCTTATTCGACAAATCTAGCGAGTTTGCAATCACTTTAAAAAATCAGCGAACCAATGTTACTTCATAATAAATTGAATAATATTAAAATTGAAATTCTAAAAAGAAACAGAATACGACATTTTTCTAATTCATTTTCTTTTTAATAATTGTTTCCATTAAATTGTATATAAATTAATACACAGTTAATTTCATTAGATACTGGTTTTCTGAGTTAAATAGATAAATAAAATTAAAATAATATATTTTTAAATAAAATAAATAAATTAAATAAAGAATTTTGAAGTAAAAGAAAAAGATATTGAAGTTAAAAAAGGTATCTTTGTGTGTAGGAACCTATTTGATTCATTTTTTAAAAAATTATTTTTATAAAAGAAAACTTGTTTACATTTGAACTCTCCTGCTTTTAATTACAGCAAACTCTTTAATTACTGACTCGATTACTTGCTTCTTGAAATTTTGAAATGGATTCTTTGGACTCACCAAATTAATTAATTTGAAGACTTCAGGATTTTTTTAATTCCTTGTCGCAGATTTTGCCGCCCCTGACAAGGTGCCGACAAATGTGGTATTTTTGTTCAGCAACGTAAAACATAATCAATGTCCGATTTTTGACTATGCCTATGCGGATTTTTACCACTCGCTGGGGAAATTTTTAATTGGATTCTTTGGGCTCAACAAATTAAATAATTTGAAGAATTTCTTGTCACCGATTTTGCCGCCCATGCCCCGGCAAAGTGCCGCCGGGGCCTGTGCCCCCCTTGCCTCCCACGCTACGCAACTAGTGCCCACAGTTGAGATATACCACTTTAGAAATCTTAGTTCAAGAGCATCATTTTTGAATATGGACACAGAACTGTAAACCATGGGGTTTAGGCAGTATATGACAAAATATAAAACAACTCGTCTATGTTTATTTGAATTTGCGAAGTGTTTTATTATTTTTTGGTCGCTTATTTTAACCAATACTCGTACGTTGGTTCACTCCATAGTACCTAATCATTTTCATATGTCTCGTTTCTGGGCACTAGGTAGACCGGGTCCCATATATTTTTGCCCATTCTCCTTTCCAAGTTATTAAGCACAAATAAAATACAAAATAGCTATCTGTCTTTAAATTTAAGGCAAATTAAAATTCAAATATACTTGAAATGCTTTTGCTATCTACACATCATGAATTTCTAATGTTAAGCCCTTTCATTTACGGGAACCGAACAGTGTGGTCTAAGAACATATTTTTTGTGTGCATCATGTACTTTGCTCCTAATCTAGTAGCTCGTGCTCTTTGCAAATGGACATTTATTTAAATTTCCAGATTGAATGTCCTACATCACTTTCCATTTGATTCACAATTTTTTTTTCTCATTTGAAAAGATACCCAACAACCCACCTATGCCTGGTTGTGTTATTGGTGTTTTTTTTGTATAGTGTCCTCTGACAGTATGAATAGTGAATAGAATGCAAGTGCCACCATCATACCATATCGTGTGGAGAGAGATGAAGAGACGCGTTCAGCCAAGGTGTTCGTTGGTTCGTTTAGGTTGAGTTTGATGGATGCAATCCTGATACACATTGGGATGGTTGGCGTTTAAGCTTGGCATAACTTATTTGATGAAACTTAAGATATTGAAATTAAAACTATAATTTAATGCTAAATGATTAAGCCTCAATCTGTTCACTTAAAATCGACATTCATTAAGAATGGTATTTTTTTTAAATACTTATGCAGATTTAAGAAAAATCCTATTTTAAATAGCGTTTGTAAGCACAGTAATAGCTTATAATTTGTGCCAGGGTAAGACACAATAATATCAAATCTTTATTTATTAACTATAGATTATTGTTTAAATGGAAATAGATCTTATGTTAGAAGATTTAAAAAACTTTAAGTATCTACTTAAGATTGGACAGTTAAAGATCATCCTTTTTTTAAATTAAAATCAATCATTTAATTTAATACATTTTTTTTCCATATTAAATATATTCCAGTCCCACTGTCATACTTTTTTCCTGTTAGAGACTGCTGTCTCCGACTCATTGGGTAAAATTTCCGAGTGCATTTTGTAGCGTATTCCTCTGCCAAGCCATCTAGTTTACAAAAGCTATTCTAGCCTTGTATAACATGTTTGTTTGCATGCTTCAAAAACAGCCTAGCTTAAGGATACAAATGGCTCGACTTTAGAATTAGAAGGAAAAAAAAAGTTACTTTGAATGAACGTAATTATTTTTTAACCCTAGTCTTTATACGCAGTGTAACTATAGCTGCTGAAATTTTTAAAGGATCAGCTTGGTGCGTGACAAACAAAACTAAGACTTTGAGCCCCTTTGACACAGACGTTACTACAGCTATAAGTAGGTATATAGAAATTGTCAACACTATTCATTTTGCATTCCTAGTAGCTATATAAGTTTCAATGGAGGTAATATAGTGAATAGAAAAGGAAAGTCGGATGTAGGTTTTTTAATATTCCCCTCAGGAATGTTTCTTTGTTTTTGCTTAAGTTAAGCCAAGTACACCAGGAGCTACAAGAAGCATAGTCTCGCTCTCTCTTAAAAATAAATTTACACAAAAACATCCGATTAACGATGAAGGATATCAAAAGTAAAATTTGAAAATTTTGTGTTATGGTTTGTCCAGCTACTTTACCTGCTGTATTGCATTATAAGGCCATGACTTTCAAATAATATTGAATTATCTAAAGTTCAAAGATGTGATACAAAGTTGTGTTTATTTATATGTGACCTACACTTAATTCCAAAAACTTTATGTTGTGGTAAAAAATGAAGTGCATTGAATTAAGGAAGACCAGAGGATAGGCTGCTAAAAAGAATTCCACGCTAAGAACTATTAGTAAGTCTATTGTGAACCCAAACATTTGTTCTCCCTTCTCGTTAAACAGTTCCGTTTTTTTACTTCTACCCCGAGACTACACTACATAGGCCAGCACTGGCAAGAAAAATGGCTACATATAGATTGACTGTTAAATTTCTATACGGGAATATCAGCACATAAATGTGTTGAATGATTTCATAGATTTCTGCACACATTACTTTATGTACTCATTAAATGATGAAATCTGTATTGAGTGTATACATTTTTCGCTAAATGTATTCAATAAAGAATTCTATGGACCCATCGCATGAGGATGTGTCAGATATCTGAGTCAATATTGCCTGTATTCAATGCAAATGATTAATTTTCTATAGACTGACTACATAAATTGTACTCATTAGGGTGGGTTTCATTTTGTACATAAACTGAAATGTAAAAAGCACGCGTTAACTTTACTTAGTAAATAAAGCTTTCACGGCAATCCTATGCAAACTTCAGAACATAGATTTTACATAAATATCTCTTAGGCTGCGCGTACAGTAGTGAGACAAAGCGATGCGATGCGATGCGAGAAGCGTTGCGAGAAGGTATTCGAGATTCGAGAAAAAGTGGTCAAAAGAGTTTGCGAGCGTGATGCTTGTGACAAGTATGTGATATAACCGCAACACTAGCAGCAAATATCGCTTCACTGTGCCCACGTTTATAAGAATAAATGTAAATATTTTTCTCGCACGGAAACATTTCTCGCATCGCATCGCTTTGTCGCACTACTATACGCGCAGCCTTAGGGCTGGCCACGAGACGAGAAAAGTCTCGATCTCGGTCTCGCATGACGAGACCGAGACGAGATGAGACTGGCAAACCGAGACGCGATCGAGACCGATAAGAGACTTACAAAAGTCTCGCAGAGTCTCGTCTCCTGGCCAGCCCTAATATCTCTGTACTGCAGTGGCGTCGCGTCCATATTACAAGATTCCTACCGTCTTCCCCTGTAAAAATTGTATAAAAAATACTATCAAATGAACATAAACATAAACTATGGAACCCCACCAATTGAATTATAAAATTCGCACTAACACACAAACATAAGCTATCGAATAAACACCGTTAATTCATTCTTCTCTTCGATCTTTGCTCAACTGCTGAACATACGCTCTTTTTGAAAGAATTAATTTAGAAATAAAACACGTCTTTCACCGTCCTATAAAATTTGTTTTGTATCCCTTTCTTCCCTGAGCATGTTTGTTTCTAGAGCCTCTTTGTCCAACACCCAACAACATTGGATAAAATAAGACGCTGTTCCTCGTGTTATACTGGCACTTGGTATGGGATGAAATGTTTTGTATTCCTTTGCTTGACTCCGTTTCTCTTAATATTCGTTCTGTTGGGTGAAAAATAACACGCTCTTCTTCGACTTATTTGCTATGAAAGTTGTTAAATGCATTTTCTATTTTTGTTTGCTTGTTTTTTGTCACGAGGAAAGATTTAAATGCGTAATTTAATATGGGTAAGCGGTGAAAAATGAATTCATTATTTTAGGTAGATACTAGTAAATACCGATGGTGGCGCTAGTGTCAATGGCCGCTACCACGGACATTGACCATAGATAAATCATTATAAAGATGAGAATTCTCGGACACTGACCATAGATAAATCATTATAACGATGATTCGGTTTTCCGTGCTAGCGTCCATTTTGTGTAGTTCATGAAATGTTCGCCAGAGTGGCATGCTAATTTGTTGGTGCTTATAATTGCAGAATTTTATCTTCTACAGCATATCAAAAGTCTCGCAAAATCACAGCAGTGGCTTTTGGTGTAAAGGCATTTAAGGAGCGGCAAAGGGAAGAAGGTATGGTTTATCAATCTGAAATATTTATTATGGTTAAATGTAAGAATATGACACATGATTAAAGGGTACTTTTTAAAGCTGGATTTGAAAAAAAAATAAACAATTCCATTTTATGGGACTTTTTTAGAACAACAAGTTAAATATTAAGAACAAATTGTAGATTTGGAATAAAAGTTTCATTGGGGTGCTGTTTAACAAGAATCAAAAGAGTTCCTAAAAATATCTGTAATGAAATATTGTTTATTTAGTTAGTTGTGAAGTTTAAGGTTTTGTTCTTTATTTTTTGTTTGATAGCTATGTAAATACTTTAGAGCTAGGTTTTTAGTCTTAGTTTTTGATTGGTTTTTAATTTTTTTTTTTTAAGCATAGATTGTTGCTTAACAGATTTTCTCTTGGAAGAATCAAATGAATTAAGCAAACTATGTATGTTTTATTAATAAAAAATCGTTTTAATGAAAGGCCACTCTATGCGTCCTTTGAAAATAGACTGTAAACGAAAGAGTTATTTTTTAACTAATTTTAGTTCATGTATCTGCTTGTTTTTTTTTTTTTTTTTTGTTCAAGATACAAAGAGGTTAGTTTTGTTTACTTTCGCAGATCAATCATTTTCGTTACGTCTTCCCACTTCAAATTATTGACGCCATGACACTGCCGTACTGAGCCCATTTATTTTTCCCTCAGTGCACGTCCTGCGCTTACTAGGATAGCCTCTAAGATTCTGAACTTACATTTTTATTAAAATTGCTTGAAACTGGCAAATGCTACTTTGAAACAAAAACATAAAATCTTATTCTTCTTTTAATGTCAACGCAAATGTTCCAACGAGTTGACTAAAAATGACGTCAAATTCTGTCTCAAGTCTGTCCAGTTAATCGATTGTCAACGCAGAGTACTGTCAATATAGCAAAATTTTAACGTGTCACATAAAAGCAACTTTATCATATATTTGATAGTTGCCTTTTCCAAATGTTTAAATTTATTGGTCCCTCCTTCTTATAAAAGCTGCATTGTAAAAACAATATTTAATTCCAAACATTCACCAAAAGCCATGTATCTATAGATCGCTTTGTATACAATTCTGAACGAGTCTTTACTAGCTTCTCTAGTGGCTTCTTGGAATGCATTTGTTTTTTTTTTTTTTTAATAAAATCGTTGTAGCCGTTTTTGAGAAAAATAATATTTTTCTTTTTGGCAACAAATAATTGAATGGCAGTTACCGATATTTTTGATCCTAAAAGAATCAAAAAACGTGTGGGCATATTACTCAAAAAACTTCAGCCGACAGACATACACAATTGCGAGACCCATTTTTTCGACTTCACTATTGCAATGTTTGAGTTCAATTTTTTTACTTGCCGTAAAGTACATATAAGCAAGTATAAATTGGTAAGTCCAATTAAATATAAAAATAAATATATAGATGTTCAAAAGGGTAGTTATGTGCATTCAAGAGGACACAAGCGTCCACAGGTTTTTCTCAAAACCCACACCTGTCTACCAACTCCTATTCTCACCTCCTAGTGGTGAACATCAACACATATTTGTAGCTCAGGTCTATAAGGAGCGGTTTATCCGGCTCCCTACCCTTGGAGTTATACGAAGGGTCTGGTCCTCCGGGTCGGGGGTTGCGCATCGGGGTAACTTCCCTACCACGTAAAAAAAAGTTGTTCCGAAACAACAACAAGCCTCGGATATGGATGATTTTAAAGTTGACGACCCCAGAAAATGAAACAAGGACAATGAATTTCGGATCTGCACGTGGAACGTCCTGTCCTTATACAGAACACGTGCAGCCGAACAATTAGGGGAGAACCTGGACAGGCTTAAGGCTGACGTAACAGCCATTCAGAAAGTGCGATGGGATGGAGAGGGCATATGGAGACTGAAAACGTGTGACATCTACTACGGCGAATGCTTGAAGGAACAGGGTCAGCGGCTCTTTGGGTGTGGTTTTGTGATAAGGGGAAGACTTAGGCAAGAAGTCTTGGGCTTCCGAAGTGTAAGCGAGCGCCTGGTCACAATCCGCATCAAGGGCAAATTTAAGAACATTTCGCTGATCTGTGTTCACGCCCCATGAAGGGAGAGAGGACTCAACCAAAGAAGCATTCTACGATCTCCTGGAGACAACGTATGATATGTGCCCGAAGTACAACGTGAAGACCATACTTGGTGACTTCAACGCAAGATTCGGAAAGGAGGGCATCTTTGGTTCGATAGTCGGAGGACACAGCCTACACGACGAAACTTCCGGCAACGGACACAGGCTGGCAGACTTTGCGGCGGGGCGAAATGTCATCATCTCAAGCACCTACTTCCCACATCTCAATATACACAAGGGGACTTGGCGGTCGCGTGATCAAGTAACCGTCAACCAAATCGACCACGTTGCGATAGACGCGAGACATGCTTCCAGTATCTTGGACGTCCGAACGTTCCGAGGGGCCAACATTGACAAGGATCACTACCTGGTGGTAGCTAGACTACGTATGCGGATATCCATGACGCGACAACGCAGAGCAGATGCTGTGAAAAGATTCGATGTCAAGAAGCTTAAATCGCAAGAGACCGCCAGAACTTTTGCAGACCACGTAACTCTTAATCTCTCAGGAGGTACGCCACCAGCATCAAGTGCAGAGGACCAGTGGGAATACTGTCAACAAGCCATCAGAAGTGCCGCCTCCGATGTGCTGGGTTTCACTAGGCGAATACAACGAAACTCCTGGTTCGATGAAGAGTGCCGGCTGGCGCATGCAGCTAAGGACGAGGCCTACTAGGCAATGCTGCAGACTCGAACAAGAGCTGCTGAGAGAGTGGCCCGGGAGCTCTACGGGCTGAAACGAAAAGAGGAACGCCAACTTCTCAGGATGAAAAAGAGAGAGCACGAGAAGCGGGCGGTAGAGTCTATTGAGGGTTGTAGCGGTAGGGGAGATGTTCGAAAATTTTATCAGAGGGTGAAGCGATCCACCCAAGGATTCGAGGCTAGAACGGAAGCCTGCCGAGATAAGAGTGGGAATATGGTAGTAGACACACAGTCAGTGCTGAGGATCTGGAAAGAACACTTCTCTAGACTGCTTAATGGCGAAGACAGCCAAGATGCCGCTAATAGGCAGAACGCTCCATTCAACTTGGACGATGATGGCCAAGAGTTCCGTCCACCCGACCTAACCGAAGTTCGGCTGGCGATATCCAAACTTAAGTCGTACAAGGCTGCAGGTGCGGATGGCTTTCAAGCCGAACTATTTAAATCAGCGGGAGATGAATTGGCTAGGAGTATACACCAGCTCATCTGCAAAATTTGGTCGGAGGAAAGTATGCCCGATGAATGGAACCTCGGTATAGTGTGCCCCATCCATAAAAAGGGAGATGTTCTGAAATGTACCAACTACAGAGGAATTAGTCTCCTAAACGTCGCTTATAAAATCTTGTCGGCCATCCTGTGTGACCGCTTAAAACCTTTTGTCAACGATCTGATCGGCCCTTATCAGTGCGGTTTTAGGCCAGGCAAGTCAACCGTCGATCAAATGTTCACACTCCGACAGATTTTAGGAAAATCCCGGGAATTCCAGATCGATACACAACACCTTTTTACCGATTTTAAAGTCGCGTATGATAAAGTGAAAAGGGACGAATTATACAGAGGCATGTCGATTCTCAGCATCCCTGCCAAACTCGTCCGCCTGTGCAGGATGACGATGAAGAAATCTCGCTGCTCCGTCAAAATTGGTAAGAACACCACCGATTCCTTTGATGTTGAGAAAGAACTGTGGCAAGGCGACGCGTTATCATGCAACCTATTCAACATCGTTCTTGAAGCCATTGTACGCAACGCACATGTCAACACTAGCGGTACAATCTATGAAAAGTCCGTTCAATTGCTTGCATATGCGGATGACATAGACATTGTCAGCAGAACGAAGCGAGCTGTGGCAGGGGCATTTGCGAGCATTGAATCGGAGGCGGCTAGAATGGGATGGGCGGTTAATGAGGACAAGACGAAGTATAAGCTGTCATCGGGAGAGGAATCTCAACATCGTCGACTCGGGCAAAATATCACGATGGACAGATATAACTTCGAAGTTGTCAAGGACTTTGTCTACCTGGGCTCCACTATTACATCGCAGAATGACATCAGTGCAGAGATCAAGCGAAGAATTATTCTTGCCAACCGCTGTTTCTTCGGTCTAAGAAGGCATTTAAGTAGTAAGGCCCTCTCTCAGAGAACCAAGGAGACTTTATACAAGACCCTAATCATCCCGGTCCTGCTTTATGGGTCAGAAGCATGGACACTGAAAGATTCGGATACAAATCTTGAGAGGAAGATTCTTCGTGTGATTTTCGGTCCGGTGTGTATCGAAGGAGTATGGAGGAGAAGATTCAACGACGAGCTATACGGGCTATACAGCGACGTTGACCTGGTCAAAAAGCTGAAAATACAGCGGCTGAGATGGCTGGGGCACGTGGAGCGTATGGACAGCAACGCACCTGCCCGACGAGTCTTCGAATCCAACCCCGATGGGGTACGCAGCAGAGGAAGAACCCGTTACAGGTGGCGCAATGAAGTGAATGACATCAAAGCACTCGGTGTGCGCAACTGGAAGCGGCTAGCTAGGGACAGAACTGGCTGGAGGGGCTTGTTTGTTGAGGCCGAAGCCCATCCTGGGCTGTGAGCTCCATCAAAAGTAAAGTAAGTAAGTAAGTAATTAAATATATAGTACGATCTTACTAGTAAAAGTAAAATAGTACAAAGACCTTAAAAAAAAAATATTTCCTTCCCTCATGAAAGTTAGTGAAAACGTTACAATTGCCATAAGAATGAAGAATCAAAAGAGTCTATAGAAACGTCTTGTATGGAAGGGTGTTTTCTTGAGGGGAAGAAGGAGGAGATTTTTGTACATCAATCGAAAAAAATGATTTTGGTACAATCTATGCATAATATGGCACATTACTTCAAGGTCCTTTTTAATGCTGAAGTATTAGCCCGTAGCATAATGGTTAGTGCGTTGGACTGTCACGCTGACGGTCTGGGTCCGCTTCCCAGCCTCGTTCACCTAAAAACTAAAAAGTTATTGTCAGGGATACTGCCTCTTGCGAGGAATTGACAAATCCTCCAAGAGTATCAGTTGTCATGAATAAGTGCTTCTCGTCTAGCCGTTCGGATTGGCATAAAATTGTAGGTACCTTCCATTCTTGTCGACACGCGCACACAAGAATGGTTGCGAGTTGTTAGTCACTGGGCCCTGGTTCGTGAGCTGTTGCGCCACCCAATTTATTCATTTTTTGTTTTAATGCTGAATCAAAAAACATCTTAACTAAGCCGATACGACAACCGGAAAAAAGTTTTAGTCATTTTTATGTAATCATGACTATATTTTCAGTATGGTAGGTTAATATTACCGAAAACCTTTTTAAATAATGTCCCATTGCTGAAATTTGGTATAAGTGTTCCATTTATCATGGAAACCAAGAATAAGAAGAGTCCATAAAAATATCTATAGCAAAGGGGAGCTCTTTTAAGGGGAAGTGAAAAGTGTGGGACTATAGCATAACACTTTTGAAAAAAAAATGCTACCCACATGAAACTTGGTATAAATGTTACGAGAATCAAGAATAATCTGACCCAGCAGTTTGTACCACCCCCAATTTTTTTTTTTTTTTTCGATAGAGTTGATCGAAGATGATAAATTTCAGTTTTCGCATTCGCAACATTTACCGTTTTGCCGCCGTCTTGGATTTAACTTTTTTTTAGTTTTTTACTAAATATCTCGGATCATATAAGTCCTACAAAAAAAATTAATGAACATAAAATGCGTAGAAAAAAAAATTTCTATTTGTTATGTTAAACATTTTTTCGTTATTGTTAATATTTAAAAAGTTACAGGCCAACAAAAAAAAAAAATTAGGCCATTTTTAATCAAAATTTTGAAAAACTTTCTATGACAATTATGTACTTCAATAAATAAAAAGTTATAAATATTTTTCTATTAATAAAAATGTTTTATACCAGAACTCGTTTGAATCTGAAAATCTTGATTTAGGCTCCCTATAGTTAGATCTTCCCTTCGTTAAAACTGTTTTTAAGATTTACATTTTAGTTTGTCACTTTTCTTATGCAAAACGGCTTTTCTAAAAGCAAATATTGGACATTTATTTACGCTCCATAAGCAAATTAATTTATCAGGTATATCATTTTGTTTTGGAGTCTGTAATATTTAACTGCACAATTAAGAAAAAGTTCAAAGCGCGATTCAGTAAAAGTTTAAATAAGTGAACACGTGTTTCGTTTGCTGTGAACCGTTAGAATTTGGCAAGATTGCTAATATTAAAAAATGGCATACAAACTCAAGGGCAAGTGCGAAATAGCGTGAGGAAATGCTACATAATGTTAAAAGCACACAAATCTATTTGATATGCTGGAAAAAATAGGGTGCCTTACATCGAGTTTCGGCATTGTCGGGAAGTGCGACTGACAGACCCACGTTTTCACCAGAACCTTCGCCATCTTTGGAATCGGAAGAGCCATTGGATTATAATTCTGGATTCGACTATGAACACTTGTGCTTCATATGCTGGGAATCAGCAGAAAATGAGTCGCGGGAGAGAGTTGATCAGGTATGAAAACTTCACTGAAACTCCAAAACAAAATGATATAACTGGGATTTTAATTTGCGTATAGAGCCTTAAATAAATTTCAAATTCAATTGTTGGGTCAAATTATAGAAAAGCCGTTTGTATAAGAAAAACGATAAACAAAATTTTCAACCTTAAAAACGGTTTTAACAAAGAGAAAATCTAACTTTAGCGAACCCAAATCAATATTTTCAGCAAAAATCTCAGATTTAAGGATGCATACAAAAATGACATGACGAAATCATAAACGAAAAATTTCGTTGTGCTTTTCGTTCTGTGGTACGCTGTTCGACCAGCGAAATTGATGATTCTACCAGATTGTTGTGACAATTATCCACTCTCTTTTCACATAGAATTAATTGCCCGGACCATTAATTGTGTGCGGAAAAATGACATTTGGGTTTGTTCGTGTTTTTATTTGTTGTTCCTTTCATTACACCATCGCTGTTGTTTGATTTTTTCGTTAAATTTTGTTTTATTTATTTGCAATTTTTGAAACTCTCCATGAATATTTTCACAATGTGTTTTCGTAAGACCGCTTTCACACAAGGAAACTGAGTTGCCAGAAACTAGCTAGTTTGTAGGCGAGAAGGGTGTGAGGGGAGATTTTTTGTCTTCTTTTCACGCCCTTCTCGCCAACAAACTAAAAATCACCGGCAACTCAGTACCATGTGTGAAAGGAGTCTAAGCATTTTGTTGTCTTTTTGAAGACCGCAGGAAAATTTCGTTTCGCAACAGCAGCGTACTAGGCTTTAAAAGTTTCATCAATGGACCATTATTTTATACGGTTTTTGGCAAAAGACTTGATTCTTCGTTCTTATCATAAATGTAATGTTCTCACCAATTTTAAGTTTTTAAGTTTTTCGAAGGATTTTGTGTAGTTATAGCAACTTCGCTTTTATTTGAAATATGAAGATGAACCTTTCATTTGGTACCAAAATCATTTGCCTACGTCTTTTATATGAAATGTTATAAACATTTATTTGGACAAAAAACCTGAAATATGGTGTTTGCAATACTTATTTGCTTGGCTAGCACACCCTGAGGTCATTAACCCGTGCCTCTAAGGTCATCCTTTTCCCATACAAATTTGTATGAGAATTTTACACTTTTCACATTTTATTTTGTTTCTCTCGAACTATAAGAGTTATTTGTTTGTGAATTCTGATTGATTTATTGGTTCTTTAAAAAAACTGCATTTAAAAATGTGTTGAAAAAATTTAAATTATAATTTATTTCGACTTTTAAAGTTATTAAATAGTTTAAATAATAAAACAAAAGAACTTCTTATCCTCGTATAACGTAAAATGTAATAAGATGTTGTTTTTTTTTAATTTTTAAATTAAAAAAAAATCGTGCAGTAGTTCCACAACGTTATTTTTTGCGTGTCTACAAGTTATTAATGCTTTAATATTTTACCTCTTTTCTTCCTTATTTTTTCTCCCTTGATCTTCCAGCAGTTTTGTTATTTTTTTTATTGATTATCATTAAGTAATAAGTTTTAAAAGAAAAACTGCATTAAAAAATAATAAAAACAAATTAGAAATAATTTATTTCGATTTTTCAAATTTTTAACGTTTTTATACTATTAAATTTTTTTGTTTTTCTTATAATAAATTTATTTTTAATATTTTTTTAATGATTTGTTTTGAACAATATCTTGTTTAAAACCCATATTATTTCTAATTTGTTTTTAATCATTTTTGAATGCAGTTTTTAAAAAAACTTATTTTATACTTAATTATAATCAATAAAAAAACAAGTTCGAGGGAGAAAAACTAAGAGAGAAATAGGTAAAAAATTAAAGTATTTAATAACTTTAAAAATCGAAATAAATTATAATTTAAATTTTGAGAATAACTGTTATTAACTGTTAACTGTTAACTGTTAACTGTTATACTTCGAGAGAAAAAAAAAATAAAATGTGAAAAGTGTAAAATACCCATAAAATTTTGTATGGGAAAAGAATGACCTTAGAGGCACAGGTTAATGACCTCGGATCAAATTTTGTTTGGGCAATCATTTTGTATTACGGCATAAACTTTCGATTGACAGGGTGTGCTATCCAAAAAAAAAAAATGAGTTTGGGAAATAACGGACACCCTAATACTCATATTCAACTGGGGCAATATTTCTGCTCTCCGGTAGTTTTGGATCTTGTCGCCACATAATGAAATTAAATACTGGAAAATACCTTTCATTTGGGATATATTTTAATTCTGTTTGATTAAATACCAATTTGCCCATCATCCTTTAATAATCCCCACTCATCCGTTGATATCATTTTTAAATTATATTAGGCATAGTGATTGTTTGAATGCCTTTCTCGGACCATTATGTCACACTTGTGTACTATTAAATAATGGTTTGAGCAACTTTTTTTATTTCTAAAGGTTTTATTAGTTTTACTAGAGCAAAACATTTTTAAAAACTCTATTAAGGGATAGCCGTATTATGGCATTGCAACGTTTCAATTTATTCATCCATGCTCTTTGTTTTTTCTTGTATACTAAAATAAAAAAAAAAACTAAAGAAACATACATACCTGCATGCATATGTGTATTATATCCTTTGGGCTTTTCACTTTGCATTCTAAATAAAGTCTGGGGAATTTCTTTTTTCCAGCTTTTTGCACAAGTACACTTCTCCGACACTATTCATTCAATATACAATCATCTCTTCTAACTTGGAATTATATGAAGTTTAAGGTACAGTCTTGGATTCTTAATTTAAAATCATAACTAAACCAAACGCCTTACAAATAAAATACTCGACTTGATCACACGTGTAGTTAACAACCGCACACATGCAGATTTTCCGGATTTTTTTTTTGCTGCCTTGAAAATGTTTTTTGAGAAACTTTCTCGAAAACGCTTTATGTCTTTATTTTGGGCTTCCTCTCCGAGCTGTCCAATTGGAAGAATAGCTTCCGACACAATTTCGGGACTGTGTGCTAACATTTTGTGTACTGTTGTTGGCATATTGTACCACGTATAAAGGTACACAAACTTGTTTGCCTAAAATTCACTTATTTTTATGGGAAAACAACTAGATATTGTTAATAACACTACTCGAAATCGATTTATTAAGTCTTGATCTATGTTGGTTATTTGCGACAAAGTGGATAAAGTCATCAAATAAAAATTGGTGTTGTGTTTCTTGGCCACATTATATAACATTATACCGAAATTTTGTTAATTTGGCCTCAACAAGTAGTGACAAGGCTTCATCTGCGGTATATGAAATAATTTAGCTATCCAGTTTTTCATAACCCTTTTCATACTTTTCTGCGCGTGTCGAAGTCGAAAAGACAATGTTTTTAATCACAATTAAAGAATCTAGTTTTCTTTAATGCCCGACAAAGTTAACTTGTGGCCGTTCAACCAATCCATAGCCTCTGCAAGGAAAGGGAACTTCAAGCTCCAACCAGGTTTTATTTTTATTTATAAAAGCTTGGTAATTTCTTGAGGAGGCTAACCATCGAATTTTATATTCAATGCAAACTTTGTTAAAATTTTCCTAGTTTTAGGGCTGGCCACGAGACGAGACTCTGCGAGACTGTTGTAAGTCTCGTCTCGGTCTCGTTAAAATCGAAAATTTTCAGTCTCGTCTCGGTCTCGTGTCGATCTCGTATAATTAAGTGTAGTCTCGGTCTCGTCTCCGAAAAATACGATTTCCGGAAAACCTGTTGATTATTTGAACAAAATATTTTCGATTATGGTTTGAATATGTGCAGAAGAAAATAAATATTTAACTGAAATTGGATTTTCTTATTTATTACACTTTTTGTAAATTTCGGTCCAAATATACAGTCTCGTCTCGGTCTCGTCTCGGTTGCTTAAAAGTCAGTCTCGTCTCGTCTCGTCTCGTCTCGGTCCCGTCATGCGAGATCGAGATTGAGACCGGGACTTTTCTCGTCTCGTGGCCAGCCATACCTAGTTTCCTCTGAGGTCTCAATACGAGTCAAGTTTTTAACTTTTTCTGATAGAAAATTAATGTTTTCTTAAGAACAGCTATAATAAAACTTGTGAGCCTGTAGCAAAAAAAAAAAAAACAACGGAAAATATTTATTGAGGAATACTCTTATTTTCAGTGTTTGTCGATAGTTCAGCTATCTTTAACCCATTTACCTTTCGAGTCCTTATTGGATTCATCTTAAATTCCCGTATCTTCTAAACAATATTTCATTTATTTCTTAATAAAGATTTAAATAAAAAAAAAAATAACTTATAAATTTCATTGAACAAAAACTAATAATTAATTGATCGACATTAATATCAAAAACAAAAACAAAAAAAGAGTATTCTAAGTACAGCAACAATAGTGGCAAGTGGCCACAACTTTGCCGTTATGACACAGTGTTTTTAAAAGATTTGCGATAACTTCCAGCACCGCAAAATATCGCAATATTTTATGGTTATACTTCTTATTAAGGGGGAATTAAGGTAAATTTAAAACTAGGTTTTATAACAGGATTCCACCAGAAAACAACACTTCTTCTTTATTAAACAAAAAAATTTCCTTACAAATGTACATAAAATAATTTCAAAGTTTTGTATTATAACTATTAAACTTACCACTAGCAACAGAATCCATATCATTTTTTTTAATAAATTCTCACAGAAAATTAAAAAAAAAAATTAAACACACAAACCTCTTATCACCAACCAGACCTGGTACTGCACGTGCTTAACTTAAGTTTACAATTAAGTCGCATCATTTGACTAAACGGTTGCAAAATAAATAGCGGGATTAATCAGATTATATGCTCATGTTATATGTTAACAACTTGGCATACAAAAAATACAACAAATTGGAAATTTATCTTTTATAGCTTTTGCCGACCTTTATTTTGCCATTATAAACAAGCTGTCAGAAGTCGTCATTAATCCTAGTGTCGAAAAAAAAAGTTATTCAAGGTCGAAAATGTCAAAAATATCAACTTTTCGGATATAACTCTTGAATGGTTGGTAATATTATTCGAATTTTATTTAGGTGCGAAATGCAAAATATTTTTTTTTATTGGATTATTATGTAAAACAGCATGACATTGAATATCTTTTGTCAAATCCCTCTTCCAATTATGCAATTTTTGTTTGACAAAAACTTAATACGCAGTTTATTTTGAAATGATTTTGACATCACAAAGTACAAAACTCTATCAAAATTGTTAGAGGCACTTTTGAGAACATTTTAGAAACCATTGAATATCCGCCACATCAAAAATTCGAATTTCTTCCCTGTAGCGAATCACCTTGAAATTATCTACCTCTAGCTATACCAAATTTTGTAGGAAATTGTTCAATCTGCTTTTTAGGTTCTAGCTCGATTTACGGTATGATGAAAACACGTTTTTGGAATTCTCCATCATTGCAATTTTGGTATTGATTACAACCCCGAAATTTTAATTAAATAATCCTGAGCTTTGATTTTTATCATTGGTGGTCCATAATAATGATTCTAGAAATCTAAATAAACACATATATGTGCTTGAATAAATTCCTTATATTTAAAGACCAAATATTTTCGTTTGAGCAAATACGTGCGACCAATAAGAGAAACATTTTATTCTTTTAGTAACCATAAACTTTTGAACAACCGTAGGGACTTTACCCACTTTACTGAGCACGAGTTTAATATTTTTTTTTTCTAAATGGATTGCAGCACTATTTGTATATTGCATAGAATTAATGAATGCCCTCTCTTTTCTTATACTACTTGAAAATAAAACGAATAAGTTTTAAGTTTTGTTTGTTAGCGCGCATTTTAAAGAACTTTATTTGAAATTGAAATAAAACAGTTTTATTTAGACTTTTTTTGTTAAGTTGGATTGACAGTAATGTTAAAATTATTGAATGAATAGTATTGAAGTATTTAATGCTCGTAGGTACATTTTAAATGAATTGTACGACTGAATCACACTGACTTTCTTTTGTAGGTAACAACTATTAGTCCAAGAGCCCACAGGGGTGCAAAAGTTAACCAAAAAATATTATATGAGTCGAAAGGTGTGTTAATGCTAATAAAAGAAATGCAAGTCTTTCAGTCACTGGTGGCTGCTTTTATGTGGGAGTGGCAATTTTGAAAAAAAAAAAAAAATTTACTTAAAACATGAAACAAATTATTAAAAAACAACGGTAACATTTACAATGCCATGTCATACTTTTATGGAAAGATAAGAAATATTTGTATATGGTAGGTATCTCCTATTGATTTTTGTCAAGACAATATTGAGGAAACGTTGACCTTACCGAAGCGACCCTGGGGATTATTTTCAAGAAATGTTTACCGAAAAGATTTGTAAATTTTGGTTTTGCAGAGGTCCTAATTTTTTTTTTTAAATTAAATTAAACTTTTCTAAAACAAGCTTCTGTTGATCCAGCGGATGCAACGATTGAAAACATATAAAGATCAAATAATTTTGAAACATAAAAATAGCTTAGCACATAGGCAAGGTATGATGACTTTTTTCACACGAAGCAAAGTTGATCCATTTCTTGCAGATCACTTAAAAAATATGGTAATTCCGGGAAAGACCACATTTCAATTTGTCAGGAAATATTTTTAGTGAGTTAATTGATTTAATGGAGAATAAAGTGCTAGAAGCCGTTTTTTTAGATAGTGTATAGCAACTCAGTAAAAAGTCTTATCTTATAACAGTAGATTAAATCCAAAACACTTTTTCAAATATTGAAATAACGTGTGCAATCATTCTATCAATGATGATATCAAACTGCGATCCTTTTCTAAATAAAAACTAGAAGAAAAATACTTCAAAAAAGACTAAATCGCATGTAGTTTATGTCAATTTAAAAGGATGTGCTTAAAGTTATATGTAGACTTCGATGAAATATTTCAAGATTTTGCAAATGAAAAATCCAGAAAAAGTATATCTTACAGGTATAACAATTGATTTTACGTGTTTCTACTTTTTGTATAATATTCTTTTAATAAAAAGTACCACTCATCGATGAAACCTATAACATTTTTTGAATATGTTTGGACTTTTTTATTATTTTCAGGACAACGAAGTTATTAAACTAGAATATTTGTTTTTATTATGATTTTTGCTGCGAGCTTATCACTTATAGACCGAGAGCCAACTTTTTGACAATTTTTGGATGTGATCGATAGCCAAAATTTGTTTTAAGATAAAGATAACATACTAATTACTCATATGCAAATATGAAAGTCTGGCATGTTGGGGTTGGAGCTTTTGTACGTATTGCTGCTGAAAATGCATTTGCAGGTACCAAGAGTAGGAACTACAAAATTGTATTTAATTAAAGAGCTTAGCGATCTAGACATGAATATGGGCTTCAAGACCTTTTCTGTGGGCCCAAATGCATTTAAAATGAAGTATTGCATACAAAAGCCCCAACCCCGATATACCAGATTATCATATTTGCATATGAATAGTATGGACCAGGACCTATCTTAAAACAAAAGAAATGATTGCTATCATTCACACCCAAAAATTGCTGTGGGCTTTTAGTCTATTATAATTTTATTTTTGTTAGCTGAAATTTAACAAAAATTATAATGTGATTAACTTAAAAATTTACAGTACATTTTTAACAAAGGGCCCAGGGCTCCCAACTGTCTAAGACACCTCTGTAAATGCCCTTACCAATTTCAAAACAAATACATGCAATTGCTTAATTTCACGTAATTAAGTACTATTTCCGTTTCCAAAATTCAATACCCTTATCAATTTTTAGTCAAACCCTGAAAATCTGACGGTTCTACGACTTTTACTTTTCAAGATATTAAAAAGTAAATAAACTAGCTTTCTATTAAAACTAAGAAAAATCCGGCTAAATGATCATTTCAGCAACCAGTTGATTAGTACAGGTAAATATGCGAAAAAAATTCTTACATTTTTAAAATTCTTACTTTAAATTTACCTTGAGAATAAAGAATCAAAAGAGTCAATAAAAATATATATTCTCCACGGCTGTTTTTTGGAGGGGGAGAGGGGGGAGGTATGGAGTTATCGATATTAAAAATTTATATTGATACAATTTGAACATGGCTTAAGGGTATGGCTTTAGGGTATTTTTCAATTTTGAATCTAATGATATCAAAATTAAGGCGATGTAATGACCCTTAATCAAGTTTTTGTCCATTTTATCCAGAGATTATTTTTTTTTTCAGTAAAACAGGTAAAACTATTAAAAAATAAAAATTTTTATAAATATTCAAATTGGGATTAGACAAATAAAACATTTTTACCAAATTTTATTCCCGTTCTTCGGATAAGTGTTATGATCATAACTCCATACCTTCTTCTTCCCTTAAGAAAAACAAACTTTCATCATAAATATTTTTATGGACTCTTTTGATCCATGATACCTACCTATGCTATGTAATGTTTCAAAAAATAATTATGCAAATTTTTAAAAATATCAAAGAACCTTTAAACTAATGCAACTTTTATATGAATTGTAAGTTACTACATTACTTAAGAAAGATTTTGGTTTCGGGTTGAGATTAAACAAAAAAAAAAAAAAAAAAAATAGTTTATCGGTTGAGATTTATTTTCAAAAATATATCTAAATGGTTGAGATTTTTACGAAAAAATGAATGCAAAAGGTCAACCTTTAATCTTTTCCGCTGAAAATAAATCAAAATGCAGACAAATTTGGAATTTTCCGAAAACATGTTATTTTTCAAAAACAAATACAGATGAGATTTTTTTCATATTTTAGAGTCTTATTTTAGATAAAAAGTTAAGCTGGAAACCTAATATACAAGAAAGAGTCAATAAGGCCACTGTAGCCCTTTCCTCCTGCAAAAAAGCCATTGGGAATAAATGGGGCTTACAACCCAGCATTACTCACTGGCTATACTATACATATCGGTAATTAGACCAATTCTCATCTATGGGGTGGCAGTATGATGGACTGCTTTGGATAAAGCGATTAACCGCGTAAAATGAAGAAGAAGATCGCTGATGACCATTTAAAGTCCTTTTCTACATCTAATGTTAAAATATTGTTTGTGGAACTTGAAATTTAAATAAAAAACCTTCTTTCCAAGGCAAACCACTCTCACTAGTTCGTCGCCTGAGAATTATATTGTCGTATATGCCATTTGGGCGATTTTGGGAAATTGAATTTTAAGGTTTTAAATAAAAAAAAAACTGATCGATTAAGTTTTTTTTTTTTTTTTTTTTTGGTTTTGGTTTTTGAATTATAAGTGTTTTTCTCCAGAATCAGTTTGTCGTATATGCCACGAAAATAAGCATTTTGTTGCACCCCATACAAGTACGACAAAGTAAACGCACATACGACATTGCAATACTAAGTTCATGCATGCCGATTCGAATGAGAACAAATTATTCAAATACAGGGTGTCCGGTAATTCGTGTGCCATACTTTGGGATGTGGTTTTTGGTCATAGTTAAGTCTGATTTTCAACTTTGACATCACTTTTTGACGAATTAAAGAAAGGTTAACTTTGCTGTACCCTAACCCATGTTAAGTTCAATTTCTCTGTCAGTATTAATGAAAGGGACCTCATTTTGGACTTTTTTTGTAGTAGTAGAAATACTATCCTTTAAAACTACGTTTAAATTAAGCTGATATGTTTTTAGGGTTGCCAGATATTCAATTTTAAATGGTGTTCAATTTTGTCTGCCCAAGCTAAATTTTGACTTTGAGGTGAATTTTTTTTCAAAAAATGCATAATAAACATAAAATTTTCTTTTTTTTACCTGATGACCGAAACAATAATAAAAAAAAAAATCTAATGAATAAGTGCACCCAAAAACCCATACATTTTGGATACTTGGGAAAATCTAAAACTTATCTAAAACTATTCTGTAGAACAATTTTTTTCTTACAATATGATCACGAATCACGTCCCAAAGTATGGCACACGAATTACAACAGGACACGCTGTATATGATTTTCAATAACTGTATATTTAAGAAGATTCAATCTTTTAAAGGTAATCTGACGTATACTGTGTTTATTAAAAAAAAAATTAACATATAAGTATATACATTCTTATAAAATAATGAATATTTAGCTGAAACTTGTAAACGAAAAAAAAAAAACATAACTGAAAATTTGTTAATAAAAAAAAAGAAAAAAGCCATCCTATGAAATTTTCGTGTTCAGTTAACATAAGATAGGTAATACCTATTTTGTATTTTTAAATAGGGCTTCTTCTTTAGGCATGAATACAAATAAATTTTCAATGTCATTAGGGCATATTCATAGTCGCAGTTAGACCCAGGTTTAACTAAACTACAGTTTAAGACAATTCTGGCTCAATGAATACAGACCGATTTTATTTACAAATTGTTATTTTTATATTTTTATAAGATAATTAATTTGGTATACTACACAAATAGCTTCAAATATTTTGGAATGATAAACTTAAAAAAATAGAATCAACGTCCGAAAATTCAACCAAACGCCCCATTAATTTTATCCTTATGGATTTAGTTTTTTTTTTAAGGAAATAGGAATATTTTGTGTAAATACATTTTTCGGTATTTGTAAATTATTTTTATTAGCACTTTTTGATATTGATAATTGTTTAAACTCCAGCTCTGTGCCGCTAGTTGTATAATAGAGCGTGAAAAGATTTTTTTTTTTTCAAATCTTAGAAGATTTATTTTACTAAATTTCATTGATAAATAATTTAACTGATCTGCTCTGAGGGAGAATGTTTTGAAATCGTTTGCTTGCATAGTAGGTATATACATTACACAAAAACGTCACAGTTAGCAAACATAATAACTATGTACGTATGTACATATATGTAAAATGCTTTGTATAGACACTAAACACATACAATGTGCGATCATGTTTTAGTTAAGATATTTTCACTGGTCTACCTAAATACTAAATACTACCCCTTTGATCCTACACCGCACGCACCGCGCCGCGGCACCACGCCGACAACCTGCAAAAATTAAAAAAAAAAACATAAACATATACATATAGAGGGTGGAGTGATCTTATATGGGGAAAAAATTAAATGGGAATATCAAAAACACACCCACCGCAAAAGTTGTCTTGGGTTCTTTTTATAATTTAAAGATTTTGTTTTAGTTTAAAAAACGATCGCTAGGGGTCGCGCATTACATAAATGAAAACTGGAAAAAACTTAGCTTGAACAAAAATCATCCAAATAGTTGCGTGGAGTCCTTTAGGCGCGATTTAATATTTATTTATTTAATATTTTTTGTAATTTTTAATCTGACCGCCAGGTGTCGAAACTGAAAGTTTTCTATTAGTTTAATATACGTATTTAATTGTTGAGATCAAAAGGTTTACCAGCCTTTATATGGCTTAAAGACTATTAAAACAAGTCTGGGAATTATTAAACTATTATGGTTACTATTAGAAAACTTAATTATTATTGAATTATTAGAATATTTTGTTTTATTTCTTCATTTAAAAGTTCTTCTTAAAAGTAGCTGCTTAATAATTTTATAATAAGGCGCGTTTACGAAACAGAGATATCGGAGATTTTGCTCCGTCAAAAGTATTTTGACAGCCAAACTGATATTTTTTACTGAGGAATCCTGTTCAGGAAACTGATCAACTTTTCTTGAACGCTCCTATAAATTTGAGCGAAGGTCTTCTTGAATAAGTTCCATGATTAATAGAGGTTCGGCGAAACGTCGTTTTCAATCTAATGCTGATATTTTGGCTCTAGATATTTTTCGGATTCAAAAAAGAAATTTTGAAGTTAAAAGCTTCGAGCAACTAAGTCACCTACTAGTATTGTTTAAGGTACTTGAAGTCAGGTTCTAATGAAATTTGGCTTAAATCTTTGCGACCGTGAAGATTGAGCCCCAAAATAATCCGGTCTGAGACCTGAGACAATTGCGTCCTTGATTTTGATTTCTACCTACTTCTTATATAACTTCTATCAGCAATATTAGACTGATCTATACCTACCAACGATATCATCAAGACGGCTGTAACAATTGTAGAAGTTGCCTATGAGATATTATGAAACTTGTTCCCACCTTCTACACTTTAATAAGAGGTTCGTGATCAAAACTACAAGAAGAGTCACAAAAGAATCGTTCAATTTCCTATTTGCCATTTTTGTTTAGATCTTTTGATCAAGGAGCGCTCTTTTTCAATTTTATTTCTTTGGAAGGAACAAAAACAGAACCTTAAATTAAAGCACTCTAGCTTTAATGTGTCGGGTATTCTTCTGATGATTGAAGTTTTAAGAATTGCAGTCCTTTTCTTGTTGAGTTTTAAATAGTTTTCTCCAAAATAAACTTTTGGGACTGAAAAATATCGTATTTGTGTATGACTTTTTTTTTAAACTATATTCGATAGGTAATTTGATCGAAATACCTACTTAAGTCGGTAACACATACATGTACATAATTTTTCACGTCCATTTATTTGACAAATTTTGTTGTTGGAGTATCCATTTTGATTTAAATTATGGAAACAAAAATTCCAGGAGATGTATGAAGTTAGATAGTTACAAATCGAATTAGAATGTTTTTATATCACTTGCACACAAAAATACTTAATTAAACTACGCTTTTTTTCAAAACAAAGAGCTATTCGTATACCTCTTGATACATAAATATATAAATGAGTGGCTTTTGTTTGATTTACATACAAAAAATTAAAAAAAGAAAACTTTGTACCTTACCCAAATTGTTCCCTTGAAAATATTTTTATGTAAAAAAAAACAGTTTATTTAATGTTGTCAAGTACAAAATATTTGAAAAAATGACGTCGCACATTAAAGTGACTTAGCACATTTTGTTAGATAAAAGGATCATCTTAAATTCCGCCATACATTCCTAAGCTGTATAATGCCTCCTACACTGAAAGAAAAGTAAAATAAAAAAAAAAAAAACACAAAACCGATTTCTTGCTTCGGACTGCGCGACCGCTAACGGTCAAAATAAAAAATAATAAAATATATTAAAATGTATTAAAGAGCCATGTACAACTTTTGCGGGGGGTATGTTTTTGAATTTCTAAGACAACAATTATAACTCCAGCCTTACATATACATACATACATATGTATATATGATCTGTTTTATATTTTTTTCCCATTTAAGTACACGTACGCCAAACCAATTCTGCCGTTTCATTTGAATTTGTGTGTTGTATGTGTTAAGTTAAAAAATAAATCGAAAATACATGGACTATTTGTCGTATATCCAGAAATCTGGCGTTTACGACAAAACAAAACTGAAGGATGAGTTAATTTGTGGATAACGACAAAATTCATACTGAATATCTCAGTAACGGTAAATGATGGGAAAATTCTGATTGCAGAAATGGAAAGAGGAAAACACAGGACTGCATACCCACTTTAAAAAAGTGCATTTTGGCGTTTACGACAAAATAATTCTCAGGCGACGAGTTGTTCAGTAAAAGCAGCCTTGAAAATTACTCATTACCAAGCACTTAAATAATACCGCTAAGGCGCTAAGTGATCTAATTAAAATGCATTTACTTCCCTCATATGCATACGCAACAGCGAAATGATGTTCAACACAACTTATTAATAGCACTACTCGTCATTTTAAGCACACTACACTAAATGTGACTATGATGTAACTATAAAAAAATAAAAATAAAGAAAAAGAAAAAAAAACATCAGCCAAGGTCAAAATCATTTTAACCACGAATAATGATATAAATCACAGTCACCTTTTTGTGAGAGATTGTTATTTAATTTTGTGGCTTTGAAAACTAAATAATGCAGAATTAAAGCTAGAAAAAAGTTAAAAAAAAAAAAATAAAAAGCCCTCTCTATTCACTTTTTGTGATAGCGAACAAAGTCAATTGCAACTTCAAAAACGTCTTTTCAGCCTTGCAGCTATGCCACAGGTGTTGGCTTAACCTAAAACCACTTCTTCTGAATTAAAAATAAACTCATAAATTCCATTTGTATGTAGCTACATAGCTAAAAGACATTCACGAGCAACGATGCGATTGAAATTGAAAGATCCTTAAAGTGCACAAACAGAAATTCCTTTCATATATATTTATTGTACACTTATGTATGTTTGAATGTTACATAAAGAGCCCTCAGGCAGTAAAAGATGAAACATAGATTTGCGTGTGATGTACTTGAGGAGTCAAAAGTTAAGTGACGATAGCCTGCAGAGAAATGAGTTTTTAACTCTTTTCTTATGATTGTTGGTGTTAGATGCAACCGAGTAAATCTTACATTGATGGCAAAAAGGATTTCCATGTGACTGACAAAGTGTCACAGTTTTTTGCTTGTTAGAATTGTTAGAAGGGTCGTTGAGAAATGGGATATGGGATAGACATCAGAGTGTCTTTGCATACAAATATATTTGTATTGTACAATTATATGAAAAATATTTTGTAACGATTCAGAAAATGAACAAACATACATAAATCAATAGCAACCAGTATGCGAGTAATATTAGTAGAAATGTTGATCGTTTTTTATTTGTATATCGAATATTTGATATTGTTCAAAAATAGTACGTATACGCCATAGTGAACTTCGCATATGTTTATTTTAGTTTTATATTAATCAATACGTTTGTACAAGGAAGAACATTGAGCTGTACCTTCATTGGAGAACTTGTTTTTTTTTTTTTTGTTAATTTCTTATCTAAAGGATAATGAATTGATATAAAATACCTCGCGAGGGTAGGTACCTAATTAAAATCAAAACTTTAATATCATAAATAAACTAGGAACTTATTATTACGTAGTGGCTAAAACAGTTGAAATTTTCGGAAAGTGATTGTAAAGGGTTCTTCAATAAGGGGTGTTATTTTGACATTCAAAGAAAAATGACATTTTTTGAGATAAATGATAGGATGTTTATTTCAATGTAAAGAGGAAAGTATGCCATTAATAATGGAAAACAATATCGGTCAAATGGCCGCCGCGGCTACGTCTACACAACAATATCCTTTTCATGAAATTTTCCATCACCAAATTGCAAAGTGGTTGCTGTATGCCCTCAATAGCTTCACGAAATTCATCTTTGAGGTATTAAATCGACGCTTGGTTGGCGTTGACCTTATCTTTCACGTGGCCCCAAAGGAAGAAGTTGCAAGGTGTTGAATCACAAGATCTTGGTGGCCAATTGTGATCACCTCTTCGAGAGATAACACGGTTCGGAAACTTTTCCCGTAAGAGATCGATGGTTTCGTTGCTTGTGAGGCACGTAGCGCCGCCGTCTTGTTGAAAGCCAACGTTGTGCAGATCAATACCATCTAATTCTGGCCAGAAAAAATTATTAGTCATCTCTCTATAGCAATCCATTCACCTGCTGTTGCTCCAGCCTCATTTTCAAAAAAGTCGGATCCAATGACCCCGCCGGACCATAAGCCGCACCAAACAGTTACTCGTTGAGGATAGAGAGGCTTTTCAACAATAAATCTTGGGTTTTCCGAGCCCCAGATGCGACAATTTTGCTCGTTGACGTAGCTATACCGAGTCATCAGTCAAGATGATTTTAAGATGAAATTCCGGATCATTTTCATGCATTTTAATAATTTCAATGCCGCGTTAAAGCGTGTATTGTTCCATTTTTATTAATGGCGTAGTTTCTACTTGTCAAATGTCAAAAAATTACGGCTTCAAAAGTGACAACTGCTGAAATAGCGGGCTATTCAAAATAACACCTCTTATTTTTGATCAATGATATAATATGATCCTGAACGGTCTTGAGATCCTGACTGGTCCTGAGATCCTGAAAGGTCTTGACATCTTGAACTTCATTGAGGTCCTAAACGGTCTTGAGATCCTGAACGGTGTTGAGATCCTGAACGGTCTTGAGATCCTGAAAAATCTTGAGGTCCTGAACGCTCTTGAGATGTTGAACGGTCCTGAACTCTTAACAGTCCTGAGATCTTGAGATCTTTAACGGTCTAAAGATCCTGAACGGTCCTGTGGTCTTGAACGGTCCTGAGATCCTGAACGGTCTTGAGATCTTGTCTTGAGATCTTGAAAGGTCCTGAGGTCTTGAAGGGTCCTGAGATCCTGAACGTTCTTGGGCCCCTGAGATCTTGAGCGGTGTTAAGAACCTGAACGGTCTTGAGATCCTGATAAGTCTTGTCTTGAGATCTTGAACGGTCCTGAGGTCTTGAACGGTCCTAAGATCCTGAACGGTCTTGAGATCCTGAACGGTCTTGAGATCCTGAACGGTCTTGAGATCCTGAATGGTCTTGAGATCCTGAACGGTCTTGAGATCTTCAACGTTCCTGAGGTCTTGAACGGTCCTGAGATCCTGAAAGGTCTTGAGATCCCTTACGGTCTTGAGATCCTGAACGGTCTTGAGATCCTGAATGGTCTTGAGATCCTGAACGGTCTTGAGATCTTGAACAGTCCTGATGTCTTGACCGGTCCTGAGATCCTGAACGGTATTCAAATCTTGAACGGTCCTGAGGTCTTGAACGATCCTGAGATCCTGAACGGTCTCTAGATCCTGAACGCTCTTGAGGTCTTGAACGGTCCTGTGGTTACGCGTGCGGAACGCATGCGTAACGCGTGTGTAACGCGTGCGTAACGCATGCGTAACGCGTGCGTAACGCGGTCGTTACACACGCGTTACACACGCGTTTGCATGCGTTACGCACGCGTAACGCGTGCGTAACGCATGCATAACGCGTGTGTAACGCATGCGTAACGCGAGCGTAACGCATGCGTAACGCAAGCGTAACGCGTGAGTAACGCGTACGTAACGCATGCGTAACGCATACGTAACGCATGCGTAACGTGCGTAATGCATGCGTAACGCGTGCGTAACACATGCGTGAAGCAAGCATGCGTAACGCATTCGTATTACGTGCGTAACGCGTGCGATAGAGTCGATTTTTCAACTTAAGGTTTTCGTAGGGTGTGATTCATCTTTGGAAAGGTGGCACTTCCTAGATCACGAAAATGATATTTTAACGCTCCATGATGTTTAGTTCTCGGGATAATGGAGCAAAAACCTGCACATTTGCATAAGAACAATATGCAAAAGCTATATCTTGTAGTAGTTTGATATATAGGAATCCACGTGGTATGATTTGTATAAGAACAAAATGCAAAAGCTATAGCTTGTAGTAGTTCACTATATGCAAATCCACGTGACATGTTTGTATTAAGTTGCAGCTGAATGCTATATACAAACTATTTGGAAGGTCTTTTAAAGGCTTTATGAAAGTTAAACCTTATTAACTGATTTATAACTTATTCCAAAAGGTCTTAAGGAAATTGTTTTGGGTAAAAATACCAACAAAAATGTTTGATTTCCATAATTAAGCCTTGTGCAAATTATATACAAGCAATAGCTTCCCAATTTATGAGAATCAGACCTACTACAAGCTAAATTGTTATTTGGGCGTACCACCGCGCGCCGCGCCGTTGCGCCTTGAATACAGTGCAATTCCTACGTTCAATTTTAAACCACTATTTCAACCAGTTTTAAAAGTTTGTCGACTTTAAACTTTAAAGTAATTTTACTTTTTTTTGATACGTAAAAAATCGATCTCAACATAATATATTCCCCTAACAGTACGAAGATAGAGAACGCGGAGAAAGTGGGTCCCGCAATTCTATCTAGCTGTCTGTCTATACCTCTCTACCTGCAGCCTAAACGGCTTTTAAGCGATTTTCTTCAAACCTTGGCCGTCACACACTCAAAGGAAAGTGCTTTCAGAAAGCCACCTTTCAATCAATGTATTGGACTATATGACAAACCATTTTAAATTGACTATTTTTCTCTTAAATTTTTTTAAATTTGCGGCTAAACTAAGCATCTTAGAGCAGTGTTGCCGCTATGCGAATTTATACGCATTTTGACCCTTATTTTTTGCCCCGTGCAACCATGATACGACCTTTTGAGAATGTGTCTATTTTAAAATTTTCAAAAAATCTGTTTCAATTTAGATATTTAATAAAAGCCAAATAGCTTGCATTATAAATAATGCGCAGTAATTCCTAAAAATTAACTTAGTATTTTCAGTACAGGAAATTTAGCACAAAATCAATCGTTTTGTGGAACGAAATATAGGATGGCTGAATTTTGTATACCTGAAAGAGGGCTTTTAGAAAAGCTTATTTTGAGTTTTTCGGGACACCACCCCCCTGGAGAAATCCGCCATTTTAGAAAACGAGAGTTTATCTATATCTTCGAGAGCATTGATTTTAGATGAAAAGTTGTCATAAGCAAATTCGTTGGTAATAAAATGATGTTTTATTTGACATCAAAACTTTTTTCTGTGTGAACTAAATTTTTGAGGTTATGTACCAATGTACTAATTTGTTTATATTACGATTTTTATGCAAAAGAACTCAAAAAGTACGCCTGCAAATTTTTAAATTTGGAAACCAGAAACAGATCTTTAGAAGTTTTTGTTTTGTTTTTTTTTATTGATTATCATTAAGTAATACGTTTTTTTTTATAAACTGCATTAGAAAAATTATGAAAACAAATTAGAAATAATTTATTTCGGTTTTTCAAAATATTAAATATTTTTATTTTTTTAATAAAAATGGCGATTTAATTTTCCAATACAATCTGTTCCTAGGTATGAAACATTTGATGTATTTTGTCTTTTTAGTAATAAGAAATTGTTTGTCAAATATTTATAGGTGCACTCAGATATTTGTCTGTTTCATAGCCGTCCGATCTCTTTGTTCTGTTTTATTAGATTTGATTGACTTCAACGACCCAACTCAGGTCGTTCTTACTTTTTTTTATTTCTGAAACAGAAGTGTTTTGTATTCCAACAACCGTTTTTCAAAAGCAAGTACAACAATTTGATCTAATATTGTGTCTTATGAGAGAAATCCTTTGTTTTTCTAGTTTGTTAAAAAAAAAAATTATGTAAATTATCCCCCCCACCCCTCATTATTTAATCGCGAACAACATGTGTGTAAACAATATTCAAATAAGTTAACAAACAGAACGAAATTATTTATGTTGTTAAATGACAGATGGCACTACATCCGCATCATCGAACTTTCATTGACCTGAAGTGTCGCGTCATTTTGACATTCAATTCGTTATTTGTTTTGTATATCAACGCAGTGTGTGCAAAAATTTATTTTAATTTAGAAGAAATATATACCCACATGTTTTGTGTAAAATATTGTGCAAATATTAAAAGAACAAATACATTACCGGCATTCATTAGGAAGTACAACAATTATGTCTATTTGTGTGTGTATTACAGTGAACAATGTCAGTACGAAGGGTCCATGTTTTGATGAAGATCAAACGGATAGGCATGGGATCTATGATAGAAAAAGGAAGATCTCCACCTGGGTGTCCAAACGACCCGACGAAATACGCCATGAAATGTTTGATTGCGCCGATGTTTTTGAAGTGTTCCTCATCGATATATCAGTGGCCACAAGTCATAACCACTTAAGTCAATTTTGAACATTTTTCAGGAGAGCAGTTTAAAGTTTCAAATCCTCTCTAGGAATCAGGATTTTGTAATTTTTGTATTTTTTGAATGCGAGAATGAAGAAATAGTACTCCTTTCACACATCCTTAAAGTAAATAAATTTACACCTGATAAATAAGGAGTAATTTAGGAATAATACACTTAAGCTGTTATGGCTTATTGAATATTAATATAATAAAGAGCTTATGTCGAGTTAAGCTGTTATGGCATATGAAGGAATAAAAAAATATATAACTCAGGTCGAGTTAGGTTGTTATGACATAACTGGGAAGAGTGAATCTAATTTCTTTTATCGACTTAGGTCGTTATTCTTTGTGTGAGAATGTCAGATAAAATTTCCTATATTGAGTTAAGTTCTTTTTCCTTACCATCAAATAATGATATTTACAATACTATTTGCTTGTGCTCGGATTTATTACTTAGCTTTATTGCATTAAAAACAAAGGAAATTTTTTAGTAAGGATGATGACATTTTATTCATTGAAGTACAAAAATATAATTTAAGGATATTTTATTAATTCAAGCATTAAAATATAAATTTAAAATACATTTTTTTTAATAAGTACAAAGTAGGTAACATTAATTAATTTTTTAAACATCTTCTCCCTCTGCGTTGTCAAGGTCTGTCAAATCGGGATGGGTATTTGGTTCGTCCATATTCGATTTGAGATTGTCATAAAAAGAATGAAACTCAGGCCTGATGAATTGTTTTAAGTCCATAAGATCTCGTTTTTTCTCTTGGGAAATGCTCGGTAAATTAGTAGCGTTACAAATTTCGTTTGCACTTATAGTATTCGCACCTCTCTTTCCTACTTTTAAAATTTTAAAAGTCTCATCTCTGTCCAAAGAATTTTTGTAAGACACTTGATTGCAGCTTTTTGTGTATCGCAGCCACCGAACTGCATTCCAAGTGAATTTGTTGCCATCTTCATCAACTCGTTTCCAGGAAAATTTAGATTTTGATAATTTGGAAAAATCATAAAAATCGTCGTTCTTCATCTCAACTGAAACAATCTTATTTCCAACGGTGTTAACAAATTGATACCAATCTCTCGGCGTTTCAATTTCGACATTTGTTTTTTTTTTCATACGCTCAATCAGTGCATGGTCGCTGTCGCATTCCATGTGCGTATGTCCTGGTTCCAGGAATTTTTGATCGATAAATTCAATGTTATCCGAGTTAGTTAAGAACGAAATAAACATCGCAGCAACAAACGAGTTCTTGCTCTGTCCAGAACATGAATCACTGTAGAATATAATGCTTTTTGTTTCTTCTGGTAAACTTTTCAGTAACTTAAAAACGCATGAGGAGATTTCGTTTCCGCCACGACGGGCCATAGCTTCATGCCACATGAAGCATTTTGCCATATTTGAGTCTAAATCGTGGACCGTTAAATTAAATGTCCAGAGTTGTCTCTTATAAAAACTTATGGAGTTTCTTAAAAAAGGTGTTGGCAAGAATTGTTGGAGGTCAAATGCAAAAGCTTTTATATACTTAGATTTGGTTGCCTCCATTTTGTCGTTGCGCTTTGCTTCATATGCCATTTCAGCCTTATTCAAATGGTTGGCTTTTTGTTCACTCAATGATAGTTTTTCTTCTTCGGATTCGGCAACTTTGATCTTTGAAACAAAGGAATCACAAGTAGAACAAGTGTCTACTTTCGGAGACATTAACGAAGCTCTCAGTTTCATCAAAGCACTGAAGAAAATGCTTTTTACAAACATTTATAACGGTTCCTTCGTATTCCAGTGTATATTTCATGGTGTGCTCGCGTTTTCGCTTTCGGTTGACGGCATTGACCAAGGTGTCACATTTTGTATCCTCTATGTATATCATGGAACCGATATATAAAATTCTTTGGTCATAACTACCTAAGGACCAGTAGTGGTTGAACAAAAATTCAATGCTTTCAATTCCAATTTTCTCGTTGCATTTACTTCTACAGTTATCAAACGGCTTAGGAGCTCTAGCCTTGATAGTCTTTCCGTTAACTGATTGGTATGATCGGCCACGACTTCGAAGTTTGGTACGAAGTATTTTCTTATTTTTGCATTTTGGCGTTACTAAGGCTTCTTCTATTTGTGCTCCCAGGGCAATAATTTCATCATCGTTATTTCCATCATTCACTGAATTTGAATTACTGGACTTACTAGATAAATTGAAATCTGGGTCGTTTAATGAATCATCTGAGTTCATCCATTCGGGCTTATGAAATAAACTACCATCGAGTTCGGAATCACTTTAAATATAATCACTTAATTGTAGTTCACCTAAATAAAAAACAAATGTTTACGACCCTAAGAATACATTTTCAATACGAAAAATTATGTATAATGAGCTTATGATGACTTTAATAAAAGTAAGTAGTAATTTTGTTACTGCGGAGGAATTCAACGTCAAAATGTCGCGCGTTTATTGATGACCTTGTTTGGTTTTTTACACTGGGCTCAAAATTTGGCAGTAGATCATTTAAAAAACTTTCATCATAAGCACCATAAGTTTCCGTTTCTTTAGGTTTTTCTATAGTGTAAAGGATGAATAAGTAATTGTTATGTTTTTTACTTCTTAACCATTGTCTTACCTATGTCATCATTTTTATCGGCATTTTTTTCAACATTTCCTCCCTGAAATTCTCCATTCATAAAACCCCGAACGTTTTCTAGAACAAATTGTAACGATAACATCTTAATAATCTAAGAGTAAATACTTAATTTTTAAATTAAAAATTTAAAAGCACTTTACAAGGAAGGTTTGCATGAAATAAACTTTAGTTTGGCATAAAAAAAACTGTAATTTTTATTTCTTATTGTCTCAAAATTTATAATTAAAATTTTCAACAAAATTCAATGATAGCTTGAACTGACGCCTTATTAAGAATTAATGCTCATTTTCTTATTAAATTCATTTTTAGAAAGCTTGAAAGTAGATCGCAAGATACTTTCACTTTCTTTGATTTTTTTGAATTCAAATACGGAATAACCGCCTAACTTGAATTACGAATTTCAAAGAATCATAGTTTGGTATGCCAAAAGGACTTAAGTTAAGTTATGTTTATTAAAAAATAGATCTCTGATTTTCCATAACAGCCTAACTCAAGTTAAGAAAATGAAAAATTTGTTTTACTTTGGGGAATAACAGCCTAAGTTGACTTAAGAAAAATAAAAAAATTACGGTTTTTAAGTATGGACGACGTAACATTTCTTAACTAGACTTATGTTTTTATTCTTGCTTAATTTATTTTAAAAATGCAGAATAATCTTAGCCTATCTAAAGATAGGTTTCTTTGGAAAAACAAAAAATATATATTCACAAACTTAACTCAAGTTATGAAACCGACGTTACAAAAAATTAAGTTAAGTTGTTTTGGCAAATGATTATTTTGAAAAAAGGACTTAAGCTATTAAGTTTTCTGCTTATAACACTCGTTTAAAAAAAGATATAAATGTAAAAAATTGAGTGGCTATAGATCTTGATTTTCTTAACATGATTATGAAAAAAACTCAATTTCGTCATAACTCGAGTTAAGCGGTTTTGGCTTGTGGCCACTGATATAGCGCTATAATACGTAGTAGTGTACATGGGAGGGCGAGTGGTGGTATACTTTGTGCCATAAAATCTAATATTTCTCACCTTGCTCAATTTAGGACCATTAATAACAAACTTCTTATTCATATATTAAGCAATAGATTGAATTTTTATATTATACCGGTTTATCTTAACTGCAACAATTGGCAGAATGATTTTGATAATTTGTGTAATTTTATGACCAATTCTTCTTTAGAAAATACTCTTATTTTTGGCGATATCAATGCTCGGATTGGTGATTATCAGAATCATCCTGCTCATATGTCACAAACCCTGCTGAATTTCGGTGCCAACAGGAATTAAAAAGATATAACTCTTAACAGAAATGGTAAACTACTGGCAGAATTTTTTGAAGATTTTGGATTTTTTGTGCTGAATGGAGTGTCGAATGGTGACGTAGATGGTAATTTCATGTTCATTAGAGGTCAAGGACAATCAGTAATTGACTTTTGTGCCATATCTGGAGAGTGGTTCAATGCAGTCGATAATTTTGAGGTGCTTTTGGCTGGTTTTTCTTCTCACTTACCAATTGTGATTAAAGCGCATTTTAAGGAAGAAATCCAACCGAGGAACTTGGATACTCTACGAAAACTAAAATGGATTCAAAGCAAAGCCTCCCGTTACAAAGCAAATCTAGATTACCAATGTAACTTCCTTCCACTCCAGTCAACAAGCTCCGTAGAACAAATTGAAGAAAATGTTGTGAGAATAATTTATGCCTCGGCACCAGATGTTAATAATAATTACATAACTTTCACACCTAAATGTAAATGGTTCGACAAGGAGTGTGCAAAGCTTCGTAAACTGTCGTTAAAATACTTAAAGCTATTCAGATTGACAAACATCATCTCCTTCAAAAATTTATATCTTGGTGCCAACAAGAAATTTAAAAAATTATGCTCTACCAATTACCTTAAAAATCTGGCCGTACAGGTACAACATAGCAAAAATTCCAAGGAATTTTGGTCCAGCGTACGTGAACTGAGTGGATTGCACCGAGGTATGAAGATCGCTGTTGAAGCTCAGACTCTAGCAGCACATTTTAAAACTCTTTTGTCGGCTGATGAGCATCTTCATACCGTCACCTATGCAATGCAAGGCTTTTATGTGTCTGAATTGGACGCTCCGATATCTTTAGGAGAACTGGAGGCAACTCTTTTAGGAATGAGAAACAACAAAGCGGCAACTGGTATCCCAGTTGAATTCTTAAAACATAGCAATGACCAACTCAAAACGTATATCGTAAATTATTTAAACCTTCTTTGTAACAATGCTTATGAGCCTACAACTTTTTCAAAAGACCTCATATTCCCAATATTGAAAAAAGGTGATGCGATGCAACCCGAAAACTATAGAGGAATCTCAATACTCAACTCTCTAAGAAAGATATTTGCGGGAATTCTTTATGGAAGACTTTCGAAATGGATAGAAAGAACCAACAGTTGGAGTTTATTCCAAGCAAATTTTCCACTATGGATCATACTGAAAAAAATAAGAGACTATATGTATGTTTTGTTGATTTTAAAGCCGCTTTTGATACCGTCAACAGACAGGCTCTGATATATAAGCTGGATAAGCTTGTAGTGTCTCGGAAATTTCTGATGCTTTATAAAAATTTCTTGTCGTCATCTAGTGCAGCAGTTTGGGATGGTACCAAGTTGTCAGAGAAGTTTGATACGTCAGCAGGTGTCCCACAAGGATGTATTCTAAGCCCTCTTTTATTCGCGCTGTTTATCGATGATATCTCTGAAATGCTTCCTCGAGGTGTTATGTTCGCTGGAACTCTCATCAAGGTTCTTCTCTACGCTGATGACTTGGTATTAATAGCTGACAACCTCTTTACTCTCCAACTCCAAATTAATCGTCTGGATGATTACTGTAAGACTTGGGATCTCCGCATCAATGTCCAAAAAACCAAAATTATGATTTTTGAATAGAATGGTAAGGCTACCTGAAGAAACTTGGCGTCTCAATAATGAAACGATTGACATAGTACGTGAATTCAAGTACCTTGGAGTGTTGTTAACATCGAACTTGAACTTTGGGAAGCATGCAAAGGATAAAAGCACTGAAGCTAAGCTGGCGCTAAATATTATGTGGAAAAGGTTCTTTGCTAACCAAAACATTGACCATTCGACAAAATATCAAGTGTTTAGTGCGACAATTAACACTTGCATGGGCTATGGAGTGCAAGCCTTTGGTGTTACGCCCTTCGAAGAATTTGAAGCTGTTCAAAGATTCTTCTTCAAACGAATATTTCGATTACCGAATTCAGCACCAACCTATGCTATATACGTGGAATCTGGCTTACCACCCATCCACATTAATAATCTTAAAGCTCATGCAGACTATTATAAAAGTGATGAGGAGAAGCAATACCAGTCTCCATAAAACAATTCTGATTAGACAACTGCAATTGAATCAGTATCCTTTTAGGGATTGGAATCAGTTGGCCTTATCCAATGATCTTCGTCTGTCTTTAACAGAGGAGAACGTTTTCGAATGGCAAAATATATTCGCATCAATTATTGCTAAGACCGATGAAAGGATATATGACCAGCACCTAACCAGAGCCTCGTCGTCAACTTCCAGATTATTCTACAGGAACCTTAACCATCAAATTCTAACTGAGGATAGCTATTTCAACGTTAAGTACTCGTCTGAGGCTATAAGTACTATTTTCAGAGCAAGAGTAGAAATCCTTAATCTGAACTACATCCCACATAGAACTGATCTTCAGCAGACTTGTGACTTATGCAACAGAAGAGAATGTGAAGATGTGTACCACTTCATTGCGGTTTGCCCTTTATTACAAGAAATTCGGCGCTTGTATTTCCAAGAAAGTTTTATTTCACTCAATAGCTTGTATGAAATATTAAATGGTGGTCGTGGTTGGTCTAACTTATACAAATTTTGCAAACACGCTTTAAATTATCGGAATAGTTTTTGAAATGTTGATTCTTTAAATATTTCTTCAAATTATTACTTTTTATATGGCAAATCATCAAAATTGAAAAAATAACAAATCATTTAAAATTATTACTTTTTATGTGGCAAATCATTAAAATTGCAAAAAATCCCAAATCGTTTAAATTTATTACTTTTTATGTGGCAAATCATTAAAATTGCAAAAACTTCAGGATTACCGCTCTCCCATTATTTATCTAAAACTTATGTTTTTATGTTGCAAATCATCAAAATTATGAAAACCTAAGAACCATACCGATTTAATCTTAGCTAAAACTATAAATTAAGTGTCACTTTTCGTTTTTATTCTTGCTATTTCTGATTAAAAATATTTTTTTTTTTTTTATCAAGATCAAGATACTCGTAGTGTAAAAATCATTTTGTAAAATTATTTTTAAATTACATGATTTCTTTTTTACTTTTTTAATTTTATATTTACTTACTCATGAAATGTCATATCCGGCAGACGGCAGATTGCCATGTCCGTATTCTTAAGTTTATAATTGTATCAATAAAGAATATCTATCTATCTATCTATCTATATAGCGCTGTGGCATTTTTCTTCTCAGTAGAACACAAGACCTTCCTCCATCATGCTGGCAGCATAAACCTCATACACACTTTCGTTTAAATGGTTTCATTCATTCAATTTTATCGATAAACAATCGTTCTATTTTATCAAAAATTCATCCATCATTAAAATATTCAAAAACACTTGCAATACATTCGTTATTTTTGAAGAACGTTTTTGTATATTTTTTTTTAATTTTTTTATTAGTTTGATTTTAGTTTACAAAACTTTTTTTATAATTTCAATTCTATATTTCAAAAATTACATATCTTAAATAGAGAACCTCCACTAGTGTAAATTAATATATATAGTTGCATATAATTGCCATCTGTATCTGCGACTAACAGGTTTAACACGAAACCAATAAGAAATTTTCTGTTTCTGAGAAACATTGCTTTTGATTGAACTATGCAATTAATCAATATAGTGGTGGTTACTTTCATTGAAGGATATTTCTAATTAAAGGAAACCAAGTAATTATCAGGTTTTGCTTTTGGTGTTTTGGAAAGGGCAATAGCAACGATTTCCTGGCTAACCCGGGAAGTGCAAATAACCGAGTTAAATTTAATAATTGAAAATATTTAAAAGACTTTTTCATAACAAAAATGGCCTCTATCTAATATAACTCAATATTCTGTGCATAAACCTACCTTACTTACTATCCAACAGGAGTAACAAGTCTGAAAATGTTACCATTGACAAGAGTGAGTAGTTTGGCAAAGCTTGATCCGATTTATGGGAAATATTTTGTATCAGTTGGGAAGATTGTCAATTATAATTTATTTTTAATTTGATTAAAATGTAAACCTTAGTTTATTTAAAGAAAAAAAAACGACAGTTATGTAGTAATCAATTCTCTTATTTATCACAACGAACGACCCAAATCATACTCATACTCAATTTTATCAAATGGTTTATTTGCAAACCGAATTTCAATATATTTTATCAATTATTTTTATTTGTCAAATTAATTATTATTTATCAAATTAACTACTGAACCACAATCAATCCCCATCATGAATGAATTATCCAACAAAAATAGCAAAACCTTTGACTCGTTTTGGCCATGATGCATGAACATAGTTATTTACATAATAAATCCTAATTCTTAATTTATAATATTGAAATATCAATCGAAAATTGACCCGAATTTTTGTCAAATAAATAAATTTCCATCGATTGGCCATATTGCTTAATTGCAGTGCCCACGTGACAGCCGGATGCACCATCGATGATAAATTAATTTGTCCCTCGATATAGAAAACATATTATGGCGGGATAAATAACGATATTTCCCAAAACAACTAATCAAACTTATATCAAACCAGCCAGCATGGATTAAAAACCATGCGTTTGTTATTAAAATATCAGAGCGAGCATATATATCTAAAGCTAGTGAAAAGGTATAGGGAGAGGGACTAAACAGATTCTGCGGGCTTTGCTGGCAACAATAACGGTGGTCTTTTCAAAAACTTTTTAGAAAGGTAGCCCGTATAGCCTGAGGTAGGCAGTAAGGCTTATATTTAGCAATCACCAACTGTATCTAGAGCTATTGAAACAATGAAATAAAAACCGCTAATATCATTTGGACCATGGTGCTCTAACCCATTCCGATTGAGTATTGTCGAATTTATTCCTGCTCACCTCTAATTGTAAAAATCTACCACGAAATCTATGGAAGGCGCGTAACGGTTTTTGCTTTGCCCAATAATGCTCGCCCATTGCATTTACGAATGTGTGTTATGTAGCACTTTTGGTCCGAGACAAAATTGAATCTGCCTCACCAAACGACACTGGTGGCGATGATGCTTGCACTGGAAAACAATTAAATTACACAAATGAAATGAGCACACGTTTCACGTTTTTGGATGACACGGTAGTTGCCGTAGGTGAATTTCACCTAGAACACAAGAGACAATGATGATTTTGGCACGAGTACGATAACTCAGGCGCCAAGAAATAATTACGGTTTTTTTTTTGAACCGTTAAATAAAAGCATTTTTTACTATGGGAGGGAGAGGGAGGTCTATCTCCCCCGTTTTGGCGAGAGGGGCAATTTTATGAAAGAAGTACTAAAAAAAAAAAAATTATTAAAGAATAACGGTAACAATTACAATTAAGTTTTAGGTCTTTATTTAAAGCCAATACTTTTTTAGCTAGTTTTTAAATCAACTGAAATCTATGCATAGTTTTTGAAAAAATGGAATTTGAACTCAAAATTTGGGAAAAAAAAACATAAAAAAAAAGTTTGAAGTGTTATTTTTCAGAACTGTAAGATTATAATATATATTATTTTTTTTTTCTAAAATTCGTTGCTCTATTTAATTCCTAAACAAAAAATAAAAACTAGATGATTTTTTGTCTTCTGCTTATTGATAACATTAAAAATTACTGAAACTACTTTTGTATGAGATTTTTGTTTTTTTTTTGTTGCTTGCTTACATAAATATACACCCAAAGAAAAAACTGTGTTAAATCAACCTAAATTGTGGTACAAATTAAGTTAGTCCTAGTGCCGTTTTGAACCTGGTAAGCTCTGAGGAAACTTTCCTTAGACTCCTTATGTATAAATAAAATTTGCCCCATTTTTGGTAAACATAAGCGTGTTTGCCTATGGGATTTTATCCTTAATCTTGGTTGACATTTTAGTGTCTCACCCTAACTTCTGAGGTAAAAAGAAAGTTAATTTTTTTGACTAAGGAAATTTTACCTATGGAACGTGTTGGCTTGCACAGAGCCGCTGTGTTATACTTCTGAAATGTATACAATTTAATTTTATTTGAAAAAAACTTTACTTACCCCGATGCGATTTGAATATGCGACGCTCCGGTTATCAGCACAGTACGCTTCCACTAGGCTAACTCCGAAAACGAAATTTGGATGTTAAAAACTAACTATGTATATACACTTATTTAACATTTTAAATAAGATATAGGTACTTGATAAAAATATGAAATAGTGAGGATATCATATTATCATTATCTTTAACGAGAAAAACAAGTAGAAAATTCTTAAAACTTCAATTAGTTTTTTGTTTGTATCTACCTTGAACTAAGGTGACCTAGACCTTACTTAATATAAGGATTAGGTAAATAACATATAAGAAAATAGGTAAAATTCGCTTATGCCTTGGTTAAAGTTTCAACTATAGACATTTAAGGCCTCAGCATTTCCCTATTACATGGTTAAACGACCTTAAACTTAAGGCAATTCAGTTTTTTTAAACGTATTTATGCTATTTTGCGTTACCTAGGATGCACTTAAATTGTCTTAGTACTCGGGAGAGTTATGCTTGCCTAATAACTTCCAGACAAAAAATGTCACCTTAGTTTTTTACGACAAATTAGGGTTTTTTACGTTAAAAATGACGTACATAAATTGCTTTAGTTCTGAGCAGATTTATGCTCGGCAAAAAACTTCCATACAAAGTATTTTATCTAAGGCGTTTTAGGCAGTTTAACACATGCTGCCCCCTGTAACCCCCCCCCCCCCCCGCTTGGCACACTATAGAATTTGGGGTAGGTGCGAGGTTGGGTGTATGCAAAGTTTAAATTTAGAAAGTCATTGAAATATAAATAAATAAATCGGGTGGCACAACGGCTCATGAATAACGAGGGCCTAGTGACTAACAACTCGCAACCATTCCTGTGTGCGCCTTTCGACAGGAATGGAAGGGACCTACAATTTTATGCCGAATCCGAACGGCTAGACGAGAAGCACTTATTCGTGACAAGTGATACTCTTGGAGGATTTGTCAATTCCTCGCAAGAGGCAGTAGCCCTGAAAAAAAACTTTTTAGTTTTTAGGTGGACCATTACGCTACGGGCTACTACAGAAAGTCATTTAGCGTTATCCAGAATGCACCGCGAGGAGGCATTCCACGTCCAAGTCAATCAATTCATGTGTAGACGGTGTCTCAGTGAGTGAGTCAGTCAATTTGTTAAGTTTAAATAGTCAAGTCCGTGTTTTAAAATGTCTTAAAATTGTATGTTGGTTTCATTAATGAAGTCACACCAAAGATACCAAATCCCCAAACGAACAAAACAACATTGAAAATTGTTTGTTAATAAACAAAAGAAAAACACTTTATTCATTCAAAGGTTGAACAAAGAATGACCTTTGTAAATATTAATTTGTATACCACACGTGCATGAAAAAGAAAGGGTACAAAATTCGATTGTTTGTTCGTTTTTTTTAATGATATAAGTAGGTTTATATACTTTGAACATTACAATTGCATTATATAGGTATGTAAGACACAAACATACATATAAAGAAATTATATAAATTTGCTGCAGCCAGCAAAAAAAAACTTTCATAAAAAAATAGTTTTAGTAGGGCTGGCCACGAGACGAGAAAAGTCTCGGTCTCGATCGACGACGAGACGAGAGTGCCTTTTAAGCAACCGAGACGAGACTGTATATTTGGACCGAAATTAACAGAGAGTTTAATAAATTAAAAAATCCAATTTCAGTTAAATATTTATTTTCTTCTGCACATATTCAAAGTATAACCGAAAATATTTCGTTCCAATAATCAACAGGTTGTCCGGAAATCGTATTTTTCGGTCACGAGACTTAATTATACGAGACCGAGACGAGACTGAAAATTTTCGATTTTAACGAGACCGAGACGAGACTTAAAAAAGTCTCGCAGGGTCTCGTCTCGTGGCCAGCCCTCTAATGTTTAGTAATTTTTAATTTTCTCAAGAAGTAGAAGACAAAAAATCATATAGTTTTTAGTTTTTGATTAGGAATTTATATTAGAGCAACGAATTTTAGAAAAAAAAAAATAGTATATATAATTTTACAGTTCTGAAAAATTACACTTTAAACTTTTTTTTCCCCAAATTTTGTGTTCAAAACCCATTTTTTTTAAAAACTATGCATAGATTTCACTTGAAAACTAAATAATAGAACAAAGTATTGGATTTAAATAAAGACCTAAAACTTAATTGCAACTGTTACCGTTAGTTTTTAATATTTTTTTATGTTTAGTACTTTTTTATAAAATTGCCCCTCCCGCCCGAACGGGGGGAAACAGACCCCCACCCCCATTGTAAAAAATGCTTGTATTTAACTGTTCTACAAAAAACCGTCATCATTTCTTGGCGCCTGAGTTATCGTACGTTCCCCATGATTTTTTTTTTTTGTCTACCTATTTTATTTGGATTTAAAAAAAACACAGAATTCGAATTAAAAAAAAAACCTTATAATTGCAATGAGTTGATATTAAATACACGAATCCAAAAACAAACAAGTCTGGTACAGGACAATTGGTCAAAAAACAATAGTTTTATGGAACGAAATATACATATAGAACGACTGAATTTTTTACACCTGAAAGAGGACTGTTAGAAAACCTTAAGTCCTGTTTTTTCGGGACACCATACCCCTGGGTATGTCTGGGGAAATCCACCATTTTGGAAAACGCGAATCGATCAATATCTCCGAAACTAAACATAACCGAGTTCCAACGGTATGGCTGAGAAATTTTGAACACTTG
Organism: Melangyna quadrimaculata; assembly: GCA_949320155.1. Lineage (NCBI taxonomy): Eukaryota > Metazoa > Arthropoda > Insecta > Diptera > Syrphidae > Melangyna > Melangyna quadrimaculata. Next base: position 77,924,843 of record OX439484.1, on the reverse strand, counting down.
TTTCATTTGTCATAAGAAACAAGAGTCAAAGTAGTCCATCAAAATATCCGCGGTAAAAGGGTGTTTTTTTGAGTAAAGTAAAATCCAATTACTACTACTAGTAAACTGTTATGTTGATAAAAGTTGGTAGAAATATTTTATTTTTTTGTTAGAACCAAGACTCAAAAGGATTCATGCAAATATATTGGTTCCAGGAGTGTTTTTTTGAAGCAAAAGTTAAATATGGGTTATAAACCCAACATTTTAATTTTATGTAATCGAGGTACAAATATGAAGTATGGTACATGATTTTAGGATATTTTTTAACGCTGAATACAATTTAAGTAAAATTAAGAGGATACAAGTACCCTTAAGAAAGTAATAGTCGTTTTAAGGGAGAAATTACTGTATTTTTTGAATAAAACATTTTCCCTCAAAAATCACCCTTTGACAATAGGTATTTGATTTATCTTTTTTTTATTTTTGGTAAAAATAAAAAATTACACATTCCTACCAGCTTTCATCAACGTACTGGTTCTGTGGGGGGGGGGCGGTTCAATGGTCACAGGTTAACACTTTTCCCTTTTCACTCAAAAAATACCCTTTCACTCCAGATATTTTTATGGGCTATTTTGATTCTTGTTTCTTACGACAAAGAAAACATGTGTGCCAAGCTTTATCACCATAGCATTAGAACTTGGTAATATTATGCTCGTTTCACTGAAAATTAAGTCATCATTTTATAAAAGGAATATAACTGTTTTTAGGAAAGTTTATTGTATTTATTTTGAATGCATAAGATTGGGCATTAAAAACTATCCTAAAGTCAAGCGATTAAACAAAAAACAAATACATGTACTAAAAAAAACTTTGGATACGCTGTGTAGACTATGAAATTCTGCGTCGACAATCATCTTAAAATTTCATGAATGTTTATATAATTACCATTATTTTCTGACAAATAAAATTCCTTATCTACCGAGGGTGTTTCGCTTTTGTTTTGTTTTGTTTCCAAAAAAAAATAATATATTCCTATGAAATCAATTATTAGGAAACCAATATGAGACATTTCGCTTCATCGTCTGATGTCTGGTTTTTCATTTATAGGTAAATTAATGTTGAATTTGGGTCTGCCAGGGTTGCCACAGTCTTAAAAATAAATTTGGTATGTGGACTTTAAGTGTACTAAAGCTCATCCCGTCAGGATGAAGTGCAAGGTTGATGCCCTTAACGTCATAACTAATACCGCAATCAAAAGTTACAGCCATTTTGTTATTTGTATTAATTTAAAAAAATAATTTATTATTTTATTTACTCCGGAGTTTTCATTTTAGCGCAACCAAAATGGCTGTAACGTTTTACTGCGGCATCGCATCATCTTCAAAAATATATCAAAATGTTGGAAATTTTAGTGTTCTAAAAGTCTTATTTGGAAAGTAATTCACGTAAGTTTCCTCGGGAATGATAAAAATATGTAAATATAAAAAAAATAAATAAAACGACATAACCTTGAAATTTTTTCCCGCACTGAAAATTAAAATAAATGTGGACAAAAGATGGCTTAATATGCCTACAAGCTTGGCCTTACAATTTTTTGTTTAAGATCAATAGTTTCGGAAATATAGATATTTTTTGTAAATTGTTTCAAAGCCCAGAAATGCGATTTTAACCTTTTGTCTATATTCATTAGGGTGGGTCAAATTAAACGCAGTTAGTTTGATTTTTATGATTCCACGACAAATTGGTTGCTGGTGACTCAAACAAAAATTCTGTAAGAAAATGGGCTCAGAATTTTAACGTTCAGAGGTCCCTCATCGCAATTTTACATTTACTGTTTATATATAAGGTAAGCGGTAAGCCAATATGTACAATGTACATAGGTTTCCTTTCAACAAAAATTAAGATTTTAATAAGAACTTGATTTTCGACAAGACCACGTCGGCCTGTTTACTTGTGCATGTGCGTCCTGATGTTAACCGAGCTAGAGCCTACAATTCTAAAAGTTAAACGTATTTGCTTCAAATTTGTTGTGAATCATTTTTATAAGTGATTCCCTAGAAGAATTATTCAAGTTTCTTTTAAGCTCATCTAGTACAGGTAGCTGCTGTACAACGATTTCGGTTTTATTAAATTTTCTTAAAAAAAAATTAAAGACCAAAAATTCAATTCACGTTGATAAAGTTTTGATTTTTTTTTTCCAACATTTCGCTTTTCATTTGGGATATGAAATATCTCGTCAAAGAGCTGATTGGCTTTGTCATAATTTTGTAATTTGATACTTCTAAGTTAGTCAAAAAAAATATTGCATTAAAAATTTGTGTATATTATTTTTTTTTAGTTTTTTGCCTTATTTTTTCCAAATTTATTTGTTTTAAATCAATAAACAAATTTAAATTACTATTAAACTTATTTTTATTATTTTCTGTTTAAGGATACAAAAATATTATTAAACCATTATCGACGATGATTAGCTTAATTCTAGTTGTTAGCTGAGTTTAAAAACATAAAATAAAAAAGATCATTCTATAAAATAATTTGACTTAATTTTTTTATTTTAGAGGAAAAAATTAGTTTGGGGCTGAAACTTGGTACTATTATTATGGTATTGATGTATTTATTTATTTTATTTATTTATTTCATCGAATTCTTATACACATTAAGATAATAAATCTTATAAGCTAGTGTAAAGTTATAATTGTTTAATTTTAACGAAAACTTTTTGATACAGGGCTTTAATTTTAATTAATTTAATATAATAATACTATAAGAAAGAAAAAAAAAATGTATCAAAATAAGAAATAAAAAAGAAAGATAGGAAGAATGTATTCTTATGTAGCCCATTCTTATCGTAGCCCAAGTTTGGATAGTAATTCGACTTCTAACGAATTCGATGCGCTGTCCGATTCAATCCTGAGAATTGTTTCCCATTATCCGCACAGTGAAATCGTTGTTACGGGCGATTTCAATGTACACAATTCTTCGTGGCTACGCTATTCTGGTCAGACAACACCCGAAGGAAGGTATGTCGAGATTTTTGCTAAGTTAAACCACCTGACTCAGCTTGTTGACGAGCCTACTCGGATTCCTGACGTTGCAGGTCAAATCGCCAACACTCTAGACTTGTTCCTTACCTCTGACCCTAATAAATACACTATTAGTGTATTATCTCCTCTAGGCTCATCAGACCATTGTGTCATATCTGCGAATTACTCGTGCCACCAAATCACAGTTAAAGAAAAAATCCCAAAGAGAACCGTTTGGCAATACGAGAAAGCCAACTGGGACGGTCTCAATTATTCCTTCAAGAGCTTTAACTGGTCACTATGCTTCCTCGATAGTGATGTTGACGCCAGTGCAGATATTATTACAAACTTGATTCTTTGTGGAATGAGAAAGTAATGTCCCAAAGGAAGTAAAAATATACCACCTCGTCCTCGGTTCCAACGCTCGTCTTCAATGATACTCCTTTTGTCAGCTCGCAAGATATAGACAATTTGCTTGCAGCACAGTTTGCTGTTAATTCGACGCTGCCAGAAAGTGTTATGACTCCTCCTGTACTTGAGAGCGTAAATGGTTTTATAGGACAAATCTTCTTTCGCACTCGTGCAGTTGCTAGAGTTCTAAAGGATCTCGTTGTACACAAATTCGCTGGCCCGTATAGTTTCCCTCCCATTGTTCTGAAGAGGTGTTCACCAACGCTGGCAAAACCACTGCTTAAGCTTTTCCATCTGTCCTAATCTACTGGTCTCTTTCCGAGTGGATGGAAAACAGCATTTGTCCAGAAGGCGTTTCTTCTTCACCCTCTAACTATCGACCAATTGCACTTACGTCCCTTCTTTCCAAGGTCATGGAAACGCTGATTAATTTCCAGCTCAAGAAATATCTCGAGGAACGAAAGCTTCTTAATGACCGGAAGTACGGCTTTCGTAGCAATAGGTCCACTGGTGATCTGATGGTATGTCTCACCGAACAGTGGAACAAATCTTTACATCATTTTGGAGAAAGTAAGATTATTGCACTTGATATTTCAAAAGCGTTTGATAGAGTTTGGCACCAAGCTCTCTTATCGAAAATGCGCGCATTTGGTTTCGATGAACCTCTTCAACCGTTCAATACAAGTCGTATTGGACGGTTTCAAGTCTGAAATCAACAAAATAAATGCTGGTGTGCCCCAGGCCTCCGTTTTGTCGCCGACTCTCTTCCTTATTTTTATAAATGATCTTTTGTTTGAAACTTCTAATCCATTAAACTGTTTCTCAGCTTCTCATATTCGTTTACAGATTCTCATCCATGTCCTTCGGTTGTGGAACTTTGAACGGCAGCGTATGATAAGCTCATTAAATTCTGATCTCGACAGCATTGTCCAATGGGGAATCAAAAACCGCGTAGAATTTAATGCTTCTAAAACTCAATGTTGTCTCCTGTCGTTAAAGCGAAACCCACCCCCAATGCCGCTATCCATGGGCGGCATTTGCATCGAGTAAACCGAACAGCTCTCAGTTCTCGGTATGTGTGTCACAGACCACCTTTTGTGGAATGACCACATTTTTGATGTCGCCAAAAACGCTGCTAAGTGTTTAGGTTTTCTCCGTAGATGCAAGAAGTTTTTTCCCCTTCTGATCTGGCTGTGATCTACAAAGCCTTTATTCATCCAAAACTTGAGTACAATTCTGTTTGGGCAGGAGCTCCAAAAACTTACTTGAGTTTGTTGGACAGAATTCAAAAGAGAGCTTTAAAAATGATAGGCGAAAGATCTATAACAGAAACAATTACATCTCTCGAACACCGCCGTAATGTTTCGTGTCTCTCTCTATTTTATCGCTATTATTATAATCAGTGTTCTAGTGAAACAGCCAGTTGCATTCCTCCCCTTAAAAAAATCAACCGTAATACTCGCGCTTCTAGGAATGCCCATCAGTTCACGCTCGAGCCCAACTTCGGACGTACTGTAATGTACAGAGATTCTTTCTTCAGTCGCACCACACGAATGTGGAATGCTTTACCTGACTCGACTTTTCCCTCCCAATCCCGTGTGCAAACTTTCAAAACCAATGTGCATCGGTGCATCTCCTTCTAAATCCTCTCCTACTTACCTAATTCCTCGTGCTGTGTTAAAAACATTTTAAGGGTAGCCATAACCCCTTTTGCGCGTTTGGAATATATAAAAAAAAAAAAGCTGTGCAATACTTGTATATAGTTATTCAATTTAATAAATGTCCTCCTTACGGCAATGTCCCTCATATGTCGCGGCAGAGAGTTCCAGAGTCGGGCGGTATAAACGAAGAACTGTCGTTCGGATGTCAAACAAGAAAATTGCGGTTGAAGAATCTGCGCTGTTCTAGTGGAATCACAGAACGTTATTCTATTAAAAAGCCTACAGGGCTGTCTGGTCTGAATTAGGTTGAATAGCATTGTAAGACATCGAAACTTCAGTAGGTTATTAAATGTGAGATTAAATATTCTCTTTGAAAAATCAGATATTCTGTCAAATCTACGAAGACCGAATATATATCTGGTAGCGTTGTTAGAAGCAACATTAAGTTTTCTCCTACCTGAAGCATCGCAGTTCCCGTATACTTCGCATCCGTAGGTCAATATAGGAACAATCAGTGATTTAACTAAGATAATTCTAGTATTTATTGGAATATAGTACTGATATGTCCACAAAGAGCGAAGAATGCCATAAACTTTGCCTACGACTAAACTGATGTGGTTACCCCAAGTAATTGTGTTATTGAATGTATTCCCAGGTTCTTAGCAGAAGAGACATATTCGATAGGAGCATTATTAAGGATGACTGAAGGAAACTAAGACGTGGACATAGGTTTTTATTTAAATTACAATACACTTAGACTTTTTCGAATTAAGTAAAAGAAGATTTTTTTTGACCAATTGGCAATGATTTCTAGGTCACAATTGATACGGCTAACACAATCTTCAATAAGTCCAAGAGGACAACTTATGTGTAGCTGAGCGTCATCAGCATAAAGCTGAATAGCGGAGCTAGTAATAACTGATGGCAGCTCGTTGATATATAGGGAAAATAAGATGGGCCCCAATATAGAACCTTGTGTTACACCAGTAGGTACAGCGATAAAGTTCGGCAAAACATTATTAATATAAACACTGTAGGGTGGAGCGATCTTATATGGGGAAAAAAATAAATGGGAATATCAAAAACACACCCCCCGCAAAACTTGTCTTGGTTCTTTTTATAATTTAAAGATTTTGTTTTAAAAAATGACCGCTAGGGGTCGCGCATTGCAGTTAAAAACTAAGAAACGAAGTGAAGAGAATATGAAAAACATACCCCCCGCAAAAAGTTTCTTTGTGTTATTTTATGAACTTTAAGATGTTTCTATACTTTTAGAAACGACCGCTAGGGGTCGCGCATTACATTTGAAAACCGGAAAAAACTTAGCTTGAAGAAAAATCATCCAAAAAGTTGCGTGGAGTTCTTTTAGCGCGATTTAATATTTTTTGTAATTTTTAATCTTACCGCCAGGTGTCGCAACTGAAGGTTTTCTATTAGTTTACCATACGTATTTAATTGTTGAGATCAAAAGGTTTATTAGCCTTTATATGGCTTAAAGACTATTAAAACAAGTCTGAGAATTATTAAACTATTATGGTTACTATAAGAAAACTTAATTATTATTGAATTGTAAGAATATTTTTTTTTTATTTCTTCATTTAAAAGTTTTTCTCAAAAGTAACTGCTTAATAATTTTATAATTAGGCGCGTTCACGAAACAGAGATATCGGAGATTTTGCTCCGTCAAAAGCTAAGCAAGCGAATCCAAAAATTGTTTTCTTCAGTATTTTGACAGCCAAACTGATATTTTTCACTGAGGAATACTGTTCAGGCAAGTGATCTACTTTTCCTGAAAGCTCCTATAAATTTGAGCGAAGGTCTTCCTGAATAAGTTCCATGATTAATAGAGGTTTGGCGAAACGTCCTTTTCAATCTAATGCCGATCTTTTTGCTCTAGATATTTTTCGGATTCAAAAAAGAAATTTTGAAGTTGAAAGGTTCGAGCAACTAGTATTATTTAAGTAGCAACTAGTATTGCTTAAGATACTTGAAGTCAGGTTCTAATGAAATTTGGCTTAAATCTTTGCGACCGTAAAGATAGAGCCCCAAAATATTCCAGTCTGAGACCTGAGACAATTGCGTCCTTGATTTTGATTTCTACCTACTTCTTATATAACTTCTATCAGCAATATTTGACTGATCTATACCATCGATATCATCAAGATGGCTGTAACAATTGTAGAAGTTGCCTTTGAGATATTATGAAACTTTTTGCCACCTTCTACACTTTAATAAGAGGTTCGTGATCAAAACTACAAGAAGAGTCACAAAAGAATCGTCTAATTTCCAATTTGCAATTTTTGTTTAGATCTTTTGATCAAGGAGCGCTCTTTTTCAATTTTATTTCTTTGAAAGGAACAAAAACAGAACCTAAAATTAAAGCACTTCAGCTTTAATGTGTCGGGTATTCTTCTGATGATTGGAGTTTTAAGAATTGCAGTCCTTTTCTTGTTGAGTTTTAAATAGTTTTATCGAAAATAAACTTACAAACTTTTGGGACTGAAAAGTATCGTATTTGTGTATGTTTTTTTTTTTTAAATACACTTGTGGTTAAAATAGTGTTAAAGGCAAAGGTTATATAAGGTAATACAAATGGCAATATAATCTTAAGAAATTTTGGGTTTATACCATCTGCTCCGACGACATTGGATTTAACGGAAATTATGCTTTCGACTACTTGAGATTGGTCAACTCCTGAAAATTCAAACTTATGACCAGAGTCAGAGACAGAGACATGATACTCTTTATAAACTGAGAGAGTTCCTTGTCGTTCCGATGACCTCTAGGACATAAAAATGTTTAGAAAAACAAATTCTTCTACAAACTTATAGCTGACGCAATTTCCACACAAAAATGGTTATAAGAATTTTGCCCGTAGCTTTTGCCGTTAAAAAGTAACAGCAGTGCAAAGAATCGAATGAGTAAAAATAATTTATTTTAATTTTTGGGCCAAAATCAACCATGAAAGTCATGAAAATCTTAAAAAAAAAAAATTCAAAAACATTTTGTTTTAGAGAAAAATTTGTTTTACAAACTTGTAGCTGAGGTAGTTTTCCACAAAAACGGTTAAAGGAATCTTTGTCTGTAGCACTTTGAACTAAGGGTGGAAAAACGATTAATATTTATGGATAATCTGAAACACCCGGTGGAAAAACGAATGCACTTAGTTTTATTCGCGTAAGTTAACATTTAGGGTGTTGGTCAAGCTTTTGACTTTGGGGGTTTTGCTATAAAAACGAAATATTGAATAACTTTTGAACGAAGGTCTACATTTTTTTTGGGGTTGCTATAAAAAAGAAATGTTGAATAACTTTTGAACTAAGGGTGGGGAAACGGTTATTTTTGGTGAATAATCTTAAACAGCCGGTGGACAAACGAACGCACTTAGTCTCATCTTCCTAAGTCATCTATTGGGGGAAGTAGATGAGTTTTTTGATTTTGTGGAGTTGCTATAAAAAAGAAAAGCTTAATAACTTTTTTCCTGAGGGTGGACAAACGATTTTTTTGGTTGGACAAACATTTTTAATTGGGTAGGTAGGTACATGTATTTTAATTTTCAAACATTTTGTCTGGACAAATTCACTTATTATTTCGGTCTTGCTATACTATTAGGCCTAATAGTGTGAAGCAGATTTTAGACATTGTGTGGATGCTGCTGTCATGCTGTTTTGCCTCCAAGAATATTCGATTGGAAATTTATGTAAGCCACCAAATTGGATTATCTTCAGAGGAGCCTCTGGACGGAGGAGAATAGCCAGACAAAAACAAAACATGGTTCGACAATTGTGAAATAGACCAATGGAGAAACCTATACATCCTGAATTTTGAAGGATATACAGGGACACTGCTATAAGCGTCAGCTTGGAATGATGCATGACTGGTGTGGTACTTACGTATGTCTACACATTATCATACCTATCTAACTGAACTCAAAGTTGATGGCCCTTTCGTGATAGCTTATTACCAATTTGACGCATATACATAGGAAGGCAGAGGTATATGTAGGTATACCTGCTATACATTTCTGGTAATGAAGATGAATACAACAATGCCAATTAGCAAGATGGTATGCGGTGACATTGCGTTTATTGCACTGCACTACACGATACCTCTGCTACAAATAATTATAAACTTGTGAAGCTGCTTACACGGCGCGGCGGCAAACTTCAAATCTGAGTGAAAATTTCAAACTCCTAATCACTTCTGTATGTCACTTATAATGCATGTTCATCTTCATTATATGATAAAAATTTCAAAAAAATGTACCTACGTGTAGCTCTCAGAAGAAGTAAATGCGCACATTGAAAAATTTGGATCTTTATCATAAAGACAAAGTTTTACGCATAGACTTATGTTTGTTCATGAACTTTATCATTAATTTATAATGCATTTAAAATTTTTGAAAAGTGTAATTAAAACGAAGAGGTTTTCTAATGAAATTTAAATTGACTTTTCTGAACAAATACAAGAGTGATGATGCGTACGGTTATATAGTTTTAAGCAAATGGTGAGTAAATTAAATAATTTTATACTTTTGTGGCTTTTGATTTATGAAATTATAATTTAATTTTATAATCAAGTAAATAATGTCCTGAAAACTCGTGTGAATTAAACATAGTAAAGCTTATTAAAATAATAATGAACATACAGCCTTATGCATAAATGAATTTTAGCGAGTGCATAGTGCTATGCACCCTTTATAATGCCTCTGAACGCAAAAAACCTTATTCATAAACTAATGCAACGTTGAATAGAGGCAACATAAGCTAAACGCGTTTGGAGGTTGTATAGAGCCAACATAAGGGTTGTTTAGTATCGGAATGTCACTTTTGACTCACACACAACAATAATGTAGATAGATATAAGGGGGGCGCTTACTTTTGTAATCTTTGAGGTGTGAAATCTGACTATTAAAATATTTAAAAAAATTTAATACAACAATAAATAATGTTGGTTTTGTTAATTTATTGTACATTTTAGTTGTGATATTCTTTAAATTAAGAATATTTTTTATACACTTTATTTTATAGAATCTACTTAATAAATGTAAAATATTTAAAGATTTTCCATCAAATCATACAACTTTTGCAAATGCTCGACGGCATGCGTGACTTAAATAAAATTATACAAAGATTCACCTTCATCACTTTCACGGGAAAATACATATACATTTTAAGCAATACAAAATAAGCACCACCCTTTTATTTTTCTCCTCAACAAAAACATCACGATGTGAGTGAATGGAACAATTCATTGAATAAATCAAAAACGACGTTTTTTTTTTTGTTTTAAATATTTTTAATTTTATTTGCAAACACAAAACACCAACAAAGTAACTGGCTAATTATAATAATATTAAAAGAAATTAATAAAAAATCAAAAAGAATACAATCGCCAGCAGAATTACTTCTATTGATTTTTCACACAGCTGGGTCTCCTTTCTCAGTTTTGAAAGTAAAACGTAATAGATTTCTCCTTTATGGTACTAATTTTGACACAAGCTCATTATAACTGTAATGGGATGAAAAATATTTTATGCATAACAATTTATGCAACGTTGTATAGTGGCTACATAATTCCTTATGCAGTGCATAACTATTCATCTGTTCAGCGGATTCTAATGAATACTGCTGATAGATTTTAATATCTGTGTTGTTTGGGTGTTGTAGGACGCGGGTAGTCACTGAGTGGCGTCAACATGGCGATGTCCAGTGATGTAACGAATACTGCACATCAATTGTGCTTATTTTACCTAAGTGGCAACCATCGCGTACTAGTCTCGTCCATCCGAACTTGACTTGCGAAACAAATAAGCGCGAGTGTTGAACAAGAGACACAAATGTCAACACTAAATGCTCTGTCGGAAACGAGCCTATCAGAAGGATGGTGTGCGGCGGATGAATTCATCAAAACAGTATGGATGGCAGAGACCTTACATGAGCTACTGTGGAATATTTAGAGCTGAGGCCAGTGAGAATTTTCAGTAATTAGCACTAGCCAGGGTGCTGAAAAAGAGAAGGTGGCGGATGAACCCTTCAAGGGTCAACGGCAGCGCTTATATCCCCGTAGTGGGCTACTGGTATCGAATTATCCAGCCTGCTGTCCTAAGGCTATACAAGGATACGGCCCTCCGCGGCTGGAGGTCGTGTGACGGCTTGGCAACACACCACATGTAAAGAAATCAACCGCTTCGAATCGGCAACTACAGCCTCGGACAAGGAATGATTAAACGACTATGACTTTTGGCTATCGAACAAGGATAAATATTGGATTCTAAAATGTTACAACTCTTTTCGACAACCGCGAAGGAGGCCCTAACAACGCCAGATTACTCCAACTTGAGAAAGAATTCCTACGGTACAACCTAGACATCTTGGGTCTGAGCGCAGGGCAGGTGGATTCACCTTCGAAAAGCACTTTCTTTATTTACTCTGGAAAACCTGTTGGAAGCTCCCGATTTTCCGGCGAAGGATTGATGTTGACTCCAAAGGCATGACAAAGTATAATAACCTGGAAACCCATCAACGACAGGATATTGACAGCCAGGTTCCAGGGTAAATTAATAAAAATTACCATCATCCAGTGCTATGCCCTAACTGAGGAATCGTTGGACGCCGAGAAGGACTAAGTTTACAGCCAACTTCGAGCGGTTTTCAGAAGCTCGCCGAATGGAGACATCACTATACCGTGATGGGAGATCTTAATGCTAAGGTTGGTCAGGACAGCACAGCGCGGAAGCACGTTCTGGGTAACCACGGCATCGGTGAACGGAAACACAATGGAGAGCGGTTTGTTGACTTCTGCAACGCAAATCAGCTAGTCATTGGAGGCACCCTGTTCGAGCATAGGATCTCGCACAAGATAAGTTGGTTATCCACAGATCACCACAGATTAGTAAGCGCTTTAAGAATTGTTTTCTCGACGTCTGAAACGGACGGGGTGCTGATTTAGGGTTAGCTCGCGATCACCATCTTATGCTTACCTACCTTCGACTTCGAATTGCTACAGTACATGGAAATCGGCAAAACTTCCTGCGTACACCCAGGTTCAATACCGGCAGATTGCGGGATCCTACAGTGTGCCAAAGATATAAGGATCGCCTCGCCGCAGAAGCAAAAGTAATCAGTATTGACTCGACAGAAAGTACATACCAACACTGGAGCAATGTGAAAAAAGCCTTTGCAACTGCCACTATTGAATCTGTGAGTATACGGCAGAGAAGCCAAAGCACATGGCTTTCTGCAGATACATGGAGTAAGATTGAAGAAAGCAATGCGATAATATCCCAAGTTGTGGCTGCCCCAGTAGGTGAGAGATTTAACATAAAGTCTCAGTACCGTAGGAAAAGAAGTACAGCGTAATGTCAGACGTGATAGAAAAGGCAGTCTACAAGATAACCAAGCAATTGGTTGGAAATAACAACTCCCGAAAACAACACCTCGCCAGGGATGTAGACGAAAAAAGCTAAGGCTGCTTTCGGCATGTCGTCTAAAGCTTAGAGGAGCAACGTCTACAGTACGAAGACCAAGCTGTGACTGTTCCACTCGAACGTAGAGTCAGTACTAATATATCTTTGTAGTACATGGAAAGTGACCGCCTCTATCACAAAGAAGCTACAAACTTTTTTAAAATAGATGTCTTCGAAACATCGTAAGGATTTTTTGGCCGTACACCATCTCCAACCAAGAACTGCTCCGGAGGCCAAAGTCCTATTGACATCGTTATTCAAAAAAGGAAGTGGATTGGTCACACCCTACGTCCCGGTGAAGACTCTATTGCAAGACATGCAATAAAGTGGGATCCTCTCATCCAATATGGCAGAAGACGAGTTGCTTCTTAGCACAATCAGTCAGAAGCGGATTATTCACTCAACCACAGCAGCACCCTCTTTCGAAATATTCACATTTTGCCCAACCAGGTAGCTTGTTAACATCATCTGGTCAGTATGCACCATGAACCACCAACAACACTCCGCTAGTTAAGGATCATTGCAATCGGACAAGCTGTGGTGCAGAAGTATCTGAAGTTCGTCTAGAGCCATTTCGTCGATATAAGAAAATGTCAATGATTCCTTGTCCTCATTACCCCACAGCTGCAACGGTGAGTTTTGTGAGGATTGCCTATCTTTGCGACAGGTTGTAATAACCCTGATGGCTATGTCTTGCATATAATGCATTTAAATAAACTGTTCTACTGCAGTAGGAATTTAGTAAGAACAATTGAGAGATTCTCCTTCATTACTCCAAGCAGAATTCCGCAAATGAGCCATGAAGGGCTCATCCTTGTCTGGCCAGCTCGTCAATCTGTTAATGTCTTTAAGAGCCATCTCAAAAAAAAAAAATCGGGTGGCACAAACGGCTCATGAAGAACCAGGGCCTAGTGACTAACAACTCGCAACCATTCCTGTGTGCGCCTTTCGACAGGTATGGAAGGGACCTACAATTGTATGCCGAATCCGAACGGCTAGACGTGAAGCACTTATTCGTGACAAGTGATACTCATGGAGGATTTGTCAATTCCTCGCAAGAGGCAGTAGCCCTGAAAAAAAACTTTTTAGTTTTTAGGTGGACGAGGCTGGGAAGCGATCCCAGACCTCCAGCGTGACAGTCAAACGCACTAACCATTACGCTACGGGCTACTACAAGAGCCGTCTCAATGTCTGCGATAATAGCCACATTACGGTTCTGGTTTAGATGATGATTTTTTTAGCGGTTAGTGAAGATAGTTATGTCGGTGTTACATGCGTTCACTTGCACGCACAATGCATATGCGTCCACTTTAAAGCACATGCGTCCAACTGAAAGAATTGTTGTCTATCCAAAGAATTGTTGTGAATTACCCACACACTGAAATCGTCGTTGCGGGCGATTTCAATGTAGGTACACAATTCCAGTTGGTTTCGCTTTTTAGTCCAGACAACACCTGTCTGAAGGAAGGTATGTTGAGGTTTTTGCTGAGTTAAACCAACTAACTCAGCTTGTTGCCGAGCCAACTCAAATCCCTGACGTTACAGGTCAATTTGTCAATACTTTTGAATTGTTTCTTACCTCTGACCTTGATAGTGTATTGTCGCCTCTAGCCACATCAGAACATTATATCATATCCCAAGAAAACCGTTTGGATTTATGAGAAAGCCAACTGGGAGGGTCTCAACGAGTTTTTCAGGAGCCTTAAGTAGTCACTATGCTTCCTCTACAGTGACGTAGATTCCAGGGCAGATATGATCACAAATTTAATTCCTTGTGGAATGAGAGGTTTTATCGCGAATAGGGTAAAAACTATATCAAACCAAAAGAAAGCTCATGGTTTGATTCGAGCTGTAAACAGGTAATTAGAGTCAGAGAAGTAAGTTTCCGTAGTTACATGACCGCATGACCAAAAGCAAAGAATACTAGTATGTCCCAAAGTAGTAACAAATTTGGATCAATTGTAAAAAATATTCGAAACACTACTTCGTTTTCGGTTCCAAGTTCCAACGCTCATCTTCAATGACACCCTTTTTATCAGCTCGTTAGAGAAAGCAAATTTTCTTGCAGCACAGTTTGCTGCTAATTCGACGCTGCCAGAAGGTGTACTTGAGAGCGTAAACGATCTTATAGGACAAATCTTCTTTCGCCCTCGTGCAGTTGCTAGAGTTCTGAAAGATCTCGATATACATAAATCCGCTGGCCCAGATAGTATCCCTCTCATTGTTCTGAAGAGTTGTTCTTCAACGCTGGAAAAAGCTCTGCTTTTCCATCGGTCCTATATTCTACTGGTTTCTTTCTGAGTGGATAGAAAACAGCATTTGTCCAGTCAGTCCCTAAAAAAGGCGAATCTTCTTTACCCTCAAATTATAGACCAATTGCACTTATGTCCCTTCTCTCCAAGGTCATGGAAACGCTGAATAATTACCAGCGTATGAAATATCTTGATGAACGAAAGCTTCTTTATGACCGGCAGTACGGCTTTCGTAGTAATAGGTCGACTGGTGATCTGATGGTATATCTCACAGCGCAGTGGAACCATTATTTACATCGTTTTGGAGAGAGTAAGATTATTACGCTTGATATTTCAAAAGTTTTTGATAGAGTTTAGCATCAAGCTCTCTTATCGAAAATGTGCGCATTTGGTATCGATGAACCTCTTCTTTGTTGGATTAGAAATTATATCTTGAAACGTTTTAAACAAATTGTATTGCATGGTTTTAAGTCTGAAATTCATAATTCATTAATTATAATCTGTCTGAAACTCCTAATGCATTAAACTTTTTTGCTGAAGACAGTACCCTCAGCTTTTCATATTCGTTTCTAGATTCACATGAACTTCGGAAGTGGAACTTCAACAACCAATATGTCCAATGGGGAATTAATAACCACGTACAATTTAAAGCTTCAAATAGTCAATGCACATACATATTCGACGTCACCAAAAATGCTGCTAATTGCTTCAGTTTTTTTTTTGGCTATGCAAGAATTTTCTGATCTAGTGAAATAGCCCAGTTGCATTACTTCCCCTTAACAATTCAACCGTAATACTCGTGCTTCTAGGAATGCCAATCAGTTTGCCTTTGAGCATACCTTCGGACAGTGAATGACAGGGATTCTTTCTTTTCCCGCACGTCACGAATGTGAAATGCTTTATCCGACACTATTTTTTTAATATTTAGAACTTTAAAACGAATGTGCATCGGTATCTCTTTTTAAATCCTCCTTTTTCTCCTTAACGCTCGTACTGAGCTCAATCATTTTAAGGGCAGTAAAAACTTCTTTAGCGCGCACAACACGGATTTTGAAGCTAAAAACAATAAGCGAAGAATCATCAACCTAAGTTAATATTCTTCAAAAAGTTAAAAATAAAGCTAAGAACACCCTGTTTGAAAAGTCATCTACACTAGAAACACGACAGTTCGTTTTTTATTCTATATCCAAAGTCCAAACATTATTTAAGTTCCTTTTTAAGGCTTTGATGATTCCATATAAAATAAAATACATTTTTTTTGTCATAATGAAACTGTCATATTATAAAGAAAACCCGAAAAAAGAGAATACCGACATCCTGCACAATATGTGCAGTACCCGACTTGTTTAAACTTTCCAGAAAAAAAAAAAAAAAAAACAAAAATCTCCAAACTTTTACTCTAAAAAAAAAAATTATAAATCCTTACAAAAATATAATCCTAGCCATAAAAAAATAAAAAAAAAAATCAACCTGCATTTTACAAAGCCAAACTGAACATTTCCATGCGGTCTTTTCTAAATTCTGTCCGCAGCATAAACTGACCGACCAACAAACTGACCAATCTATCAGTGGGATTCTTATATTGTAAGTGATAGAGAAAGAGACAGAGATAGAGAAATAAGATTAAAATGAATGACCGCAATAAAATACGAATGACATCAATTTGAAAGGAAGATGTATTTTTCCTTGCAGAGGAACCAACCATCGTGTCCTTCCTCTTCAACAAATCCTCTGCAAAGTTATTATACAAACCCATGAATGTGTTTGTTTGAGTTTGTGCATCATTTTGTGTGGTGTCGTATATACCTACATATGTATAGCAATATGGACTTATATTGGCCATCTTATGGCTATTTTGTTGAAACCTTGGGAAAAGGCTCACTTTATAGTAAATTCCTTAAAACGAAAGGATTCATAATAGATTTTCGAATGGTTTACCGAAAGGACGAATAAAGGATGCTTTTATTCGCTTTGAGTAGAAATATAAGATTTTCTTTTATTGACGAGCTCGAGCATCCTATGACAATGACGATGAGCCATGTTGGATGTGTTGTAATTCGATTGGTCAATATAAGTGGTTTTGGTACCTAAGCTTATTGAAATGGAAAATTTTGTGGCAGTTATATGCCTGATAGAATACATTTTGGGGATAAATGATTTTTGGAAAATTAATACCGAAGCAATAAAAACATATTTCCCTTGAAAATTATTTTCAACCTGTGGGCGTATGTGTGTATTTTCTATTCTTATTGATGAAAATATTCAATGCATTGTGATGGAGATGACAAGGCGACAACAATCGACAGGGATAATTGAAAAAGCTCCTTGTTCTTCCATTAATCGCTGGTAGACACATTTTTCGACTTTCCTAGAAAATGTTGTTTTTTTTTTGTAAGCATAGTTATGATATCATTCAAGAAATATAAACATATTCGATGTAGGTGAATGTTACTGCTTAGGATGAAACCTGAAGCTATCTGGTTCCGGCAGACAGATCATTCTATTTCAAGTCAAATATTACATTTTGTATAGATTTTTTGTTTTAATAAAAAAAATCTTCAAAAGATTTAACATCTCTGCCAATGACGTTCCAAATCACTTGAGGTTCTGCAAAACTCTTGACAAAAACCAAGCAACGATGGCACTCTATTTCCTCTTCGTTCAAGTGGCTGACTGACTGAATGCGATGCGGTGTATCCCTGATGGTTTTCCATCAGGACCCTTCATTCAAATACTCTTTATGTATACCTTTAAGCTGCTAGCACTAAGCAGAGCTCATCTTAGTGATGACTTTTGATTATCTTGAGAATCTTTTGTTCCCCAAAAGAACTTGAATGAACTTGGACAACACTTAGAGACAGAAATAAAATAAAATAAAATAAAATAAAATAAAATGACGATGATGATGGTGGATGGTGATGAATTAATTATTATATAAAGAAACATGTAATACACTCACTCACTCACTGATTCATTCATTCACTCATCATTCCCAGCCTTGTTCACCTTAAAAAAAAAATTAAACAGTTTTTTTCAGGGCTACTGCCTCTTGTGAGGAATTGAAAAATCCTCCAACAGTATCACTTGTCATGAATAAGTGCTTCTCGGCTAGCCGTTCAGATTCGGCATAAAATTGTAGGTCCCTTCCATTCCTGTCGATACGCGCACACAGGAATGGTTAGTCACTAGGCCCTGGTTCTTCACGAGCCGTTGCGCCAGCCAATTTATTTAGTTATTTTTATTTAAAATAGGGTATGAATGGGTTAAAGTCGAAATACTAACTTCTTAACGCCACATCGTAGAAACTTGATTTTTTTATTTCAAAGATATTAAAATGTTAGAAAAAAACATGTATGTACATCTTTTTTTTTAATACAAATCTATGAACCGAGATGTAAACCATTAAAGACGGAAAATTGATATATAGTCATTTCGAAAAGTACTTAGTAGTTATTTGGGGGTATAGCCCAGTCAAATTCGACTATAAATTCCCAAAGCGCGATGTAGTTCTGCATTTTTGATATGTTGTTGGGGCATATTAGGGTAGTCTGTAGCTAAGTTTTGCAACGCGAAATCGGAGCCGAATTTCTCGGAACGATACAAAAATGTAAGATACACGATGGAACTACAATAGTCGTAGGCTCACGGTAGCGGTGGGACGAAAATGACCGAACAGCGAATACAAAAAAATCATATACCAAGTGCGCTCATAATGTCCAGTTTCTAGATTTGCGTTAACTATTGCTTTCGCTAGTGAAGAGCGCTCCCGATAATTGGTTGGGGAGAACCAGTGTTGTTCCTCTACGTGTGGACTTTAGTTGTCTACATTTCAACGTAAACAATCGGTCGACAATGCCGAAAATGTAGACAATGTGTCGACAATGTAAACAATAACTTAAATGTCACAAATAAAATCATTCCAGAAAGTCCTGCCACAACCGATAGACAACTGGTTGAATAATTTATAATAACAATAAGGGTGTGCAACGGGATTATTTTTCGCCTTGCCAGAAAAAAAAATATAACTTTCCGCAAGATGTTTACATGAACACCCACTTAAAAATACTTGCGTAAACGTGGGATATAATCAAATTAAACGTCACAAATGACTTATCCCAGGTATCAGGTTTATTTTTGCATTTTTCGCAACAAATTTTTGAGATAAAATTATCTGTTTTGCAGAATATTTTCGCCATACAAATTTTGAGAGTTCATTTCTTACGAGATAAAATTATCTAATTTACCAGGTATATCTGGTTTTACGCCCGGTACGATATTTGTATAATAAGGGTATTCATGCAAAGAGATAATTTTCCACTTTGAAGAAAAATAAACTTTTCTGCAAGATGATTACATGAACACCTTTTTATAAATACTTGCGTGAACGTGGGAAATAATTAAATTAAACATCACAAATGACTTGTCCCAGCGTACCAGGTTTATTTCTACACTTTCCGAATCAAATTCGTGAGATAAAATTATCTTTTTTACAGAATATTGTTCCCATCC
Organism: Melangyna quadrimaculata; assembly: GCA_949320155.1. Taxonomy (NCBI): domain Eukaryota; kingdom Metazoa; phylum Arthropoda; class Insecta; order Diptera; family Syrphidae; genus Melangyna; species Melangyna quadrimaculata. The sequence goes on along the minus strand of OX439484.1, from coordinate 77,905,540 downwards.
AAATGTTGACAGTTTAATTTTTACCGAGATAAAATTATCTGGTTTACCAAGTTTATCTGGGTTTTCCGCCGTTGTGTTGGTTTAAATAAAAGTTTGAAACACGTGGGTGGAAATAATACCGGGAGTTGTTTTCTTCTTCCAACAAAATGTTTTGTTTCTATGAAACTTTGGAAGTTATTCCATTCTCCAATTAAAAGAGCTCTTCGGACTGCTGTAGGATTGTGAAATACGGTAGACCGGTAGGTCTTGAAGTGCATTACACAAAAGAAAAATCGAAAATTTGAGGTCTTTCGTTTATGGGTGTGATATCCTATCCACCAACTCTCTTAGAATCGTTATCAATTATGAAGCACTTCCGATTTCTGTAGAAAAATGAAGATCAGTAGAGTGATATGATTTGAAGTTCATATAGTATAAAGGTAAAAAATGAAAACTGCAGATTTTCCATTCAAGGGGAGTGGCACCCAACCTAAATTTTCAGACGTTGATTCTATTTTTTAAGTTTATCATTTCAAAATATTTGAAGCTGTTTGTGTAGTACACCAAATTGAACTTATTTTTTTTAGTAAGAACCACCTGATGCCATTATCTTTCATACCGTATTTTGTATTAATACCAAGTTTAAATCAACTTTAAAAGTTCACGTATGAGATCAGTACCAGCCTGATTTCGGTGGATCATTTTTAGTTTTCAGATGATTTAAATGTGTGGCTTCCCGGACAATCTGATAAAAAGCATTTTTGGTAGCTTTAACTACGATTTTACCATTGACTAACTGATTATGTTGAATTTGAGGGTTTTCGGAGTATGTGTTGTCTTCGCTAGCGGTTTGTTGTTTTTTCAATGTTCTCACTATATCGAAGGTAGCTGCATAGTTATTCCAATGTTTTGACCTTCACAGCGACTGCTATGACCATCGTCCTGATCGTCTCGAATTTGAGCATTTTTCTCTTCGGTTAGAACACTTCCTTTTGGCAAAATGAGGAAATGTCTTTAAATGTTAAATGTTTATTATTTGATTTTGTGACACAAAAAATAAGGTCGATTTCGTGATTCAAATTGTTCAAAGAGCCATAAGACTAACAATTTTTTAGAAGAATTACACAAAAGAAAACGCCGCGTAACAAACAAAAATGCCACGGGGCAAAAAAAATTCCGCGAGGCAAATAAAATGCCGCAGGGCAAAAAAAAAATGGGCACGACTGGATCGCACAAATTTGCTTACAAGTTGAACGTAGTTTAAAATTGACAATGTGCATAAATGTAGTGATTCTATAACATTATGATATCATTAAAAAAAGTTTTAAAAACAATTTAAAGTATAAATTATTACTATAAATTACTATAAATTTGATTTTGTTTAATAGCTAAAACAGATAGAGCTAAAAAAAAAGTATGACATCTGATTTATTTGATAAATACGAATTTATGAAAGAAAAATTTCAAAAATCGTTGGAGCGGTTTTTTTAATTTTTGTTTATATATGTATATAAATTCTTGAAAATTAAAAAAAAAAAATTTGGTATGCCAACTTTTAGTATTTAATTAAATGCAATTTTTAACAAAATTAAAAAAAAATCATTAACCCGTTTTCAAGATATTGAATTTTCAAAAAAAAAAATTTCAATATTTTTTTAAAAATCCAAAAATTATCTTTTTGAAAAATTTTATATGCAAAATTGTTAAAACTTCAGAAGACCTCTTACATACAAAATTTAGCTGAAATCGATGCAGCCGTTAAGGAGCAATTTGAAAACCAAAAAAAATCGGATCTATGACAGGTACCGTTAATAACCGTTATAAATTTTTTTTTTTCTACCAAAATATAAAATGTAGTAATTTTAGTAGCTAGTAATTTTTTTTTTCAAAATCTTTAGAGGCGTTTTTGAAATAAATCAATTTTTGTATATTGGTTGTATGGCAGGTACCGTTATTTTTTGAGCTAATCAAAATTTTTCAATTTCCCATCTAGAAAATCTCAGAAGAACCTAAAGTCCGAAATTTGAAGAAAATCGCTTCAGCCGTTTAGGCTGCAGGTCAAGGTACAAACAGACGGACAGACAGACAGACAGACAGAATTGCGAGAGCCACTTTTTTTGCGTTCTCTATCATCGTATTGTTAGGGAAAATTATTATCTCAATTTTTTTTTTGCCGAATCCTTAACTTGCCCTATACCTACTACGTATATCGCAAGTAAAAATACTGCGAGGCAAACAAAAATCCGCGGGGCAAAAAAATGCTGGGTGGAAAAAACTGCATCGGAACAAAAAAAAAATGCCGCGGGCAAAAGAAATGCTGCGAGGCAAAAAAAAAATTACGCATTTTAAGTTTCAGTTTAGAATAGGGACATAGACGTAAACGGAAAGATGTTGTGTATTCTAAAAGAATTTTGGAGACCGAATTTTAGCACATACCTGCTGACCTCAACCCACATAAAACGAAAAACTGGATCACACGAACTTGTTCTTGTGGTCCAAAGCCAAAACAAAGCTTAAAGCATTGAAAAGGTATGGCCAAATGGTTTCAACTAGAATATTGGTAAAAGTTGAAATTTGTTAGCTTAATACATGTTCATACCAGTTATTCATTATTCACACGGTCGTTATTTATTGTCCTAATCTGAATTACAAAAATTGTATTCCTTTTGTTAAAGAAAACGACCCAACACACCAAGTTCATCACAAAAACGACAGCAACAATTCGTTGCATATACATTAAGATTGGTCTAATATCATTGTAAGTTAAAAAGACATAATTTAATTTTAACATATACTCGTACCTACACACAAAGCTCTGAATATAAACGAAACATTTTAACACAGCCATTAAACATTTCCATTTTCTCCACAAACCGTATCAATTTTCTTTTACTGCAACTCAACCATCTACCTTACACAATGAGCAAAAGAACAAAAATAACCCAGTCCCTAAAGCCCGCATTACTGTTTCCCAAATAAAATATTTTTAACTGCACTTTCGTACTATATCAACCCTTACTATAAAGTCTAACCCTAGCCAATGGGAATTATTATCTGCAGCCCAATTAGGATAATTTAGAGCAAGTGCTTTAATATAAATTTCCCAAAACACAGGCACTAATTATGCAAAATGCAACCGCCTCGGCTCGAAGAAAAATAAAAAAAAAAAAACATTTACTCACAAGGACACGTATAGTTAAGCGCTGCATTTGTATTTCTGTTTCCTGTAAATCTTCTTTTTTCACAACTAGATAAAGTGTGCAGTGTGTTCAATGTTTTCTTAGTTGACCCAGTAAAAAAATATTTTAAAATAGTAAATGGTATTTAAATTATGACCTTAATACTTCTAACTTTTATGTATAAGATTAACATTTTTGAGCACTTAATCACGTTACAATCTACGTGGAAGAAAAAAAATGGGCACGACTGGATCGCACAAACTTGCTCTCGTAGCTAACAACTTAAACGTAGCTTAAAATTAACAATTTGCTTATGTAGTGATTCTATAACATTATGATATCATTAAAAAAAGTTTTAAAAACAATTTAAAATATAAATTATTACTATAAATTAATATAAATTTGTTTTTTTAATAGCTAAGACAGATAGAGCAAAGAAAATAGTATGCCATCTGATTTGTTTGATAAATATGAATTTCTGAAAAAAAAATTTCAAAAATCGTTAAAGGGGTTTTCTTAAAAAATAATTTTTTATATATAAAAATTCTTCAAAATTCTTAAAAATAAAATTTGGTATGCCAACTTTTAGTATTGAAAAAAACAGTTTTTTACAAAATTAAAAAAATATTCATCGAACCGTTTTCAAGATATCGAATTTTCAAAAACAAATATTCAATATTTTTTTTTTAATCCAAAAATTATTTTTTTGAAAAATTGTATATGCAAAATTGTTCATATTGTAAAGGGAATCTTACATAAAAAATTTGGTTGAAATCGGCGTAGTCGTTAACGAGAAATTTGAAAACCAATAAATAGCTTGTATGACAGGTACCGTTAAAAACCCTTATAAAAAAAAATTTCCACAAAAATATTAATTGTAGTAGTTTCGTAATTTTTTTTTTTCAAAATCGTTAGATCCGTTTTTGAAATAAATCAATTTTTGTATATTGGTTGTATGGTGGGTACTGTTATTTTGTGAGCTAAAAAAAAAAATCAATTTCCCCTCTAGGGAATCCCATAAAAACCTTAAGTCCAAAGTTTGAAGAAAATCGCTTCAGCCATTTAGGCTGCCAGGTCGAGGTACAGACAGACAGATGGACATACGGACAGACGGGCAGACAGACAAACCGACAGAATTGCGAGACCTAATTTTTCCGCGTTCTCTATCACCGTAATGTTAGGGGAAATTATTATCTCGAATTTTTTTTTTGCACGAATCCTTAACTTGCCCTATACAACCTATATCGCAAGTAAACAATAAGATCATAAAATTGGAAGTTGATAACTTAAAGAAATGGACCCTAAGAGCAAAATCATGAACACTTCCTTTCGTAGGTACCGAAAAACCATCAAGTTTATTTATTTTAGTTTTTAAAAATGTCTTTGTACCTATTTGTTTAATTTTAACTCTATCAACATGTGGGAAAGCAAATCGAATCGAGACATAGTGAAAATTACTGCATCAATTTCATATTAAATTTTTACTCGAATTTTGCATACGTTCATTTCTTTTATAAAATTTATTTTATAACTAGGTATAGGGATAAGTTTTTGGCAAGTGTTTACTTGCGATATAGGTACTATAAAGCAAGTTTTCGAATCGTATACAAAATCACACTCGAGAGAATAATTTCCCCTAACATTACGATGATAGAGAATACGAAAAAAGTGATGCCCGCAATTCTGTCTGTCTGACTGTCTGTCTGTCTGTTTGAACCTCGAACTGCAGCCTTAATCACTGAAGCGATTTCAACCAATTTGTTTATACAGGATGCCTATGTTAGTTTTAACAATTATGCAACAATTATGCATATAAGAATTTTGAAACAAATATTTTTTGGATTTAAAAAAAAAAATATTATACATTTTGTTTTGAAAACGACTTGGCCAATACCTTTGAATAATGGTCTTATCAATTTCTGCAATGCTTAAACAATCTTGTTCGTATAACTTAAAGAACCTGTAACTACCATACTAGAAGACCCGTAAAGACAAAATCTTTTTTTTTTTCTCAAAAACGGCCTCAAAGATTTTGATAATATAGGATATCGAATATACGTGAATATGAATGGAAGTAAGGAACAATTGAGTTCACATGTTTTTAGTATTGTATATGTTTGTCTGGAAATTAAGCTTCCCTAAAACACAAAATTAGCCCAATTTTAGCCTTGCATTTTTGAGAGAATGGTCACACTGGCGATTTTGCAATAATTTTGATGTTATTCGAAACCTACCCGAATTTGAGAATTTAACTCAAACGATTTTTTGTTGAAAAACGGATTTTCTATTAAAATAGATGGTTTAAAAAAAAATGCATAAACCAATTTAAGCAGACAAAAAAAAATAACAAACAACCTAAAAAAAATCAAATATCATTGATTTTAAATTTGCTTATTAAACTGCGCATAAGGCTCGTTTCACACATATTCGGTTTCATTCGGTTCGGGCTACATTCGGTTCGATTTCCGTTTCCTTCTAGGCCCCTTCACAAACAGACGGTTCATATTGGGTTTGTACTCACTAATAATTAAAATTGTATTAAAATTGTATTAAAAAAATAAAGAAAAACTTCAGAAAAACCTTTACTTTATTGCCTAGACCCGAATACGTGCCGTTTTGAAACCAAATGAAACCGATTCGTGTCAAGCGATCGTTTGGTCGTTCGGTGCTATACGGTTTATATGAGGTTTTTATTTTTGCCGTTTTATCGTTTCACACATATCAGGCACAGCCAAATACAAACCGAATAGAAACCGAACCGAATGAAACCGAATATGTGTGAACGAGCCTAACTGTTTTTGATCCGAATGGAAACTGAACCGAAACGAAAGAGACCGAACCGAATGAAACCGAATATGTGTGAACGAGCCTAACTGTTTTTGATCAAAATATAGACACCAGACACATTTAAACAAAAAGAAGTACAGGCTCAAATATTAAATATGATGGATTAAAAAATATGTTTTTTAAAAAAAAATTGGTGGAAATATATCCATCGAAAAATAATCATATTATTTTTTTTTTTGAAATTTCTGTTCGTAAGTCTAAATATTTTAAGAATGAGTTAATGAAGAAAGATCACTCTTTCTCAGATCATAGATACATTCAGTTCAGTTTGAATGATGAACCTCCATGCCAACTGGTTTTTCGTAATTTTCGTAAGACTGACTGGTCAAAATATAAAAACAAAAAAATAAATCGGGTGGCACAACGGCTCGTGAAGAACCAGGGCCTAGTGACTAACAACTCGCAACCATTCCTGTTTGTGCCTGTCGACAGGAATGGAAGGGACCTACAATTTTATGCCGAATGCGAACGGCTAGACGAGAAGCACTTATTCGTGACAAGTGATACTCTTGGAGGATTTGTCAATTCCTCGCAAGAGGCAGTAGCCCTTAAAAAAAAACTTTTTAGTTTTTAGGTGGACAAGGCTGGGAAGCGAACCCAGACCTCCAGCGTGACAGTCGAACGCACTAACCATTACGCTACGGGCTACTACCATGCAATTTGTAAGGAGCTCCAATTGGTTTTAGCGAGTGAGGAGAATATCTTAGACTCATGTGGTATCACAATGGACCAATTGATGGTCTAAGTGTGTCGGCTTCTTTGCTGGCAGCCACTATAACCTAACCATAACCTATGTAACCTATTGGTTTTTGATGTACTAACTATAAATATACATAAAATAACTAAACATGACGCATTAAAAACACAAATCAAAATGCAAAAGGCAGACAGCGCTTGCGCAATACAAATGATAGCCACAGCTGTGTTAACCAACATTTTTGATATCTATCCATTTGAGTCGGGTTACGTTCGGGTCGACAAAAGTTGATCTACATGTTCACATCAACTCAACACTATTTATCAGCACTGTTTATATAGATATACACAAGTCAACGTTATGTGGATGCAACTTTATGTGATATGTCGCAACAAAAATGGACCCCTTGCATGTTAATTGACATTACATAAAATGGTAGACATAAATATCAAGCGAAACAAGTTACAACTAAAATAAAACTTCATTGGTTGATGAGAGGCACCCCTTTTGTCACCTATGAAAAACTTAAAATTTTTAAAATCTCTTTTTTAATGAGCGTCCCAATAAATGTAACTATGATGATAAATCCAGAAAGTAACAGTAATACGGGAGTTGGTCTTTAATTTTAACTTTTAAGATTTGTCGAAAGTGTACTGCAGCCTGCAAGCTTAAAAGCTAAGTTTAATTTTTGAATAAATTTAAAACACCATATAAAATAAGGAAACAAAAATATTCCATTGCAAATGGTGCCGATCTTCCAGTTTTGCTGTTGCTGGCTTAATGCATGCACTTGAACATAAACTAAATCGAAACCCCTTTAAATGTTTTTCTCATCAGCCTTCTTTCTCGCTCGTCTTTATACCTACCCTAAATCTTAAAGACTTAAAATGTCAGAATCGGAACTCAATTAAAACATAAAACACCAAGAACGAAATTCCAATGAGTTGTGATTTCTTTGAGCCAAAAAAAAAGATACTATTTAAATAAGAGCTACGATATTGCTGCACAAACCCTACAGATAATAATTCAATTAAAAAAAAAAAAAACTTTGGACAGCTGAATGCAGAAGGAAAGTGCATATATGATTTATCCATAAATTCTTATGATGAATCGGTGTGGGTGCTAAGATTGAAAAATAAAATAAAAACTATTTTTCACTCAAGAAGATTTCTGCAAAGAACTCTATTCCATACACGAACTGTCGAACTTGTCTAAATCTTTGATTTTGATTTATTAATTCCATCCATTTATAGATATACAGTGATTGCACGAAAATTCAAAAGGATAACCAATGGTAAAAGGATTGGATCGAAGGACCATACTTCAGGTATAGATTCTTATACATATATGTATGTATTACTATTTTTTGTTTACTTACCGAATATGTAGAGATAGAGACTGTACCTGTACCTATATTTATTTTTTCAATCTCACATGAAAAGTTCTTTGACATGACGACCATTTGGTCAGACAAAAAAAAAAAAACAAAACAGAAGTTCGAACAGAACATGAAAATCCTTTAATGGATAAAAACGAGAAACAGAACAAACAGGATATGAGTTTGATAAAATCGAATTTTCCAACAAATTGATGAGAGATGAATAGTGTAAACTGATAAATCGTTTTAATTTAAAAAATGAATTAAAATTCAACGTACATCCCCAATCTTCGTCATCGATGGTATAGCTATTGCCGGAATAAAATCTTCGTTCTAAAGGGTGGTCCAACCATAATGCACGATGTTAATTGTGAGTCACACCTTAACGTCAAGTTGTTTGCCCAACTTAATTTGACATTTCTTTGTTTCACACAATTGAGCAACGCGTTAAGATTGTTGAAGCATAAAAAAATGCATTTCATGCACTTTATGATTTTTTTGGTCAGATATAATCGACCACAATCCACAATCGGTAGAATTGTGCGCAAATTTCAGCAAACGTGAAAATGTGAAAACACCTGTTGTGCATCTTCGCCCAGTTCGTTCTGCGGAAAACATTACTGTTATTCGCGATAGTGTGGCAGAAGAGCCGTCAACCTCGACTCGTCGTCGTGCCCAACAATTGAACATCTCACGAACATCACTACTGATGCGAATTTTGAGTAAGGATTTGAATTTACACGCTTACAAGGTTCAATTGACTCAAGAGCTGATGCCTGACCATTACAAGCGTCGTCAATACGCCGAATGGTTGGTTGAAGAGACAGAAGTGAATAGTGACTTTACAAAGAAAATCATCTTCAGCGACGGGGCACACTTTAACCTCAGTGATTGTTCAAAAGCCGATGCATCCACAAAGAGCAACTGTTTGGTGTGGTTTATGGGCTGGCGGCGTCATCGGGCCGTACTTCTTGGAAAATGAGGGCACTATCACGAGATTATACCGGACTTCTTGTCGCCAGAAATTGAGGATATAGACCTCCTGGACGATACCTATGTGCTTCCAACGGGATACAGCCAACAAAACAATGACTCTTTTGCGCGAAAAATTCAATGACCGGCCGTGGTATCTCTCGTCGAACCGATGTTAATTGCTCGCCACCATCATGTGATTTAGCACCGTTGGACTTCTTTCTTTGGGGATATTAAAAAAAAGTGTACGCCAATAAGCTAAGAACAATTCAAGAGCTAAGGGATAAGATAATTAGGCACATTAACGACATTGAACCTCAATTATGGCTCAGAATCATTGAAAATTTGGCCCATCGATCGGGTAGAAGTATGCCACCGAAGCCGTGGCGTGCATTTGGCCACATAATTGGCATAGATCCTTATATCTCTGAAAACTTTTTGATTTATTTAAAAATTAACATCATGTGTTTTTGTTGGACCACCCTTTATAACACGACTCTCCGTTCATCCGCGATCCGCCGTTTTTGAATGAAGCATCCGGATGATGGCCATAATAGTAGCCTAAGCTATTGCATTGTGCATTATAACGCCATAGTAACAAAGTAAATGATGAACTCAGAGAGAATATACATCACTGGGACAGAAAACGTTAAAAAAAAACATAAGTTTCTTATTTTAAATTCTTCTTTGCCTGGATATCGGAAAAAATTAAATTCAAAGGGGAAATTTCAATTTGATATCAAAACAAGTATAGTTAGGTATAGTCGTTAAATTGAGAGCCTTTGAATTGAAAAAAGAGAAGAAAGGAGAATGATAAGTTGATTTGCATATATTTGATGTAAATTGGTTTAAACTAATGCTTGGTTTAATGTTTTTATTTGATTTACATGACAAAGAAGAAACGTGATAGAGAAAATGATCCGATACTGAAAGATTCAAATTAAATTTGAATAATGTATGTTTGTATTTTATTATATGATGTAGTGTTCTGAAAATACTTTTTTGCATTTTTTTGTTTATAGTTTTCAATCGATGGTGTTGTTTAAAGATTGATCGAATGGAATTCTTCCGCATTACCTCAATCCTGAAATGTAGAGTTTTCTTCAATATAAAAATAGTTTTGTGTTTTTTTTTTTTTTTTTTTTTTTTTTGTTTTATTGAACTAAACTGTTCCGAACAACTTCATTGAAAATTAAGTAGGTAACAACCCACGCAGAAAATCAATCTAGTTTTCGACAGGGCACTAGAGAGTTTAGCATAGATTCTAACAAGGGGCTAGCAATGGTTAGCAAAGGCTAGAACAAGGGCCTAGGCGATTATGAACCCTTTTTGTTCAGGCAAAACAAAAGTTGGCTTATGTCGGACTTGATCCCACGATCTTCTGCTTGTTAGTCCAATACGCTACTCACTTGGCTAAATCGCTAATAAACATTCAATTTCGAAAGTGAATATTTTTCACACCATATTGCATAACATATATGTACATACATAATAGGACCAGATTTTATATACTTGCTTTTTAGATAGAACAACTTAGAACAAGTTTTTACAGGTGTCTCATAGTAAAAAGTGTGATATGAAAAAGAAGACTAAGAAAAGAGATAAAAAAGTGTCGTATGATACTGAAATTACATGCTGCTTATAAAATGTTTATGTTTGGTGTACCAAGAGATTTTCCTGATGGGGTACCGAAACATGTTCAACAAGTATTTACCACGGAGGGCCGAGGGAAAAAATGTCCCTCGTCTAAATTTTTGGTACCGAAATCCAGCGAGGGCTTGTCAAATGTCTGACAAGTTTTTCTCGTCTAGATTTTTCCTACTGAAAACTTACTAGGGCCTTGCCCAAACTGGACAGAAACTTGGCATTTTTCCAGCCAGTAAACCGTAGCACAGTTTAGGCAAATGTTTTTACTCATGGAACACACAATCCTGTTCTTTTTATGCAGAACAAATTTATTGAACAAACCTATTATACTTAAATCTTAATACTTAAATCTCGACCCTCGATTTAGATACTTAAATCTCGAACCTGTTTGAGACTTTTCAAATAGTTCTTTCTATTTACTTTTTTATTGGCAACATATGTATATACATATTTGTATGTATATGTATAAGTAAAATATGTCATATTATGGATTATTCGTAATAATAATTCAACTCGAGATTTATGTCAAAGTTGCTATTACGATTTACGATGAAAAAGTAGTTCTCGCAATTATTTATGCCTGTCCTCGAGGTTACAGCGTATAAAAGGTTTGATAGATTTTAAAAACGTGTCTTTTATGTTTTTATAAAAAAATCAATTTTTTTAAATACATAGGAAAAGACTACCTTTTGTTTTTTTTTGAATTTCGGTTATTCCAGTAAACGATTTTTTTTTTATTTTCTCAAAAACTATTCAGTTGATTTTTTATGGAAAAGCTTGTAGAAAGTTCAAATAGTATTTTATACCAAAACTAGCTGACCCGGCAAACTTCGTACCGCCTTACAGTCAAAAAGTGTTGTATTAACTTTTAGTAAACAATTTATTTATGATATTATTAACGTAATAAAAAAAATGCAAACAATTTATCAAGTTAAATAGTTTTTTAGGATAAAATAAACATTCAGTAAAAGTAAAATAATTAATTATTTTATTGACGTGTCAGCAAGACGTTTGTAATTTGGTTGATTCTTTTCATTGAAGCAATCTGTGATACACGATATTTTTCGTTTTGTTATCAGGCACAAGAACAAATAAAGCGGATGGTTTGCCGACACGTGAACATGCCACGTACAATTGACCATGATAAAAACATGCATTTCCAAGTTTCAGACCACAAACACTGAAGGACTGACCTTGTGACTTGTTAATTGTCATGACAAATGCAATACGAAGAGGAAATTGAATGCTTTTAAACTCAAAGGGCATATTGGTTAGGATCATCGGAATCCTCGGAATGAGAACTTCGTCACCTTCAAATTTTCAGTTTAGTATTGTCCCGTGAATTACATTTATCATCAGTTTCCCAATTACCAAACTTGTTCCATTGCACAATTTTGGTTGGTTCAGATTTCGTAGCATGATGACAACCGAGCAAACCTTCAATTGCAAATTATGCGGTGGTAAGCCAGCCACATCCAAAGAGTTCAAAAATTCAGTTGGATAGTTTGTGGATTCGTCTTCGTTTGTTACAGTGTCGATAGACTTATATGATTGCAGAGTACTGACGATTCGATCCTGAATTATGAAATTCAAGTAATCCACGTCTATGTTTTTAGTCCCAAAATTGCACGCTCACTCAACCATTTGTTAATTTTGTGGTTAAAAATAATGTTTGGGAAATTTTATCAATAAGATCGTCTTTCGATGAGACGTAATTACAAAAATTCGGGGGGAATGAAATAATTGCGCTCGATTCGTCGACAGGAACACGGCCATTACCAGCAATTGCTTGTAGAATTCTTCAGCAGATGGATCTTTCATCAAAGCAACTCTCATGTTTGTTGCCAAATGAAGTTTTTTTCACATACCTAGCTCCACAGATTTGATGATTTGAGGCAAGCATTTATTTCATCGGCAGCAGTCGATTTTGGAATGACTGGCAGTGTTTGGCGGAAATCGCCAGACAGCAAAACCATTGTACCTCCAAAACATCTCGAGTCATTGCGCAGATCTTTTAAAGTTCGGTCAAGTGCTTCATAAGCGCGTTTATGCGCAATTGTGCATTCCTCCCAGATGATGATTTTAGATGCTACTAAAACTTTGGCCAACTATTAAAATATCGGCTATCAATAATTGCAGTTGCAGTACAAGTTGAACTTGTATTTGCAAAAATGCATTGCGAGAAAAAGCTCTATTAATTTGTTATAGGTTCGCAAAGTGCACGCATCACGTGGATATTAAAGTCGCAATAACAGTTGTAGTAACGGTTGCAGTTGCATTTGAAAACAGAATAAAATAATGTATTTTTATAAAAAATATCTTTTAAAGAATTTCTCAAAAAGTGTATAAAGATTCGCAGGACGCACGCAGTTGCATTTTCTCTCAAAATAAATACAAATTAAAAATATTTGTTTAACAAAAAATTTATTATTCGTTTCATTGTTTTGGCTCACAGTTTGGCAACAAAGCGAAGAAATTCACGACAATGGCTCAACATTCACCGTCTAATTTTGTGTTTTTAAATGTTATACTTGGAAGAAATGGTCTTATAAATTTTCTTAGGGCTATATGTAAGAATTTGAAAAGAATGGACGACGCGTTTATGTTGGTAATGATTGAAATGTTTCTATCCATATCATCGCACTACTTACGGGAAAAAGGCAGAACAACGTTTGCCGGGAAAGCTAGTTTTCAATAACAATAGCACTCGCACTAAATAAACAAATCGACCGTTAACGTTTTGGTAGGTATTCACTTTTTTCAAAACGAACTTTAAATAAAATCGATTTGACATTTTTTTTAATTGTTGTATGTAGGCACAGTACATATATCTAAGGTATTATCAGGCGCACCTTCACAAATTTCAAGATGGCTGCCCTTTGTGTAAGTACACAGTAAACAAAAACAAATTTTTTGTGATTGTTTGAAATTCAATTTTTTTTACTATTGATGTTGTCAAGATGCGCAGAACTGAACAAAAATTAACATGCTAATGATATTGCCTGTAATATATGTATCTTGCAGTGGCGTCTCGTCAGGGTGTGCAAGGTGTGCATTGCACACCCTGATCTAACGACAAAAAATCCCTCACCGAACGTTATTTAATTTTACTCAAAAACATGCACAATTATACAATCCACCAACAGCCTATCCATTTGCATCCTTCATATTTTGCCATCCTCATCGAAGGTTATGTAATAATACACACAAATATGCCTAATTTCACAACTCGTAATACTCACCTCCAATATTTTTTCTTTCAAAATTTCTTCATCGTTGCGTGAAAATAAGCAGAACAAGTTAACTCGTACGAAACCTCGCTGTGCACTTATTTTGTTTAATTCTTCAAATTAATTCATCCAAAATGTACAAACTGGAATCTGGAAAGACGCATACAACAAAAACACAGACTGAAGTGCACAGAAAACTTTCGAACGTGTACCTACACTCCAAATTCATCAGAATAAGTATTATGCGTATGTATGTCGTATGGGTGACGAATGACGATTGGCATGGCTACTGGGAAGTGGCAGTGGGTACCTACAAACAACCTACAGGTTTGCAGTTTGATCATTTTGGATGAATTCATTTGACAAATATAACAGAATAAGTGCACAGTGAGATTTCGTTCGAGTTTACTTGTTCCGTTTATTTTCACGCAACGATGAAGCAATTTGGAAAAAGAAAATATAGGAATGCTGTGTCTTAGGAGGTATTTATTCAGGCCTATCGAGTATTCCTTGGGAAATATTTTTCCCACGGAATGCTTTTCCCTGCGATAAACTCTTAGCGACATGAAAATGAAAAAAAAAATATTCGAATATTGTTTTCGAAGAGTTTGACATTTGATTTTGCAGTAAACAAAAACAAAAGTGTAAGATAATTGTTTTGAATTCCCACGTTAAATGACAGGGGAATATTCCGAGGGAAAAAGCAACAAATTTCGCATACAAAAATTGTTCACGTTAGATAGTTTTTTCTCTCGGAATTTTTCTTTAATTTCGAAAGAGGTTAACGATACCTATTTTTCGAATATGGGAAAAATTTCATGGCAAACACAATTCCCGATAGCCCTTATTATGGGTTGTGTAATTGATGAAGTTTACGCATACGAAGCTTCTATTCCGTTTTATGTTATCATTTAATTTGCTTTTTGTGTATTAGTTTTATGTGTCTTCAGTTTGGTGCGGTGCTTTTACTTTTTTATGCGATTGTTTTTAATTTAATATTAAAGAATAAGGAAAAATAAACGATGAGTCAAAGTAAAGACGAAGATCGTGTCAATGGTAAGGAAATTTTTGTATGCAAGTTATTGCAACAATCGCAATTTATTGATATTTAAAAACAATTATATTATTATCACGATTTGCACACACATATAAATAATCCACGCGACGCCACTGGTATCTTGGTATGTAGGTACATATGTATATTTTTTTTTAATTTCGATTAAAGTATTTTCTATATATAAGATTTCATCATGCTATTTTACCACTATTTCCGTTTACATTTTTCGGTATTTTTATATTTATTCTGTTATTCGGGGCGAACGCGAATCAAACAAAAAGAAATCATTAAAATCTGTCCAGTAGTTCTTGAGTTATAAGTGTTGTGACTAACACGACTTTGTTTTATGTATATAGATTTTTCAAAACATTTTTTTAAATGACTTTTTTTGCATTCTTTTTGAAAATCCAATATTTCGAAAATGACATGGCCAATTTTCTTGGAACTTAGTATGTGATGATTTTTTAATATTTTATAAAATATGTATTCTCGATAAATCATGTTTCTAAAAGCAAAAATAACCATATACAATTTGAAAACCCGTTCAGAAAAATACTATTTTTCTCACAAAAGGCTCCAACGATTTTATTAAAAAAAAAAAAGTGTGTGTGTGTTTCAATTAGTACAATCTTCTATTATAAGTATACAAATTATTTTATTTTGATTACGTTAGATTTTGATTACGATAAGAGTTTTCCCATCGCTTTTCATTTTTCTACTTTCCCACCATTGGCTGAACCGATTGGAATTATTTTCTGTTTGTATACAGAAGCTCCTAAAATGTTTAAAAAAAATTACATATGCAAACTTAAAATTTTGTTTTGTTTTGAAAATACGATTTTTCAAAAAGGGGTTGAAACAATTTTTTTAAATTAAATAATCTGCATTTTAATAGTTTCTTTAAATTGGTGTTTCAATTTTATTTTTCTAAAAATGTTTTCAGAATTTGAAAATGTTTAAATTTTTAAATTCATATTTATTTCAAGAAATCCAATGGCATTTTTTTATCTTACCCAAAATACTATAGCACATAGCTTATTATAAAGCCTTCGAAAATTCCGTTAACATAATATCAGTTTGAAAACCAATTTCGAGATCTCCAGTGATTTGGTTACGAAAAATTGCTAGGTTTGTCATAGTGGATCTTCCAGGTATAAATCCATGTTGAAATCGTTTCTTTAAGAATAAAGGTTAGTTTTCCATAAAAGATTTTCTCAAAAATCTTGGGAACAGTACTTTTTTTGGAGACACTTTTATGGATAGGAACAGGTAATAAACTAAATTTTCCAATCGTAAAGAAACAGATCCTTTTCATTGAAAACATTGAACAGTAGAGTTAATGGCCCTGAAAGAGAAACAGAGCAGTTTTTCAATATAATTGGTGGAATACCATCAGGTCCCGGTTGATTAAGTTTATTTATATATTGATGGAATTATCACTTATAATTATTGAATATTAATATTGAAGAATACATTGAGGTGAGTAAACCCATTGAACAAAAAAATTCAAAGAGGTTGCATATAGTATTTAAGTAGATATTGTCCCAAAATACTGAATGCAATTAGGTGTCCCATTTGAGCATTTTCTGTCATTTATGTAAGACCAAAAATGTTTACTATTTTGTTTGAAGAAGATTCAGTACGACACAGATAATCCTAATCCTTATGGAAGAGTTTATGTACAAAATCGAATGCGCCAGCTGCTGGTAATTTAAAACGATATTGTTCCAAGAAATAATTGGTTTAAATTATTAATACCTCCAAGCCGAGAGGAGTTAGGAAAACAAGTTCGAAAAGTAAGATTCTTAGAAAAAACCAAAGTACAAAATATCGGTAATATCACGTTTTATATGTAATGCATAAGAATTTCAAGGAGAATCATACTAAATAATGGTAAGTTTTGCAAACTTTGATAGTGATTTTAAAAGTCCGGAGGAGATTTACGGTAAGAACACATTTCGGGAGGTGTTCCGTGAACACCAAACGTCCCTTCAGCAATATCGATATTTATTTAGTGTAATTATGCAATACGATATATAGTATATACTTTTATAAAGAGTTTTCCAATAGGGACGGGTTGATTTTGACAGCTCGTGGCGGCCATATTGTTCCTTTTAATTTCTGTCAAAACATCGTTTTTTAATCAATTACTAAAGACAAACCACCGTGGTAAGTTACAGCGTCGAGCAACACGTGCATATTGGGTTTTCGAGCAGTCGGAAGTTGATCCCAATTTTGGTCGAAAAATCATCTTTTGCGATGAGGCCCATTTTTTGATGAATGGGTACGTGAATAAGCAAAATTGCCGGATTTGGGACGACACCAATCCACGCGAGATTCACGAGGTTTCAATGCATCCAAATAAAGTTACTGTTTGGTGTGGATTTTGGGCTGGAAGCGTCATCTGTCCGTACTTCTTCGAAAATGATGCTGGCCAGGCCATCACCGACAACGGCGATCGCTATAGGTCGATGATCAGGATCACTACAACTTCTTGTGGCCTGAATTGGATGATATGGACACCGAAGACATATGGTTTCAACAGGATGGCGCTACGTGCCACACAGCTCAAGACACAATCGATATTCTGCACGAGCGGTTTCATGGCATAGTTATCTCGCGCCGAGGTGACGTGAATTGGCCACCGAGATCGTGTGATTTGACCCGTTTGGACTTTTTCTTGTAGGGCTTTCTTAAGTCGCACAAACCACCGCGACAACATAATCGATGCTATCGGTCAAATTCAGCCTGATTTATGCGCCAAAGTCATCGAAAACTGGACCTTTCGAATCCGTACCACCCAGCAAAACCGCGGCGCGGCTATTCGAACGATATTATATTTCACCACATAAAGTGGGATAGAGAAGGCTCTCAAATAAAGATAAAACCTTATTGATATCTCATATACAACTTGTTTTATTCAATTTAAAAATCGACCCGCCCCTAATAGAAAACACTTTATAATTTGTCTGAATCATAAGGGTGCTGTGATTTTTCTTAGGAGCTATGAAGGGCAAATCTCATTTTATTTTAGAAAAATCATTATCATTTTCTTACAACCGGCAACACTGTACAGACCTTGGTGCCGTGACATTTGGCCATTCATCATATGAATTTTTAATTTGGAAGTTCTTTGTGACCTAATGCAGATGTGTTTCGCTCTGAGTCTGACAACAACAATTAAATTGTTGTTGCCATTCTTAGACACGTGTTTTTAGTCGATGGCTACCGACGTTATTTATTAAATAAGCTGCACTAATATGCTACAAATTATAGTGCACTAAACATAAAACAAAAACAATTTTTTTCTATTGTTATTGTTTGTCTTCTTCCATACGAAACATTATGCAAGTGTAAAATGGCCATATTCAAAAACATGGCTTTTTGCCGCTTTTTCAAAGTGGCATATGGCAATATTTCTTTGTGACTTTTAAGCATATGTTTTAATGCTCGAATACCCACTTACATACATTTATGTGGGTCAAAACTCAATAAATAAACTGTGGAATTTTGACCTACCCTGATGTGACAAATGCAAATTTTGTGTAAATTATTTTTTAAAATGTTCGTTATGAACAAAAACTAAAATTTTTCAGAACAACTTTTTGAAAACGTATACAAGTATTTTTTTTAAATTTGCACGATTTTTTCAAAATTTACTTGTATACGTTTTTAAAAAGTTGTTTTCAAATATTTTAATTTTGTTTTTGAAATTTTATTTATTATGATTTTATTTATGTTTAAAAACTAAACTAAAATTTTTCAAAACAACTTTTTAAAAACGTTTACAAATTTTTTGATTAAATTCACGCGTACTTCTGGCAAAAGAACTTTGTAAAAGCGACAAATAATGGCCAAATGTTGGAATATGTGTTCAAACATGAACATATTGAAGATCGACCTTCATTCGACCTTACACCCGAGTGTTTTATTCAACAATATGGACATTTGTAGCTTCCACAATTTCAAAATATGGTCATTTGACACATGGCCAAATGTCACGACACCGGGATTTTTTTCACATGGACATCGAATAATTATGTTAAACAAAAAGAATCCAATATTTCACATTTGCGCGCATTAATTATTTTGAACTGAATGTCAATATAAACTTTGTAAGGATGATAGAAAATTCAGGGGCCTCATTCTGTAGAGAAAAGTTAAGAGAGTTATCTTCAAAACGATATCTTTCGATCGTTTTTGTGGTACGTGATGAGGCCCCAGAAAAAAATTTGCGAGCAAATAAAGTTTTATTAATACTGACTGTATTTAATGACTTATGAATTTATTTTTTATTTTTATTCTTTGTCTTGCTTTCTTTGTCTGTTTCGGAAACTACGCCAGAAGAAATTACGCTAGAATTGTTTTTTTTTTTGTTTGCTTCAAATTCAACAGGATGGCGAAATTGTGCCAGACAGAAATGAAAAAATAGCCAGAAAGCCAAATTGAAGTCTCCCTGCCAACTTCATAGACGTCACACATTCAACAAAAATAGAAACAATTTATAAAAATACATAGATTTTTATAAATTTGTAGTTATGTACATATATTTGTTTTACAAATCTTTGGCCTATCACGTTTTTATTTTGTTCTCATTGTGCAATACTATCTGACTGCATTTATGAAATTAAAATAACGTCTATCGGTTTTTGAAACAAGAACAGTGTAATAAGTCAAGATGGGAATATGTATAGTATTTTAATTTTTTTAATCGCATTTTGTTTTTTTTTTTTCTTGTTTTGTTATTTGACAATTAATATAATTTAAATTAATTAAATTACAATAGAGCTCTTTACCAAATGGCAATATATGGCTGTCTCATTCATTTTACTTTGTGGGGAATGTCATAACAAAGAAGACAAAGAAAAAAAAATTGTAAAATTATTTCAATAAAATCAAAAAAACTTTTAAATCTTGTGAAATCTTAAGATATTTCTTTAAATTTATTTATTTTATATTTATCCACTCTACCACTTTTCGTTTATCAACGCAGAACTTCATTGAAATTTAATATCAAGCTTTTATTTTTTTTTTTTTTTCAATTTCCTTTTGTTTGACATTCCCCACAAAGTGCTTGCTGTTATTTTTGAGTTTGACAGATTCGCAAAGAGATCTATAAAACCACATTTTTCTATTTTTTAAATAAAAACCTTTTTTAATCATATAATAATCAGCGCACAAAAAAACATCTCAATTCAGTAATTGTCTTGGCTGTAAAATATCTTATTTCGATTTGTGTCCAAAAACGTAAGAAGTGGCTTAATTTTGTAATTTTTCATTCATGCAGCTGTGTGCTACGTTATTTAATCGAATTTAATTGGTCAATTATGCATAATTCTGAGAAAAGTTTGTGATGATAATAATCGCCTCGCTACCTTGGATGATAATGGATATAAAGTTATTGTGAGGTACTATGCCAATAAAACTACGAATTCGATTTCAAAACACGTTGCTTCACTCATCTGAGTACATAGTGTTTTTTCATAATTAAATTTATTGCACACAAAATACAAAAAAAAAACAAATTAAATAAATTGACAGAAGCATTTCAGATTCCATTCAATTTCACAGCTGACTATACCCGAATTTAAAGACAAATCTGCCTGGACACAATTCTGAAATATTAAATAGCACATGTACATAACAAAAACAAAACAGAAAACACAAAAAAAAAAGTAGTGGCTTTAACCATTTATTTGCTTTCCTATCTGTTCTGACAAAGAGGGGCCGATCCCACCGATCCGGGTTGAATCAATGAATTTTAATTTACATTCGAAATATCCGGCCGCAATTTTAATGCGCGAGAATTCACACGGCTTAACAATACACAAACACAATATAATCCGTGTGTGGGTTTCCATTTCCATGGTGCTATCATTTGCACGCCCAACGATTTTGAATTATTTTTTTAAAAAATTATATTTTGTACAGAGAGAGAGAGTTATCCTTTTGAATTTAATAATTATATTTCCAGGCATAAAAATTTTGTTTAATTATTATATAGATACCTCTCATTATCCATATTTTGATTTAATGGGGAAGAAGTCACGTTGCATTATAAAACTTGTTTGTTCTTTTGTACCAAATGTATTTTTTAAGGTAGCGTTCCGTTATCACGTTATTATTTTTTATTTTACCACACATAAACTAAAAAAAAAATTCTTATTCTGAAACATAAAGTGTCAATAAAAAAAAACATGATGAAAAAAAAGTTATAGTCTTTTTTAAATAGAGATGACTTTATTTTTAGCCCAGGAAAAATGTACAAAAAAAGGCCAATCTGCCAAAAAAATCCAAGTGAAGGTTTTTAAATGCAATTGTCTTTATTTTGGCATAAGAAATGCTGTCGCGAAAGTCCATTACCATATCGTGTGCGCGTCAATAGATATCCAAGGTTAAATGTCAAAAATATCAATTTTTCGCATAAAACTCGGAAATGGTAAATGCTATCAAAAAGTGTTTCATGAAAAACTTGTAGATTATGTCATCCAAAAAAAAAATATTACAATTTTTTTCTTACGACCCACCGTTAAGAAGATATCGACATTTCAAAAAACGTAAAATGTCGAAAATTCTCGTTTTTCACGTATAACTCCTAAACGGTTCAAATTTTTGAAAACATCTGAATACAAAGTTTGTACATTATGTGAATCCGTTTCAGAAAACATTATTATTTTTTCTTAAAAACAACCGTTTTAAAGACATAATTTTTTTTAAAGTTTGACAAAAAATTCAAATTTCTGGTTTTTTGCTTTTTACTCTTAAAAGCACTCTTGAAGTCACAATATCTTGCAACTGATGCGTTAAACGCAAAAACGTCTTATAATGTTTCCTCTAGGGAATATTAAAGTCGGCAAAATAGGTATACATTTTTTTCAAAAAAAATCGTCATTTAAGAGTAAAGAGCCAAAAACCAGTATTTTTGACCTTTGACGATTTTTGTAAAATAATGATATCCTACAAATTATGGATTCTAGAAAAAAACTGTTGATGCATGCTTGTATAAAGTTACATAATGTATAAATTTTTTAGACATAATTTTTCAATTCAGCTTACAGTTTAAAAGATATATGCGAAAAACCGTTTTTTTTGCAGTTAACACTATTGAAGTCACAATATGTTATGACTTATGAGTCGTATGGAAAAAAGTGATATATTTTTTTTTGAAGGGAATATTATGGTCTTTAAACTGAGCGTAAGACTTTTTTCGATAACTTGTGCTTTGAAGAGTAAAAAGCAAAAAACCAGAAATTTGAATTTTTTGTCAAACTTTAAACAAAATTCGGTTGTTTTTAAGACAAAAATAATAATGTTTTCTGATAGTGATTCACATAATGTACAAACTTTGTATTCAGATGTTTTCAAAAATTTGAACCGTTTAGGAGTTATACGTAAAAAACGAGAATTTTCGACATTTTACGTTTTTTGAAATGTCGATATCTTCTTAATGGTGGGTCGTAAGAAAAAAATTGTTATATTTTTTTTTTTTTGATGACATAATCTACAAGTTTTTCATGAAACACTTTTTGAAAGCATTTACCGTTTCCGAGTTTTATGCGAAGAACTGATATTTTCGACATTTAACCTTGGATATCTATTGACGCGCACACAATTTGGTAATGTACTTTCGCGACAGCATTTCTTATGCCAAAATAAAGACAATTGCATTTAAAAACCTTCACTTGGAATTTTGTTGGCAGAAAAAGTACAATTTGCCTGGGCTATTTACGTATTCCAGAATTCCCCAGATGAAATCAACGGTGGCCGCTACAGTTCACAGGTGTTCACTTCTTAGTGAACACCTTATATCATGGGCGCCTACGACATATTCGGTTTATACGGCTCCCCACCCTTGGAGTTATACTAAGGGTCTGATGGTCCTCCAGGTCAGGGGTTGTACGTGCGTCGAGGTAATTTCCTACCACGGAAAAAAACTGTGTTCCGAAACAACAACAAGCCTTGGATATGGATGATTTTAAAGTTGACGACCCCAGCAACCGAAACAAGGACAATGAATTTTGGATCTGCACGTGGAACTTCCTTATACAGAACACGTGCAGCCGAACAATTAGTGGAGAACATGGACTGGCTGGAGCCTGACGTAACAGCCATCCAGGAAGTGCGATGGGATGGAGAGGTCATACGGAGACTGGAATCGTCTGACATCTACTACGGCGGCGGGTGCTTCAAGGAGCAGGGTCAGGGGCTTTTTGGTTGTGGTTTTGTGATAAGGGGAAGACTTAGGCAAGAAGTCTTGGGCTTCCGAAGTGTAAGCGAGGGCCTGGTCACAATCAGTATCGAAGGATAATTTAAGAACATTAGGTACGCTGATCTGTGCTTACGCCCCCCATGAAGAGACAAATGACTCAACCAAAGAAGCATTCTACGATATCCTGGAGACAACGTATGATATGTGCCCGAAATACGACGTGAAGATCATTCCTGGTGACTTCAACGGAAGGTTCGGAAAAGAGGGCATCTTTGGTTCGATGGTAGGAGGAAACACCCTTCACAAGAAAACCTCCGGCAACGGATACATACTGGTAGACTTTGTGGTGGGGCGAAATGCCATCACCTCAATACACACAAGGGGATTTATGGCGGTCGCGTGATCAACGAACCGTCAACCAAATCGACCACGTTGCAATAGACGCGAGACATGCTTGGACATCCGAACATTCCGATGGGCCAACATTGACTCGGATCATTACCTGGTGGTAGCTAGACTACGTATGCGGATATCCATGACGCCACAATGCAGAGCGGATGCTGTGAAAAGGTTCAATGTCTTACTTACATACTTTACTTTTGATGGCGCTCACAGCAAAGGATGGGCTTCGGCCTCAACTAACAAGCCCCTCCAGGCAGCTCTGTCCCTAGCTAGCCGCTTCCAGTTGCACACACCGAGTGCTTTGATGTCGTCATTCACTTGTTTGCGCCACCTGTTACGGGTTCTTCCTCTGCTGCGTAGACTCGTCGGGCAGGTGCGTTGCTGTCCATAAGCTCCACGTGCCCCAGCCATCTCAGCCGCTGTATTTTCAGCTTTTGACCAACGTCGCTGTATAGCCCGTATAGCTCGTCGTTGAATCTTCTCCTCCATACTCCTTCGATACACACCGGACCGAAAATCACACGAAGAATCTTCCTCTCAAAGCACCCTAGCAGATTTTTATCCGAATCTTTCAGTGTCCATGCTTCTGACCCATAAATCAGGACCGGGATGATTAGGGTCTTGTATAAAGTCTCCTTGGTTCTCTAAGAGAGGGCCTTACTACTTAAATGCCTTCTTAGACCGAAGAAACAGCGGTTGGCAAGAGTTATTCTTCGCTTGATATCTGCACTGTAATAGTGGAGCCCAGGTAGACAAAGTCCTTGACAACTTTGAAGTTATATCTGTCCATCGTGATATTTTGCCCGAGTCGACGATGTTCAGATTCCTCTCTCGATGACAGCATATACTTCGTCTTGTCCTCATTAACCGCCAATCCCATTCTAGCCGCCTCCGATTCAATGCTCGCAAATGCCCCTGCCACAGCTCGCTTCGTTCTGCCGACAATGTCTATGTCATCCGCATATGCAAGCAATTGAACGGACTTTTGATAGATTGTACCGCTGGTGTTGACATGCGCGTTGCGTACAATGGCTTCAAGAACGATGTTGAATAGGTTGCGTGATAACGCGTCACTTTGCCTCAATCCTTGCTCAACATCAAAGGAATCGGTGGTGTTCTTACCAATTTTTACGGAGCAGCGAGATTTCGCTATCGTCATCCTGCACAGGCGGACGAGTTTGGCAGGGATGCCGAGACTCGACATGGCTCTGTATAATTCGTCCCTTTTCACGCTATCATACGCGACTTTAAAATCGATAAAATGGTGGTATGTATCGATCTGGAATTCCCGGGATTTTTTTAAAATCTGTCGGAGTGTGAACATTTGATCGACGGTTGACTTGCCTGGCCTAAAACCGCACTGATAGGGGCCGATCAGATCGTTGACAAAAGGTTTTAAGCGTTCACACAGGATGGCCGACAAGATTTTATAAGCGACGTTTAGGAGACTAATTCCTCTGTAGTTAGTTTATTTCAGAACATATCCCTTTTTATGGATGGGGCACAATATACCGAGGTTCCATTCATCGGGCATACTTTCCTCCGACCAAATTTTGCAGATGAGCTGGTGTATGCCCCTAGCCAATTCATCTCCCGCTGATTTAAATAGTTCGGCTTGTAAGCCATCCGCACCAGCAGCCTTGTACGACTTAAGTTTGGATATCGCCAGCCGCACTTCGGTTAGGTCGGGTGGACGGAACTCTTGGCCATCATCGTCCAAGTTGAATGGAGCGTTCTGCCTATTAGCGGCATCATGGCTGTTTTCGCCATTAAGCAGTCTAGACAAGTGTTCTTTCCAGATCCTCAGCACTGACTGTGTGTCTACTACCATATTCCCACTCTCATCAAAGGTCTCAACACCAAAGGTTCAATGTCGAGAAGCTTAAATCGCAAGAGACCGCCAGAACTTTTGCTGACCACGTAACTCTTAATCTCTCAGGAAGTCCGCCACCAGCATCAAGTGCAGAGGACCAGTGGAAACACTGTCAGCAAGCCATCAGAAGTGCCGCCTCTGATGTGCTGGGTTTCACTAGGCGACCACAAAGAAACCCCTGATTCGATGAAGAGGGCCGGCTGGCGCATGCAGCTAAGGAAGAGGCCTACCAGGCAATGCTGCAGACTCGAACAAGAGCTGCTGAGAGAGTAGCCCGGGAGCCGGGGCGGTTGAGTCTATTGAGGGCAGGGTTGATGTTCGAAAATTTTATAAAAGGGTGAAACGATCCACCCAAGGAAACAAAGCTAGAACAGAAGCCTGCCGAGATGAGAGTGGGAATTTGGTAGTAGATACACAGTCAGTGCTGAGGATCTGGAAAGAACACTTCTTTTGACTGCTTAACGGCGAAGACAGCCAATATACCGCTAGTAGGAAAAACACTCCATTCAACCTGGACGATGATGGCCAACAGTTCCGTCCACCCGACCTAGCCGAAGTGCGGCTGGTGATATCCAAACATAAGTCGTACAAGGCTGCTGGTGCGGATGGCCTACCAGCTGAACTATTCCAATCAGCGGGAGATGAGTTGGTAAGGAGCATACACCAACTCATCAGATGACATAGACATTGTCGGCAGAGCGAAGCGAGCTGTGGCAGGCGCATTTGCGAGCATTGAATCGGAGGCGGCTAAAATGGGATTGGCGGTTAATACAAGTACAAGAGTACAAGACAAGACGAAGTATATCCTGTCATCGAGAGAGGAATCTCAACATCGTCGACTCGGGCAAAATATCCCGATGGACAGATATAACTTCGAAATTGTCAAGGACTTTGTCTACCTGGGCTCCACTATTACCTCGCAAAATGACATCAGTGCCGAGATCAAACGAAAAATTACTCTTGCCAACCGCTGTTTCTTCGGTCTAAGAAGGAATTTAAATAGTAAGGCCCTCTCTCAGAGAACTAACTAGACCTTATACAAGAGCCTTATTATCCCAGTCCTGCTCTATGGGGCAGAAGCATGGACTAGACACTGAAAAAATCGGATGAAAGTCTGCTAGAGTGCTAGATTTTTCGTTTGATTTTCGGTCCGGTGACCGAAAGGAGTGTGGAGGAGAAAATTTAACGACGTACTATTTTTGAAGTTATGTTAGGTACAACGTGAGGTAATTTTTGACAACATCATTTTTAATGATTCCTGTAAGTAATAACTTTTTTCTTTAAAGTTCAGTTTAAACTTTGAAAATATCTCGTTTGCACCCTAAGAAACCTTAAATTAGTTATAAGACCTTTTTTAATAAAATAAAAAATACGTTTCCATAACTAAGAATTTCTTGAGAAGTAAGGGATGTATAACAAAAGTGTTGACGGAACTTTGTAGGAAAACATAGGTTTAGTACCTTCAGAAATCATTAAAAATTTTGTTGTTAAAAATTACCTCACGTTACATAACTTCAAAAACAACAAAAACAAAATTTGTTTCCAATTTCTAACGGCATTTTTTTGAAAACTTGACGTGATAGAGACATTCGGAGCTCAGATTTGAATTCTACACACAAAAACCCCTAGAAAAATATAGTTTTGTTAAAAGAGAAAAAATCGTGCGGACCAGTTCTAATTAATTTGCGCTGAAACTGGATTTTAGACCATAGTGCGACGTGTAAATTCGACTTTAACACCGAAAATCGGTCTATCGTGGTGTCTCCTCATATTGAAATAGAGTTTGTTTTTCAGCAATGAACACAAAGTGGGCGCAGGTAAAAACTACAGCTTAAAGTTGAAACTTCAAAAGTTGTATTCAACAAAAATTTTTATTTTAAAACGATGCGACATTCTTGAAATTTATTTCCACACTACCTTTGAGGTAGAATGCAGGGTGCGTTTGAAATAGACTTAACTTTTGTGTGCTTTATTTATTGTCACCTTCTTTTTCTTTTCCTCATTTACATTGCTTTCTTACTTCATCTCTGTCTGAAGCAATGTCCTCATTATACTGATCAACAATGTTTACAGAAACGACAAACTTTCCTCATCTCGAAATTTCGTAAACTATGGACCTACTTAAATGTTGTAAGGAATTATTTGTACTTACTCACGTTATGTGTTTCAAATTGCTGTATTTGTTATAGAACTCTCCGAAACGGCTCGACCGATTTTAATGAAATTTGGTGTGTATATTTGGTAGGTATGAGAATCGGTTTTAGAGTAGTACTTCATACCGTGAAGATTAGGGTGGTCCTTTCCAGAAAATTTTTTTTAATTTTTTTGACGAATTTTTGTTTTTGATTTTTTTTAGATTTGTTATCAAAAAATACTTCTAACCCCAAAATTTCACCCTCCTACACCAACCACCCATTTTTTAAATCGCGATTTTATATTTTTGTATTTTTTGTTAATACAAACGTAATTTAGCCGTTGCGTCGTTCTAAACGCAATTATTTATGTTGTTAAAAGACAGATGGCAATTATTTATGTTGTTAAAAGACAGATGGCGCTACTACTATAATCATATCATATAATACTATAATCAAAGTTTCACAAGGCAGTGCGTGCAAAATTGCTTAAGTATCAAAACGCAATGCGTGCAAAATTTTCCACGATTTATTTTAATTTACAAGAAAAATAGGTATCATCCCATTTCTGCGTAAAAAATGTGTGTACTGTTGTACCTACATAATGTATTTACAAAAAGAAATTTTGTTTAAGACTTTACAAAATTAATAATTTCTCTCAATTTGATATAATATGTAATCATTAAAGCGTTTGTTAGATACGGGGTTTAGGAAGAAATGGGACGATATACCTACGTCTTTTGTGAATGTGAAAGGTTGCTTGAATACCTATTTAAAGAATTCAAAAATTATCGGCATACCGTTATTCACCAGTAAGTACCTACTACTATTTTGTGAAATATTGTGATTTGGTAGAGAAATCAATGTGTTTCGAGTTTCTTAAACAAATATTTTTGTAGATACGGGGTTAAGGAAGAAACGGGACGATATACATACATACGTCTTTTGTGAATGTGAAAGGTTGTTAAAATACCTACTTAAGGAATTCATAAATTATTGACATACCATTATAATTCAGTAAGTAAAACAATTCGATCTATTTGTGTGTGTGTTACACTGAACAATGCCAGCAAGACGCCATGGGGCCCATTTGGGCCGTTGAACGAATAGAGCAACAAACATGCGAAATTTTAGAGTTGATTTAGAGTTGAAAGAACCGAGGAACAAATCCAACAAAATAAGGAAAATGTGCGTCGCAATTGAGTTCATCTCAATCAGAAGTAGAGTCACGAGCCGAACGAAATCTGCAACGACAATGCAACAGAGATAATTGCACCGGTTCGTAGTTGACACAGTCAGAGCAAATGCACGACAACGCTAACAAGTACATTGAGCATTTTCATTCGCTTCGTTCCTTTGTCTCACATTCGGGTACGAGCCAGATATTCAATATTCCGGCCATCCGAAAGTGCTAATTGGTGCAATGGACAAAGAATGTCCCCATTTTCATGCGCTCAAATACAAGAATGAGCCAGCCGGCATGTGTTGCGCATCAGGAAAAGTGCAACTGCCAGAAATTCAGACAACACCAGAACCATTCAAAGGCTTGCTCATCGGCACGGATCCAGATTCGAACCTGTTCTTAAAGTCCATTCGCAGATTCAATTCATATGTTCAAAGCAACATGTGTTCGGAGCAACAGAAATAATTCAAAATACTGCGGCAAATGGTCAACAATTCAGCTCAACATTTAAAATCAAAGGCCAGGTGTACAACAAAGTGGGCTTATTGCCGCCAATGCCAAACGAAAGTCATAAATTCTTATCAATCGTGTAGACTCCGAACGCGCACTCGTCAATCTCGTGGATGCACGTTGCGGCTACATTAACCTAAATTCGCCTCAAGCCAGGCAAATCGTTGCAGAGTTGGCCAGGCCACCCTATTAAATGAACATAATGATCTTTTAAAATTCTTCAAATTTCACATGCACGAACTGCAAATTGACAATCACACAATCCACAAAATAAATGCTGGTGTGCCCCAGGGCTCCGTTTTGTCTCCGACTCTCTTCCTTATTTTTATAAATGATCTTTTGTCTGAAACTTCTAATCCATTAAACTGTTTCGGTGATGACAGTACCCTCAGCTTCTCATATTCGTTTACAGATTCTCATCCATGTCCTTCGGATGTGGAACTTGAACGGCAGCGTATGATAAGCTCATTAAATTCTGATCTCGACAGCATTGTCCAATGGGGAATCAAAAATCGCGTAGAATTTAATGCTTCAAAAACTCAATGCTGTCTAGTGTCGTCAAAACGAAACCCACCCCTCATGCCACTATCCATGAGTGGTTCGTGCATTGAGGAAACCGAAAAGCTTTCAGTCCTCGGTATGTGTATCACAGACCACCTTCTGTGGAACGATCACATATTTGATGTTGCCAAAAATGCTGATTAATGTTTAGGTTTTCTTCGGCGATGCAAGAAATTTTTCACCCCTTCTGATCTGGCTGTTATCTATAAAGCCTTTATTCGTCCAAAACTCGAGTACAATTCTCATGTTTGGGCAGGTGCTCCAATAACTCACCTGAGTCTATTGGATAGAATTCAAAGAAGAGCTATGAAAATGATAGGTGATAGAAATATAACGGAAGCATTTGCACCTCTCGAACACCGACGCAATGTTTCATGTCTTTCGTTATTTTACCGTTATTTTCATAACCAGTGCTCTAGCGAAATAGCCAGTTGCATTCCTCCCCTAAAACAATTCAACCGTAATACTCGTATTTCTAGGAATGCACATCAGTTTACCCTTGAGCCCAACTTCGGACGTACTGTTAAGTATAGAGATTCTTTCTTTAGTCGCACTACAAGAATGTGGAATGCTTTACCCGGCACTATTTTTCCCTGCCATTTTGATATTCAAAGGTTCAAAACCAATGTGCACCGGCATCTCCTCTTAAATCTTTTCCTATTTTCCTAACGCTCGCACTGTGTTTAAACATTTTAAGGGTAGTAAGAACCCCTTTAGTGCGCGCTTAATTTAAAAAAAAAAAAAAAAAAAAAAAAAAACACTATCGTTATCAATCCTGATAAAACACCAGCTGGAGAGCACGTGCGTAGATTCAATGCGCCTGTTGTTGACGACATTGCCGCAATCATGGTTGGCACAGCTTCGTGAGACATTGTAATTCGAAGAAAAAACAATAACCTGGAGTTCATCGCCGACACCCATCGTTCATACGATGCTCTCGAATACCCGCTAATTTTCTGTAAGGGGCAAGACGGATATTGCATAATCATTAAACAACGAGATCCCGTCACATGTAAATTCTTCATTCACTGGCTGAACACAATGTTGAAGCTCCGCCAAAATATAGTGCTGGTGCTGCAACAGTTTTCTTCTCAATATAACACAAGAATCACTAACGTTTTACGTTTGTTTATCGAATGACAATGCGTACCGTCGTTTCCGATACCATAAACGTTAAACACACTTATTATTTATTTAACAACAAAAATATTCACTAGAAAAATTTTCTATGGTAGAACAACGTTTTCCGGGTCACCTAGTAATCATATAATATTCAGAACTATATATTCTAGGCAATATTTTTTTTTAATTTGACCATTTTTGAAGTCGCAATTTCTTGCTGATGTGATACGTAAAAAGCATCATAATATTTCTTCTAGAGAATACTAATATCTGCAAAATAGGTTCAAAATTGTTTCCATCAAATTCGTCATTTAAGAGAAAAGGGCTAAAAACCGGTATTTTGGACTCTGGGTGATTTCTTGAAATAATGATATAATACAAATTATGTCTGCTTTTTTTTGCAAGCTTATATAGGGCTACATTATGTTTAAATTTTGTTTAGGTACACAATTTTTCGATAAAACGTGCCGTTTAAAATATATAATGCAAAAAACCTATTTTTTGACATTTGACGCTATTTAAGTACTTAAGTACTTATGACTTGTCTGGAAAAAGTGTAAACACTATTTTCTAGAGAATATTAGGTTCTACAAATTGAGTTTAAGGTTTTTTTTCGACAACTTCGTCATTTAAGAGTAAAACGCGAAACACCAGAAATTTAGAATTTTTGTCAAACTTTTAAAATAAATATATCTTTAAAACGGATGTTTGTAAGAAAAAAATAATGATTTGTTCCTATAAGGGGTTACGTAATGTACTACAAACCTTGCACTCAGATGTTTTCAAAATTATGAACCGTTTAGGAGTTATACGTGAAAAACGAGCATTTTCGACATTTAACGACGATTTTTGAAATGTCGATATCTTCTTAACGGTGAGTCGTAGGAAAAAAATCGTCATACCTTCAAAATCTACAAGTTTTGTATGAATTACTTTTCGATAGCATTTACCGCTTCGGAGTTTTATGCGAAAAACTGATATTTTTGACATTTTACCTTGAATGGCGGCATTAGCGGCAAAGGTGCGAGGTGGCAAAGTGAAAATTAAGAAGGAGCACCCCAAAATCTATAAAAATGAAAAGTTTTCAAAACTACTCCAAAAACTTTCCAGGCAAACCCCTTTTTTCGCCCAAATGATTGGACTTAAGTATGTTGTGTTCAGTGTTACCGCAGGTTTAATTTGTAATGAGTCCCGGAGGCAGCAAAGATAAGTCATTTTTAAAATAAAAGAGTCCCGATAAAAAAATTGTTTAAAGAGTATGATAAGACGTTTATTTTATATTTTAATAATAAAAAAAAATACTTTGAAATCATAAAAAAATATATTTAATTCATAAATATTGCTAAACTAACTAATTTTAAAAACAATCTTTTTTTTTAACAAAATGAAATAAAAGTGCTTGAACTTAAAAATTGACTCAACCGTATTATATAAAGTGTTTATTTGTATTCTTAAAAAAATGAGTCAAATCTAAAAAAGATGAGTCCCTGAGCCAAGTTTAAAAAAATGAGTCCCTTTTAACTTTTAAATGAGTCCCAGTGGTAACACTGGTTGTGTTTTTACTGTAATATAAGTGAAGAAGGAACTTTGCTTTCCTTTCATTAAATTAACAAAAATACCCCCAAAAAAACAGAAAACATTTAACAAATAAATTGAAATTATCACAATTACCTAATTAAGGACTCATTGAATTGCGTAGGAACATTAAATTCATCAACAAGTCCATTAGCACTGAAAAACGCTTCTTGAAAACAAACGCCTCAGTTTACCATCCTACCTCTATATATATTTGAGGAATATAACTAATATATTGAATTAAAGTACATTTAATAATTTACCCTTTGTTCAAGTCATTTCTATTGGGGCATTTAAACTAACAAAATTAATTTAACACCACAACCATAAATCATTTCTCAAGGCAAACATACCTATAGGTATTGCAATGCCTTAATGAAGTACCATTATAGTTGACGAGCCTGGAACAATTTACAGGACCCCATGGTTATCGGTTAGGTCAATGTTAGACCACTTTCAATACCTCTTTAAAACCACACGCAAACACAAAAGCTATAATTATGTTCTATCAAAGAGGAATTGTTTTGGGAAATGGTTGATGAATTAAAGTGTTCCGGGACAAACTCAATGCCAATTTTTGACTCCTGATGCAGATATAGCTTTCATAATTCTATTCAGATTCATAGAATTCTGCAATCATGTTTTTTTCTTGTTTTGTTTATTTTTGGCCTTTTGTTGTGTTGTATCTCTATGTGGTTTTGTTTGATATACACAGAGATAGCATCCATCCCAGTTCTTATAATATCTGCTGCATGTATTCATTTCATATTGAAATTACATGCAGTAGAGCATCCGGAGCATTTTGTAGTTAGAGTTAGAGAGAGATTAGTCCTCTGATAGAGTTGCACAGTTGTGAATTTTAATTACAAAGTTCGAAGCGATATTAGAGCAAAGTGAAGGTCTGCGTTAAATTTGGGAGCTGAGACAGCTTGGCGTTGTGCGGTTTGGCGTAATAGTAGCATGCTACTGTTACCATTTTTGGTTCGTAGATATTAGCTATTCATGCAAGTAGTAGTGCAGTTACAGTAGAAGTGACATCAGGATGATTATATTATCGTCAAATGTACGTACGTAATACGCGGTAAAATACTCGTATGTGTGAATGTAATTCCATCATGGGTTTTATGAATATTTGAATAAATATGAGTGAGGAATGCATGAGCGAGTGTACGGACGGACATGTATGTATATATTTATAATTTTTATATTTTATATATTTTATTTATTTATAATTTAGGAATTATTTACATACATATATGTGTTAAATGTGGCAAGGCAGTGTGATATGGTCAAACACAAAAAGAATTAAACTATTTAAACTTTATGGTTGTAATATCAACATCTATATTAAACTTCAAAGGATTATTAAATTTCAAAAGGAAGGTCCTTTTTATCAATCATTCGTCAACCAGATTGATCACATTGCGATCACGCCCGGCACTTCTCCAGTATCAGGGATGTCCGAACGTTCCGTTGCGTATCAGGGATGTCCGAAAGTTGTTTGTATAGCTAAGGTATAGGTAAAGCTTCGGAGTTCAGATATCTCGAGCACAGCCAAACCGAAGAAATGCTGTGAGGAAGTCTGACGTCGGACAGCTACAATCGCAAGAAATTGTTAGGTCTTTTCCCGATCGAGTTTCGAATAACCTCTTAAGAGGAACTATGCCGCCAGCATCAGGTGTTGTGAGCTATTACCAGGAAGCCATCAAAGAAGCTGCATCTGACGAGCTGGGTTTTACTCGACCACCACATCAGAACATATGTTAAGACGGCGAGTGCCCACAAGCACATACAGCGAAGCAGAAAGCATACAAAGCATCGCTGCACCCAAGAACCTGAGCTGCTCCCGAGCAAACAACCCGAGGAGAAGAGAGAGCAACACCGGCATTTCAGAAAGAAAACGAGGGAGCCTGAGAAACGCGAGATCGAGGAAATTGAGCGAGATCCAGGAATGAGGTTCAGAAGTTTTAACAAAAGGTGAAAAGAAGCTTTCAGGGCTATAAGGCCTGAACCGAAGCCTGCAAGGACGAGAAAGGGAAGTGGATCCGCAGTCGATCCTGAGAATAAGAAAGGACGCTCAACACCGACGCCTTGGACAGAACGTCATCATAGACAGATATAGCTTTGAGGTAGCTAAGAACTCTGTCTACGTGGCTCCGCTATCAAAGCAGACAACGATACCAGCGCTTAGATCAAACTAAGGATAATTCTTGCCAATCGCTGTTTCTTTGGGCTAAGAAGGCAATTGAAAAGTAAAGGCCTTTAATTTTAGTAATCAAAAAACTCGTGCAGTAGCTCCACAACGTAATTTTGTACGTGTCTACAATAAGTAAAACCCTCTCTCGTCTCAAATAATTAAAGTTGGTATCGCTGTATGGTGCAGAGCAGAGATGACTATTTACTACACATGTAGTATTTCTACTACATTTATTTATTTTATGCATCTACTACGTAGCAACTACGTAAACTATGTAGCGGCTCCGTGAAACGTATTCTTTAAAAAGAAGTCGTTGTTAAACGTATAACACGCTAAACGTATAACATTGCTAAAAAAAACGTTTTTTCTATATACACTTTGATTTTTCATTATCTACTACAAATTTTTGAAATCTACTTCGTTTTTTTTTTGCCAATTTGCTTCACTTTCTGGGCTCAGCATTGTCATCCCTGGTGCAGAGGCATGAATATTTGAGAGAAAAATTCTTCGGGCGATTATCGCTCCCCTCTGTAAGGACGGGGAATGGGGGAGAAGATAAAACAACGAACTTTACAGGCTGTAAAGCGACATTTACCTAGTTACAAAAGTGACTGAGGTGGTTGGGTCACGTAGAGAGGATGGGAACCAATGCTCTGGCCAGAAAAGTCTTTGAATCCATCCCCGAGGAACGGTGCAACCGGCGCGTGGCGGCACGCAGTAAAAGAAGACCGCGAAACCAGTGGGGCAGGCAAGTGGAAGAGGACCTTAACCAACTTGACGTGCGAAACTGGAAACAGTTACCTAGGGTTAGAGCTGGCTGGAAAAGGCTTGTGGGTTGAGGCCCTGTCCTGTTCTGTCCTCTCCACACCGGACTGTAGCGCCACCGTAAGTAAGTTAGTAAGGTAGTAGGTAGGGGCTTAGGTACCCACCAGAGGGACAAGGGAGATACTTGCTCTCCCTGCCCCATGTGATCCATCATACCAATATAATATGATTTGTTAACTAAGAAATTTTGACAAATACGACTGTTTAATTGTATTTTTTTTTTTTTGTCAGAGTTCAAGGTTTGCCCCCTGATCCAGGCCGTGTACGTACAAGCAATTTCATTTTATTCTTTGTTTTGTTCGGAAATGTGGTTATTTTCTTGGCAGCTTTATTTCCGGGTATATGGTTTAGATTTTATCATTATCAAATTTTTAGAACAACAAACATGCCATCTTAGATTCAATAATGTAAATTCGATCAAAGTTAAAAAAATAAATGCAAATATAATTATGTTTTTGATAGTGGATATAAGCAAATAAGTTCCTATAATTAGTTCGGAATAAGTTCTACTGGTGACTAAGCCTTTAAGCAGCGTCCACATTTTGTCGACCAACATTGTTGATTTACGTTATCGATCATTGTTGATTTACATTATCCATCGACATTGTTGATTTACATTATTGATCAACGTGCTAATTGTTGAAGGGTGTACTGTCATGTGCTTACCAATGGAGACGCAAAACCCATGTCCATTCCATGCAATGTCTATACAAATCTGATTGTTTTGTTGCTGTGATGTTGGGCATTTTTATAGCCCTGTAGCTCCGTGCATGAAAAAACTCGTGCACCTACTCCATTTTGTTCGTCCATTTCATTTTAAATAACATGGGGACAGTTTTAAACGGTCTAAGAATCACGCAAAAACAAATCCATCGATCTCTCATACTGTATAGGGCTCTCTATTCCAGCAACTACTTAACCGCTGAGCAAACGTTCAGCACCTTATAGGCTATTGATTATTTCATATAGAAAGGAACTAAGACATTCGCGGGTTTTTATTGTAAAAATCATTCATAGCTTATTGAAGATGAGAAAACCGCGAGTGCTATTGAATGAGAGGGTGCAATTTTGAGGGGGAGGGGTTAATGCAACTCTTTTCGTATTTTGCATATAACTCGAAAACCAAGCTTAATTTCGAGAAAATGCAGTTAACCTTTATTGTAGAAAATACAATTTTAAAATTCCATCTGTTAAATTGACTTTAAAACTTTCATAAATACATTATGTACCTACTTAACTGTTTTAAAGACCTTGAACTATTTTTTTACTTAATTGCTCAAATTAAACTCAGTTTCCTTTTTCCAAAATAACAGAATTTGACTATCATGAATCTTATTTTAAATTTTGTAAGCTTGTCAAATTCAAGTCTTTCAAGTATTTTCCCCATTCTTGTCACGTAAAATTTGTAATGTTTCCTTCCATCGAACAATTTACATGCATCAAACGAACATTGTGTTGTGTACCTATACATAGGTACCTGTGGGCCTAACTTACACCGCATCTTTTGAAATCTTTGAGTTTCTCACAATCTAAACATTTGTACCGTTAAAATTACAAGAACATCGGTGTCACACGTATCAACTTTTGAATTTCTTTTGCATAAAAAAAAAAAAGAAAAAATACATCTAACAAAATTAAACTTTTCATTCTGTTATGTAGGTAGGTACACCTGCACAATTCCATAACAAGGACATCCTTCACATGATGCACATGAACAGTACAGAACACATCTCCATAGCTGATTAAAAAAAACTACATTATGTAAATTTTGAACATAAGGCACGCTGGCGCTGGCTGTATCCTCACCATCCAAGCTAGCTGATGGCACAAACTGTAACTAAAGAACAAGTGATATTCTAAGAGATAAAATAAAAAAGAATAAATAAATTCAGTGCAAGATACACGCGAAGCTTCAAACTGCATAAATAACCCGAAAAAAGTTGGCATCCATCGTCGACTACTTACTCAAAAATGCAATCCATGTCCTACACTATACAAGCTCAAAGTAAGATAAGATGCACCGCATGCATCAGAACCAGAAGCTCTAGAACAGATGCAACGCGTTTCGTTTTGTTTTTGTTTTTATACTATAGCGCGCAAAAAGATAGCGAATCAAAAAGGTTGAAATGATGCGGAAATTGTAAATACAGCGCCAAAGGACCTCTTTCTCTTTTACGAATATACAATATGGGTTGTGGATTTTGTATGAAAATCTCCTGCCACATGTTAGATGATGTAATCAAATAAAAGAGCGTGATGGTAGCTTCCAAGTTCCAACCCATATAGGACTATAGAGGTAATAAATGCATGTGTTTCATCATAGGTAGGTACTGCTTTACTTTTCCTTACAAACGCAACGGCAATGAGATGAAGTTTGGACCGAAATTGTTGAACTTAATATGCTACTCTGTAACATCCACGAAAACTTTGAGTTACCCTGTCGAAATAGATGTTCAAATTTGCATTTAAATAGAGTCCTGTTTTGCTTACCAAGCTATCAAAAAATGTAAAACAAATATACCTATACCTAAGTATGTGCGAGTGCTTGAAGTTTCAACTGAAAGTTAAAGTCATTAAAACCACGAACAATATGGACGTTTCCTCTTTCGGAGAAAATGTTCACATATATAGGTATAGAGAAGAGACATTCTATTTTTTTTATGTTTATTTTTGATTTAGTACTAGAATAATACATATAAAAATCTATTAAAAAGGAGCAACGATTCGAAAAAATAAAACAAATTAAAAATAACACAACATTTTTAATGTCAATTTAATTTTTCTAAGCTTGAATGTATTTCGAACCTACTGTGTACTGTTATTCATCTTCAGCAATTTAAACTTTTCCTTTGTTTGCCAAATTAATGTATTTCTGAAGATGAACCACAGTTTAGGTTCGAAATGCAAAAAACGGAAAACGGAAGTAATTTGCGTACATTTTTTTGAACGCTATTCTTTGCAGAATATACTCTCAACCCACAAAGCTGGTTCAAATTCCGGTAGAAGTACAAATTTAAATATTTTATTCACTTTAAAAAATTGTGAACATGTACATGAGAGGTGAGTAGGGTGGCTTCATCTTGGAAAAGTCCAGTTTTAGTATGCAACTTTTCATTGAAATCTGTTCCAACTAACGCAGTTCCAATAAGCAGTTCAATTTTCCATAGGAAACACACGAAGTTTTCACAGAGTACTTACTCGAAAATTCGCTAAAAGCTTATGAACATTTTTTTTTAATTAGTACATACATAACATTAAGGACAATAATTATTCCTTCTTCGTGACCTTTCTTAAGATTTTAACATTAAGGACTATATAAAAAAATAGGTATGGGTGATTCTACAAACTATGGAATAAAATGATGATAATTTCGGCACGACACTTTTTGAAACAAATAGTGGTAAAAACTAACTTTAATGAAACATTAGAACGTCCTTTCACATACCACAAAACGGCCAGTCAAAAAATTTAAAATTATGGGCATTTTTTTTAAATTAAGTGCTCAGGGGACTTAATTTTTTTTTACGGGGACTACTATAAAACACAAAATATCTTATAAATCATTATGTTTTCCTATTAAAATTGTAACTTATATGATGTTTACACAAAATACATAGTAAATCCTTAACAAAAATACATAAAAGTATCCAGAGCAATTGTTATGTAGATGCCTAGCATTATATTTTAGATTTTAGTTTTATCTCTGTTGTTTCTAATATAAAGTTACTCAAAACCGTGGTAAATAAATTATTTTTGTGTTAAATAATTTATTTTTAGGAACGTTAATCAAAAAAGTAATGAATTTAAAAAAATTGCCTCAATAAGCACATTTTATTTAAAAAAAAAAATGCCAGGGGACTGAGTGTTTTCATAGTTCTTGCGCAAAAGACATAGTAAAGCTTTATTTGACATAAGAAAAAAAAAATTGTTTATACTGTGGTTTCACTAGGCCTATACAATAGCGCGAAAAAATGTGCATGCTTTCATACAAAATTTGTACGTAAATCCTTGCCAGGGGACTGAGAAACTGAGTGGACATTCCACGTTTTCTATCACAAATGTCTTCTTCACAACTGACATACATAACGGACGCAATGAACTTTCACTGTTATGTGTTAGCGAGGCTCCAAACTTCAATATACCATATCTGGAACTTCGATTGGTGCGTTAGTTATCGAAATTTTTGACTGTTTCAATCTCCAGGGGACTGATAAGAAACACGGGGGACAAAGTTTAATGATTTTTTTTGTAATAAAATAAATAGTTATGAAAGATTTTTTTACGTCATAATAAAGATTTATAACCTATGGTTACCGTGACCATTTTTCCAAACACGAAAAAGAGGACAGGCAAAACAATTTTTTTTTTAAATATGGGTAACACAGTTCACTCCAATTATGTAAATTTTGCATTCTATGAAAACTATTTGTTCTTTCTTTCCAAGCTGCTCAGCCGAAATTACAATTTGTGTTTGCAGTACAAAATGTAATTAACCAAGTAGTGATTTAATGTGTCTTGCAGGTTTTTAGAAATAATGTCTGAGTTTTCCCCTGGAAGTTATTTAACATCCAATATTTGTATAACTGAATTCCTTTGTTAAATTAAAAGTAACGCTTCAGCATTGTGCAAAGCTTAAAGGATCCGCGATTGAAACAGTCTAAAAACTAGTCAACCGCGAAACAAGTCAACTCTTATAAAATCCAGGGATAGAGGTTCGAACACGATTTTAAGAATTGCTTCGCATTTAGTTCTGGCGCATGAGTATTTGTCTTCAAAGCATGATTTAATTAACTTATTTGTGCAGTAATGTAATTTGTTACAATAATCTAACCGCCTTCTTGTGCTTGTTATTGTTGAGGTGCTACTTTATATACGTCCCCCTTCCCACCTATTAGCTATTGAAGAATTTGCAAAGGGTTTTGAGTATGAGGACAAAATGCAAAAGAACTTTTTAAATTTTAAAACAGTACCTATATGTAATTATCACCAGTGCAGGGGTGCGTTCTTTTAATTACAATAGTAAACAATGTTCGTTCCTTAAATTAAGAAAAGTTAGGATTTGTAATTATCATCACATCGTTCATTAATTCAGTTTATTAGTTAGTGTATTAGTACTCGATAAATGTTTTAGAGAAGAAAAATTATTTTTAGGAGAAAAAAAGGACATTGAGAGGATATTTTGGGAAAAAGAGGACAATATACTTTTTATATATATATTTTCCTTTTTAAGCAAACAATATAGGAAGGATACAAATGCTTAAAAGAGGACTGTCCTATCAAAAAGTGGACGTATGGTC
The DNA here is from genome assembly GCA_949320155.1 of Melangyna quadrimaculata. Taxonomy (NCBI): domain Eukaryota; kingdom Metazoa; phylum Arthropoda; class Insecta; order Diptera; family Syrphidae; genus Melangyna; species Melangyna quadrimaculata. The sequence goes on along the minus strand of OX439484.1, from coordinate 77,864,668 downwards.
ACCGTACCTATGGTCATACTTTTACTGTTGATTTTAGTGTGGACCCTAAAATAAAAGAACAGTTATGATTTTTTTTTTTGGAAAACAAGCGGGGGACACGTCAGGGGACTGAGAACTGGGCACTTTGAAGAATTGTTTGAGTAACGAAAATGTATCAGATCTTTATAATTTTTGTTTGTCATAGTAGGTATGAACTTGATTGACTGCTGCAAAAAAAAATCAGATTGATTGGTTCAACCGTTTTCCAAATATCAGCGTGGCCATAGAAAATTCCATCATTTGTAGAATTACCCGTATGTATTTTAATTTTTTTAAACTTTTTTCAAATTTACAGTAAATACACAAAAACAACTTTAGGCATATTTATTTTAAAAATTGTGTTAAACCATTTGCTTCAAAAGTATCCAACCGATTTCTATAAATTTTATATGGTTGGAGATGTTCTTATTATTTATTTTTATTATTTTTTTTCAAAATTTTGTACATGCAAAATTGTTTGAATTGTGAAGCAGCTCTTGCTTAATAATTTTGGTTGAAATCGGCGAACAGTGGTCCGTTTGTTGAATTCTGTGGACGAAAATCTTTTCCCACGCCAATTCTTGATGGAAATAAATGAAACTTGGTACAATTAATGATTTGGGTACAATTCAGGCCAGAATATGGTTCGAGATGTAAAAGTTAAAAGAAAGCCTTTTCAAAGCTAGGAATTTTATGAAATTTATGTTTAAAATGTCTTAAGATATGTGTCCAAGTGTGTACTAAGATACAAAAATGGTTGAAACATATACGAGCCCAAACGCAAAATAGTTGGACTAGCTATGATAAAAAACAAAAATCAGCTGGTTCTTTAATTTCATCGGCAATAAACTCAATATTTTGGAATTTTTCTTTAGATATATTTATTTTAGATAGAAATAAGTAACAAAAACAAAATGACTTCAATTAAATAACCATATAGAGCAGTCTAAAAAAATAAAATAAAAATTGATACATTTTTTTTAACGCAAAATAGTTGAAATACGCGTCTTAATTTTTATTTTACCATGGTGTTACGTCGCCTCTGGCCTGTCAACTTATTTTTGACATTCTTCGGTACCAAAAGATTCCCAAATATTTATGATTTTTGCTTTTAGGCCTTGAAGAGTCCGACATGGTTATTTTCGGAGGTTTTGCTTCATTTTATGCCAGACAGTTTCAATTGGCGGAAGGTCAGGGCTGCTGGGAGGCCATTCCAGTTAAGGAATTGCTTCAGCAGATAACCACGCCATTGTAGACCTTGCTGTAAAATCACTAGTCGTAGTATTGATGGGAGTAGCTCATTTTGCAGAATATCCCGGTACTTGGTAGCATTGACAGTTTCATTTACAAAATGTGAATTGCCCAAACCTCGCCCAGACATGCATCCCCATATCATTAGAGATGCTCGAAACTTGACTGTTTTTTTAAGGCAATCTTTGTGAAAGGCCTCTTTGGAGTTTCTTATGACACGTTTTTCGTTCGTCGCCCACCCAAACTTCAAACCTCGACTCATCACTCCAACTAACGGACCGCCATTGACTTAAAGTCCAGTTCTTACGTTGCTTGGCCCACTCTAGGCGCCTTTTCTTTTGTTTAGGTGTTAAAAGTGGTTTTTCTTTGGCCTATGTTTTAACGAATTAAAATGGCTCTAATTTAAATTAATCTAAAACAAACCTTATAAAATTTATATCTAGTTTTTGTCATTGTCCGCTTACAAGTGTCGACTGAAACACTTTTTTGGATTCTTTCTCTCCATTGATCAGTTATTACAGCGGCAGTTTGACGTCGATTTTCCTTTATTATTTTTTTTAAGACTCGGCAATCTCGAGGTTTCGCAATTGGTGGGCGTCCCGTTTTTTTACCAACCTCCACATTTCCACTATTTTTGAACTTTGTGATAATGTTTCGAATTGATGAACGAGGTAAATAAAATTGGTTTGCTATTTTGTAGCTCGACAATCCCGTTTCGAAGGCTTTAACTATGGATTCCCGAAGGTCTCGTGATAATGCAACACCACGCACCATGATTGACACTAAACTGTTGCTGGCTTACTTAAAACAAGAGATCAATAAACAACAAAACAAGTGCATGTCATTTTTTTAATAACGGTTAACTGAACATCTATTTAAATCGTCATAAGCCAACTTATTTGCATCCCATAGAGAGTAGTCCAACTATTATGCTCTTATCTTTGTTTAAGAGAATGCAACCTGAATCCATGTGTGTTTTCTCAAATTAAGTTCTGTTTGGTCTTATTTACTCAATAAATGTAATTTATTACATTGCCAAAACAAATTTAATCAACAACTGCTTGGGACCGAAAATAAAGGTATTTAAAGAGGATTGATGAGTAGGCCAACTATTTTGCATTTGGGTCGTATATGTACCAAATTTAGAAAATGTAATCCAAAATGTTCCGCTAATTTCACTTGGGATTAGAATTGTTTTGTGTGATACCTATTCCTTTAAGTTTTTTTTTTATGGACATTTTTTTTTAACAAATCTGATGGAACCTCATACAAATTTGACAATTCTCTTGGTTTAAAGTTGATAAACAAAATTTTCGGTCAATTACTCCTTCTTCTTTATTACATCATTTGAAACTGATATCAAACTAAGAATTTTAATAGTTTACAGTTGTACAATAATCGTCAAATAGCCGTTATGTATACTTATTAACTTTGTCAACTATTTTATTAATTACGGTTAGTTGACGATTATTTTACAACTGTAAACTATCAGAATTCTAAGCTCTACACCAGATTCAAATGATGCAATAAAAAAAATTACAATTTTTGTACAGGTATTATTTTACACTATTTTTTAAATAAACAAAATTAAAGCAATGTCAAACAAATCAATTCTAATAAATTTTAATTTTAAAAAATTGATACAGATCTGTGTTGAAACCATTTTTATATATTAGTACACATTCGGGCACATATCCTAAGACATCTAATATTACGTTTTCATTAGAGCCGAAATGAGGTAATTTCGAAATTTGGCAAAAAAGTGTTTTCATTATCAAATTAGCTAATTTCATTTGACATCTCATTTCATTTTGAATTTGGAATGGCAGTTAGCCGTTAATTTTTGTTGTTTTCTCTTTCTGTTTTATGTTGTTGAGTATAGTGTATTGATATTCTCATGCAAAAGCTTTTAAGAGCTTTTGAAACTGATTCCCGCTGGATGCATTCACCTAATTCACCAAATGAGGTTGAAATTACCTCATTTCGAAATGTGATTTTGTATGGGAAATTAGGTAATTCGGATCTCATTTGGAAATTTGCAACGAAATTACCCCATTTGGCCCAGTGAAAACGCCATAAGACATTTAAAACATAAATTTCATAAGATTCCTGGCTTTGAAAAGACTTTCTTTGGATTTTTTACATTTCGAACCATGTTCTGGCCTAAATTGTTTCGTGTACAAAAATAAAGGCAGTACCACTGTATTCTGCGTCGCCAAATCATTAAGTGTACCAAATTTCATTAATTTCCGTCAAGAATTGGCGTGGGAAAAGATTTTTGTCCACAGAATTCAACAAACGGACCACTCTGTGCGGCGTAGCCGTTACGGAAAATTTCAAAACCAAAAAATGGGTTCTATCATGTACCGTTAATAACCGTGATTGGTAAAATTTTTTTTATTCAAAATATTGACCATACCTTTAATAGTAAAAGTACATCTTTTTATCATAGTTTTTGGAGCTGTTTTCGAGAAAAATAATTTTTTTCTTAACGGTTTTTCAACATTTGTATGCAAGGTATCGTTGTTTTTGAATTAAGAAAGATGATTTTTTCAAGTATTCTACAAAATAACAAAAAAATTATTTTACAACTAGTTTTAAAAATATTGACCAAAACATTTTCAAAATATTTAGTTTTCAAAAAAATCGAGAAAATCAGAAACCAAAAAAATGGTTGTAGGTTCTGGAGGTACCAAAAATTACCAATTTTTGAAAATAAAAAAATTATTAAAAAGCAGGTCCTAAAAAATAATTATGAATCCATAACTTGTAATTAGTGTACAGGTATAAATATCAGAAGCATATTCATATAGATTTTACAGTTTTGTTTGTGTTTTATAATAAGCAACAATTCTTGCCTTGACGTTTTTTCGAAATAAGCTGATGCTTTTTGCTGAATTTACAAAACCAAACTAAATTTTGCCCCTTTCACCCACAAAACAAAACTCTTAAAACGTAGGTACAAATAAAGTAAAGTTCTCTCAATATTTATTCGTCAATTTCTTGAAAGTGTAAAAAAAAACTTAAATTGTCCTACAAAATGTTCAAATTAAAATTTTTCAAATACTTATAGTCTAAGAGCCAACAGCAATTTTTGGGTGTGAACGATAGCAAAAAGTCCTTTTGTTTTAAGAAAGGTCCATACTATTCATATGCAAATATGAAAGTCTGGCATGTCGGATTTGGGGCCTTTGGATGCAATACTGCATTTAAAATGCAGTGTAAGAACTTCAAAATCATATTTAATAAAAGAGCTGAGTGCCCTAGACATGGCTATGGAGTCCAAAATAATTTCCGAAGAGTCAAATGGCTGCAAGACCCACTCCACGCTTCAATATTTGAGTGCGTCTTGCAGACATTTGAACACACGGAAAAGGTCTTGAACCCCATATTCATATCCTGGGCACCCAGCTCTTTAATTAAATACAGTTTTGAAATAATTCCTACCCTTGGTACCTCGGCTTTAAGAAAAAAATGCATTTTCAATGCAGCATTACGTACAAAGGCCCCAACCCCGACATGCCAGACTTTCATATTTGCATATGATTAGTATGGATCTATCTCAAAAACAAAAGGAATTTTTGCTATCATTCACACCCAAAAATTGCTATGGGCTCTCGGTCTATTATGACGACGGCGACGATCAACTTATACTTAAATAATATAGCTATGCGACAGACCTTTTAATCAAATTAACTCTTCAGTGTCGATTGAGGTACCTATTTATTTCAATTTTACTGTTTAAGGCCTTATATATTTTGAGTCTTTTATGTAAATAATGTAATGTATGTACCTACCTATGTACAGTACATACATACTTACACCTATACTATGATGTTGATTATGGTTATCTTGCTTACCATACATTTTTTCTAGCACTAGCAGACGTTTAGGTAGGTATATCAGTTCATCTGCTGATGCTGCATTCATTTTCCATTCTTATAAATTATCCTTGATGAGACACATCCTGATACATTTTTCTCTTGAAATTTACAGTTCAGCATTTCAAAGTTGCGGTCCATTGATGAACGTTATTTACGCACGTATGTATATAATGTTGATCCACCTATACCCAGATGGTAGATTGGATTTTTCGTGAATGTAAACACAATTCAAAAACAAAATTAAAAAAAAATGTCCTTCTCCACAATTTTACCTTGATCCTGTTTTCACAAAGCTGGCTCTTCTTTGTGTGTCAGAAGGATAACACAGAGGCATACAAATATACCAAAGATTTATCGAAACCGATGATATCTCTCGGAAAAAGCAAAGAGATAAACAACGGAATCTCCCTGTATATTTTGGCACAAATTGTCTGTGTGCCACCAATGCGAAAGACACACACTCATACGTGCGTTTGGGAGGAATATATGCTTTTGGTCCTTGGAACATAGGTGGAGTAAAGGTGCTGAATTCGTTGAACGTTGAGAATTTGAGTGCCAAATGGGATATTGGAAATGTACACTGTCGCGCCGCCGTCTCTACCATTTTTGCCGTCTAAAGCGTTGTAAGGAGTAAGTTCACAAAAGGATAAAATAGTGACCACGAGAGAAGCTGGTTTCCAGCTTCATTAAAGTAGGTACTGGTACATACCAACCTACATTATACCTACAGTATACACGATAACAAGACTATGAAGGACTTCGATGAAACGAAGTGTGGTACTAATAAACTCTTTCCTAATGAATCATTTTCAATTTTCAGAGAGTGGTCTTGTGTGATGGTATATTTATAAGGAAGCAGAAAAGCTGTGCAAAATCGAAAATTGGGAGCAGTTGGGTAGAAGGACATCTTGAATTGATTGCTATTGAAACATTAAACGTAAGCGGGGATAGTAATCAGGGACTTTATGGTGGAGTAAAGTAGTGGTTGGGAAAAGAAAGAGGAATAAAGGTTTGGATTGAATTTTAAAACCAGTGAAGCAGCTTTTCGGTGTTGCGATATACTTCACCATTGCACAAGAGCTCTTCCATGTTGTAATTTACATATTGTAATTTATAGACAATCGGAAGTATGAATTCTGAACATTGCAAACTTTGAAAAAGGGCAAGGTCGTTTAAGATAGATTTAGGTCATTCGGGAGGATTTTTGTTAAAGAACAATATCGGTCAAATCTTATGATTGGAATTAGTAGATGGATGGGGGTCGTCTCTGAGAGTAACTACTTATAGCCCTTCCACACTACCCCACTGTGTATTAATACATGTCAAATTGAAAGTGGGAAAGAATTCCACGCGACTGCCAAGTTTGTGGGAAAGAAATGGCTTTTCATATTTTGCTTCCACACTTGCTTGTATTAATACATTACCTTAACCTAAAAAAAGTGTGATAGAATGTGGGATAGAATTAGAACCATCCCTAAAATTCTTCATGTATTAACGCATGTCAAATCGTGTGGGATAGAATGTGGGGTTGTGTAGGCTGGGCTGCCATATTCTGTTTCCACACTATTCTACATGATTTGTTTCCCACTTTTTTGACATGTATTAATACACAGTGAGCTAGTGTGGAAGGCCTTTTAGTTATACCTACCTACAAACAAAAATGGCACTACTCTGTAAGTATTATGCTTGAAAAAGTTTTTTCATAACATAAAGGGTATTCATGTAACGAGATAATTTTTCGCTTTGTAGAAAAATATAATTTTACGCAAAAGGTTACATGAACACCCCATTAGAATTTTTTGCGTAAATGATAAAAACAACCCTTCAAGCAAGCGAGTCCGTTTTGAATCCGAAACCAGTTCATACGCGGACCCAAAACCGGATCCAAAACGATTCCAAATCGGATCAAATTAGTATGGAAATTAGAATCACCACGGAGCCAATATGTGAATGTTTTGTGAGAGAGAGAGAGTATTCCAATTCACCATGCTTCGAGAAAACGGAGCCTAAATGGAATCCAAAACGGACCAACAAAATGGAATGAATCTTTCCCGTCTAGTCGAGTTTCTACACTGCATAAAAAAAAAAAAACAAACAGAATTTTGTTCATTTCAAGACTTTATTTTTATTTATCAAGTATAAAAAGTACATTATATATTTCCACAACTAAACATATGCATATAATAAACAGTAGTAAACTTGTATTTTTGATTGGAAATTTCTTAAAGTTTTCACAAGAAAAAAGATAAGAAAGCAATGGTCCTCGCCACGCTACCTACAAAACTGAACTAAAAAAAGGGGGAAAATTAAAACAAAATGACTACTCTCTCTAGATAGATAGATAAAATCTATCTTAATTCTATCTATCTATCTATCAACTCTCTCTATTTCTCCGTGCATACAAAGATTCTCTGGATTCTTGTTCTTCTGTTTACATGCGTACACAGAAAATTTGTTAATGACACACTCAGTTTTTTTGGATTCCCAAGTGATTCCAAAGTGATTCCAAAGTGAACCGAGAAATTGGGGTCCGTGATTTTGCTTGAAGGGAACCAGCTAAGTTAAGTCAAATTAAACGTCACAAAGTTTCTAAGGGTTTTTTCCTACGCTTTCCACTTCAAATTTGTGAGATAAAATTCTATATTTTGCATAAAATTTTTCCCATACAAATTTTGACAGTTCATTTCTACCGATAGAAAATTCTATCGTTTCTAAGCTTTCTATGGGTTTTCTGCGTTTGCATGAATACCCCTATAGAGACCCCGGGCTATTTCTTTTAATTGATAGTAAATTAAATGTATCTTTTTTTCTATGGCCAATCGCATCAAAACAGGATCAATCTCAGGCTATTTTTGACCCCCCGCCCCCCTCTAACTTCAGTACCAATACAGTCAGAAACTTCAAACTCGCAGCATTTGCTAAACTCACCAAGTTAAGGCTAGGTTAGGAGGGATTCACTCACTAACAGATCATCAAAATTATGGAGCTCTTCCCGACATCGTAGAATCTTGAAATTTCGCACAACGGTAGGCGCCGTGGTGTATACAATGGAAAAAGTCGAAAATTTAAGATTTTTCATTTAGGGGGCGTTGTACCCGCCCATTTTCATAGAATTGATATAAATTATTTGGAGCATTTCTGATTGTCGTCGAATGATGAAATTTGGTACAGCGAGCGGTAGGGCTTAAAGGTAAGGCAGAGGCAAAATTTTAAATTTTGGGATTTCTCATTCAATTTTGGGATTTTTCATTCAAGGTGCGTGGTATCAGCCCATTTTCATAGAATTGATATAAATTATTTGAAGCCGTTCTGATTGTCGTGGAATGATGAAATTTGGTACAGCGGGAGAGCTTAAAGAGCAGGCAAAGTTTTTAAAATTGAAATTTTACATTCAGAAGACGTGACATCCGCTCATTTTCTCAGAATTGTTATTAATTATATGGATAATTTCGGATTGTTGCAGAATAATAAAATGTTGTAGACTGGTAGATCATGTGATCAGAACAAAGGAGATATTGAAAAATTTTAAATTATCTATTCAGGGGCGTGGCACCCACCCATTTTCTTGTAGTACATACAAAAGGCATAAATTAAAAAAATACTTTTCATTACAAGGCTCTTATTGGGCGTTTATTCCACCCACTTTTCCAATGATATTAGTGCCCCGCACAAACCACTTTTTCGGGAAACTGAGTTAAAGATGCAGTTATACTTATTCGAACATTCTCTATCGTTCGGCGCTATCCCCGTTGCTCTATCTCAATTATTAACGAATTTACAGAAATCACTTTTGCTCTATAATACTACGTTTTCATTGGAGCCGAAATGAGGTAATTTCGAAATAAGCTCATTTGGAACGTCAAATTTGTATAGGAAATAATGTTCCAAATGAGCTAATTTCGAAATTACCTCATTTCGGCTCCAATGGAAACGTAATATAAACTACAAAGGAGAATGGGCGTTTTGGTCTACCTATTGCCCACGTATGAGATATATATCGTTGGAAAGCTAAGCCTTAGTACATCATTTTTTGTATGGACACAATGTTGTAAACCATGGGGCTTAGGCAGTATAAATGGCAACAAAGACTGCAATTAGACCAAAAATTAATTGCAATAGTGTTCCATTGAAATGATAGTATTGGTCACTTTCGGTGAACTGAATAGACCCCAAAATAAGGGAACTTTTATACAAATGGCTAATAATAGCGAATAATGTCATGGTTGGCGAACAATTCACTTAACAGTATGAAAATTCTACTTTTTTTATTCGATCTAGCGAAATTAATGAATATGGGAATAATTGTCCGTCTATTGCCCACAATTGAGGTATACAACATTAGTTCAAGAGCATCATTTTTGTATATGGAAACAGAACTGTAAACCATGGGGCTTAGGCAGTATATTACAAAATATAAAACAGTTCGTCTAAGTTAATTTGTATTTGCAAAGTGTTTTTCTTATATTTTTGGTCGCTTATTATAGCCAACTCCCACTGTTTATGACAACAAAATACTCGTACGTTTGTACACTCTATAGTACCCAATCATTTTCATGGCTATGGAGTCCAAAATAATTTCCGAAGAGTCAAATGGCTGCAAGACCCACTCCACGCTTCAATATTTGAGTGCGTCTTGCAGACATTTGAACACACGGAAAAGGTCTTGAACCCCATATTCATATCCTGGGCACCCAGCTCTTTAATTAAATACAGTTTTGAAATAATTCCTACCCTTGGTACCTCGGCTTTAAGAAAAAAATGCATTTTCAATGCAGCATTACGTACAAAGGCCCCAACCCCGACATGCCAGACTTTCATATTTGCATATGATTAGTATGGATCTATCTCAAAAACAAAAGGAATTTTTGCTATCATTCACACCCAAAAATTGCTATGGGCTCTCGGTCTATTATGACGACGGCGACGATCAACTTATACTTAAATAATATAGCTATGCGACAGACCTTTTAATCAAATTAACTCTTCAGTGTCGATTGAGGTACCTATTTATTTCAATTTTACTGTTTAAGGCCTTATATATTTTGAGTCTTTTATGTAAATAATGTAATGTATGTACCTACCTATGTACAGTACATACATACTTACACCTATACTATGATGTTGATTATGGTTATCTTGCTTACCATACATTTTTTCTAGCACTAGCAGACGTTTAGGTAGGTATATCAGTTCATCTGCTGATGCTGCATTCATTTTCCATTCTTATAAATTATCCTTGATGAGACACATCCTGATACATTTTTCTCTTGAAATTTACAGTTCAGCATTTCAAAGTTGCGGTCCATTGATGAACGTTATTTACGCACGTATGTATATAATGTTGATCCACCTATACCCAGATGGTAGATTGGATTTTTCGTGAATGTAAACACAATTCAAAAACAAAATTAAAAAAAAATGTCCTTCTCCACAATTTTACCTTGATCCTGTTTTCACAAAGCTGGCTCTTCTTTGTGTGTCAGAAGGATAACACAGAGGCATACAAATATACCAAAGATTTATCGAAACCGATGATATCTCTCGGAAAAAGCAAAGAGATAAACAACGGAATCTCCCTGTATATTTTGGCACAAATTGTCTGTGTGCCACCAATGCGAAAGACACACACTCATACGTGCGTTTGGGAGGAATATATGCTTTTGGTCCTTGGAACATAGGTGGAGTAAAGGTGCTGAATTCGTTGAACGTTGAGAATTTGAGTGCCAAATGGGATATTGGAAATGTACACTGTCGCGCCGCCGTCTCTACCATTTTTGCCGTCTAAAGCGTTGTAAGGAGTAAGTTCACAAAAGGATAAAATAGTGACCACGAGAGAAGCTGGTTTCCAGCTTCATTAAAGTAGGTACTGGTACATACCAACCTACATTATACCTACAGTATACACGATAACAAGACTATGAAGGACTTCGATGAAACGAAGTGTGGTACTAATAAACTCTTTCCTAATGAATCATTTTCAATTTTCAGAGAGTGGTCTTGTGTGATGGTATATTTATAAGGAAGCAGAAAAGCTGTGCAAAATCGAAAATTGGGAGCAGTTGGGTAGAAGGACATCTTGAATTGATTGCTATTGAAACATTAAACGTAAGCGGGGATAGTAATCAGGGACTTTATGGTGGAGTAAAGTAGTGGTTGGGAAAAGAAAGAGGAATAAAGGTTTGGATTGAATTTTAAAACCAGTGAAGCAGCTTTTCGGTGTTGCGATATACTTCACCATTGCACAAGAGCTCTTCCATGTTGTAATTTACATATTGTAATTTATAGACAATCGGAAGTATGAATTCTGAACATTGCAAACTTTGAAAAAGGGCAAGGTCGTTTAAGATAGATTTAGGTCATTCGGGAGGATTTTTGTTAAAGAACAATATCGGTCAAATCTTATGATTGGAATTAGTAGATGGATGGGGGTCGTCTCTGAGAGTAACTACTTATAGCCCTTCCACACTACCCCACTGTGTATTAATACATGTCAAATTGAAAGTGGGAAAGAATTCCACGCGACTGCCAAGTTTGTGGGAAAGAAATGGCTTTTCATATTTTGCTTCCACACTTGCTTGTATTAATACATTACCTTAACCTAAAAAAAGTGTGATAGAATGTGGGATAGAATTAGAACCATCCCTAAAATTCTTCATGTATTAACGCATGTCAAATCGTGTGGGATAGAATGTGGGGTTGTGTAGGCTGGGCTGCCATATTCTGTTTCCACACTATTCTACATGATTTGTTTCCCACTTTTTTGACATGTATTAATACACAGTGAGCTAGTGTGGAAGGCCTTTTAGTTATACCTACCTACAAACAAAAATGGCACTACTCTGTAAGTATTATGCTTGAAAAAGTTTTTTCATAACATAAAGGGTATTCATGTAACGAGATAATTTTTCGCTTTGTAGAAAAATATAATTTTACGCAAAAGGTTACATGAACACCCCATTAGAATTTTTTGCGTAAATGATAAAAACAACCCTTCAAGCAAGCGAGTCCGTTTTGAATCCGAAACCAGTTCATACGCGGACCCAAAACCGGATCCAAAACGATTCCAAATCGGATCAAATTAGTATGGAAATTAGAATCACCACGGAGCCAATATGTGAATGTTTTGTGAGAGAGAGAGAGTATTCCAATTCACCATGCTTCGAGAAAACGGAGCCTAAATGGAATCCAAAACGGACCAACAAAATGGAATGAATCTTTCCCGTCTAGTCGAGTTTCTACACTGCATAAAAAAAAAAAAACAAACAGAATTTTGTTCATTTCAAGACTTTATTTTTATTTATCAAGTATAAAAAGTACATTATATATTTCCACAACTAAACATATGCATATAATAAACAGTAGTAAACTTGTATTTTTGATTGGAAATTTCTTAAAGTTTTCACAAGAAAAAAGATAAGAAAGCAATGGTCCTCGCCACGCTACCTACAAAACTGAACTAAAAAAAGGGGGAAAATTAAAACAAAATGACTACTCTCTCTAGATAGATAGATAAAATCTATCTTAATTCTATCTATCTATCTATCAACTCTCTCTATTTCTCCGTGCATACAAAGATTCTCTGGATTCTTGTTCTTCTGTTTACATGCGTACACAGAAAATTTGTTAATGACACACTCAGTTTTTTTGGATTCCCAAGTGATTCCAAAGTGATTCCAAAGTGAACCGAGAAATTGGGGTCCGTGATTTTGCTTGAAGGGAACCAGCTAAGTTAAGTCAAATTAAACGTCACAAAGTTTCTAAGGGTTTTTTCCTACGCTTTCCACTTCAAATTTGTGAGATAAAATTCTATATTTTGCATAAAATTTTTCCCATACAAATTTTGACAGTTCATTTCTACCGATAGAAAATTCTATCGTTTCTAAGCTTTCTATGGGTTTTCTGCGTTTGCATGAATACCCCTATAGAGACCCCGGGCTATTTCTTTTAATTGATAGTAAATTAAATGTATCTTTTTTTCTATGGCCAATCGCATCAAAACAGGATCAATCTCAGGCTATTTTTGACCCCCCGCCCCCCTCTAACTTCAGTACCAATACAGTCAGAAACTTCAAACTCGCAGCATTTGCTAAACTCACCAAGTTAAGGCTAGGTTAGGAGGGATTCACTCACTAACAGATCATCAAAATTATGGAGCTCTTCCCGACATCGTAGAATCTTGAAATTTCGCACAACGGTAGGCGCCGTGGTGTATACAATGGAAAAAGTCGAAAATTTAAGATTTTTCATTTAGGGGGCGTTGTACCCGCCCATTTTCATAGAATTGATATAAATTATTTGGAGCATTTCTGATTGTCGTCGAATGATGAAATTTGGTACAGCGAGCGGTAGGGCTTAAAGGTAAGGCAGAGGCAAAATTTTAAATTTTGGGATTTCTCATTCAATTTTGGGATTTTTCATTCAAGGTGCGTGGTATCAGCCCATTTTCATAGAATTGATATAAATTATTTGAAGCCGTTCTGATTGTCGTGGAATGATGAAATTTGGTACAGCGGGAGAGCTTAAAGAGCAGGCAAAGTTTTTAAAATTGAAATTTTACATTCAGAAGACGTGACATCCGCTCATTTTCTCAGAATTGTTATTAATTATATGGATAATTTCGGATTGTTGCAGAATAATAAAATGTTGTAGACTGGTAGATCATGTGATCAGAACAAAGGAGATATTGAAAAATTTTAAATTATCTATTCAGGGGCGTGGCACCCACCCATTTTCTTGTAGTACATACAAAAGGCATAAATTAAAAAAATACTTTTCATTACAAGGCTCTTATTGGGCGTTTATTCCACCCACTTTTCCAATGATATTAGTGCCCCGCACAAACCACTTTTTCGGGAAACTGAGTTAAAGATGCAGTTATACTTATTCGAACATTCTCTATCGTTCGGCGCTATCCCCGTTGCTCTATCTCAATTATTAACGAATTTACAGAAATCACTTTTGCTCTATAATACTACGTTTTCATTGGAGCCGAAATGAGGTAATTTCGAAATAAGCTCATTTGGAACGTCAAATTTGTATAGGAAATAATGTTCCAAATGAGCTAATTTCGAAATTACCTCATTTCGGCTCCAATGGAAACGTAATATAAACTACAAAGGAGAATGGGCGTTTTGGTCTACCTATTGCCCACGTATGAGATATATATCGTTGGAAAGCTAAGCCTTAGTACATCATTTTTTGTATGGACACAATGTTGTAAACCATGGGGCTTAGGCAGTATAAATGGCAACAAAGACTGCAATTAGACCAAAAATTAATTGCAATAGTGTTCCATTGAAATGATAGTATTGGTCACTTTCGGTGAACTGAATAGACCCCAAAATAAGGGAACTTTTATACAAATGGCTAATAATAGCGAATAATGTCATGGTTGGCGAACAATTCACTTAACAGTATGAAAATTCTACTTTTTTTATTCGATCTAGCGAAATTAATGAATATGGGAATAATTGTCCGTCTATTGCCCACAATTGAGGTATACAACATTAGTTCAAGAGCATCATTTTTGTATATGGAAACAGAACTGTAAACCATGGGGCTTAGGCAGTATATTACAAAATATAAAACAGTTCGTCTAAGTTAATTTGTATTTGCAAAGTGTTTTTCTTATATTTTTGGTCGCTTATTATAGCCAACTCCCACTGTTTATGACAACAAAATACTCGTACGTTTGTACACTCTATAGTACCCAATCATTTTCATAGGTCTTGTTTCCGGGCTCTATAGGTAGCCCAGGTCCCATACAGTAGAGGATCTAGGATTTGGCTGTGGGGGGGGCTTGGAGTTTGGAAATCCAGTTTTTAAATTTGAAGTTATATAACAGAAAACGAATTTTGACATCACTTTTCCTTTAATAATAGCCGTGTTTTTTGTGCTTTTATATCCGCTCCTATCGCGCTTTATAATTTTTTCAAAAAGAAGCACAATAAGAAGAATTTGGGATTGATGTGTTAAGCATGGGAATTTTTTTTAAAAGCCAATATTAAGGCTCAGCAAAACACGGTAGTATAACTAATTTTATAACTTTAAGTTCTAACCACGTTACCACGCGAACAAATTCGTTTATTTATAGGTATATTGCTTAATAATTGATTAGGTATCAAGTGCCCACCTTGGTGAATTATGTAAGTGTTTGTTTAAATTAGCTGAAGGTGTGCTTTGAACTTCACCTTTTAACAAAATTTAAAAACTGTTTGTAATGCTAGTTCAGAAAAATGATATTTAAGTGGTCTTTCTGGCAAAAGCTCATATGTGTTTTGACAGTATCAGTCCTCAGAGATCTCATATTCTTTAATTAGTCAAAGCAACGAACCTACCTGTTTTCTTCAAATTGTCACTGGGAAGCACGAAAATAAGATTTTGTGGATCTGCTGGATCTGCTGCTCTAAGAAATAAGCTGCACGGCTCAATTCTGCAAGTGTCAATGAATTTTCGTTTACACTGCACCTACATACACTTTCTATTCCTGCTCAAAAAATGTGTCGATAAATTTTTAAGCCACTCAAGAGTCTATAGAGATTGTAAATATTCATGTCCACCTGCAAGATTTTTCTGAGTTCACAGAGTTTCTCACGCTTTTGGAATTTGGCTCCTCGACTAGAGAATTTGTATTGAATTGCTTAGTCCAAAAATATTTTGTATGTATTGCATTGGACCTTTGAAATTTTAAAAACTAAGCCCCAAAATGATATACGCCCAGCCAAGGCCGTAAGAAACAATTCCTGTTGTATTAAACATTTACACTAAGCTTTACATCCCGGTGTTCTCAATAAGCCTCAATTGCGTTTCTTTCGTTAAATTAGCTAAGTTTTTAGTGTAGGTAAAAAGTTGTTGCTTTTGACATGTACATGTTAAGCCCCGATCACGTTTTTTTAAAATTATATCTTCAAGCTTTAGTTCCAACTTCGGACTTTGAAAATACTTAGACCTATGCTCCAAAAGCTCTCTGGAATAAGGTTAGTTTTTAGGGAGTTAGTTGTTTAACCCTGACTACGTTTTTTGTCCAATATTCTCAGACCTTATTAGTTCCAAGTTGTTTTTTTTCAATTTTCTGGGTTTTGTTTTAAGGGGAAATTGTCGTTGCATGAAACATGTCCATTTTGCATAGCCCCCAATTGTTTTTTTTTTCAATTTACTTCATAGGCTTTAGCCCCAACCTTAGGGCTTAGAAAAGAAGTTGCAGAACATGTTAATTGTTCAGCCCCAACCACGTTATTTTGTCCATCAAAATTCTCATCTTAACAATATTTAGACGAATATAAAACTTAACACGTTGTAATGTATTGCTTTCTATATTTCAAATTATTTTAGCAATCGGCTGTTGGGGGGGGGGGCTTTAGCCCCTATAGCCACCCCCCTGGAAAATCTTCAATTAAAAACCCGAAAATGATGTCTTTGTTTTGATCAAAATTCATTGAATTTTTGCCGACGGACGTTTCAATTTTGGTTTGTATCTTTTTCAGGGCTGAATAAGTAACATGGACTTTTTTTTAAATATTGTGAAAAAAAAATAAAAACGTGAGGAAACAAAATTATTTTAAATAAGACTATATTATATCTTCAGGTTGACAAACTAAATAACTGCGTTTAATGTTTTCTAAATAAAGTTTTAATCGATTATAATTAAGCATTTTTTTTTTTACTTAAATGTATAAAAAAAAAATTTTTTTAATTTAAAAAAAGAATGACTAAAATACCAAAACTTACTTCTACGAATGTTGAAGTATTTTTAAACCCAATTCCGAATAAAATTGGATGTATTTTTCTAGGAAATTTTATGGACCAAAGTTCATGTTCAGTATTTTTCATAATTAAGTGTTAAAATACCCTTTATTATCGACTTACAAATAATCCAATGTAGTATAGAGGGAGGAATAGCCACTATATTAATATTACTTTTTGTTATATGTATTTATCGCTTAAACTAAAATTATAAAAAATAATAATGCTAGAAATTTGAATTTTTTTACTATTTTGGATTTCGTTGATTTCCGAGTGTCCATGTCCAGTGCATAAAAGTCCTATATCCATAGGAAATTTGAAGTTTGGTTTTCATAGCTTTCGCATTCGTATGGAAGAGGGTTCTATATAAATGTTTGACTTTTTTCAAACATTATTTTTTGTTTAAATAACCGTAACGTATTTTGACATCAGGACTTCAAAATCCAAAAAAGGATTTTTCAATAAATATATGTATATAAAATTTAAAAAGTCAAAGCTGTCAAGTAAAAAATAACGGAATTATTTTTCAAACCTTAAAATTCGTTTTCTGAGGAATAATTATTTTGTATATGGGGCACTTAAGTATTCAGCCGGCGAAATTATAAAAAAAAAGTAGCCAAGTTCTTTCATGTAGGGTAAAGGTGTCGACAGTGGATCAGGGTACACAGTGAATCATTTGCTCTTATGCTGTCACTTTTTATTTTAAAATGAATCTGAAAAAGAGAAAAGAACACATTTTTACTTCCTCTCACATTTCACATCACAGTCTGCGCGATCCTGTTTTCGAAATTGGTTTTTCTCTTGTGTTTGTGTTTTCGGACTCGGAAAGTACATTTTTTTCTATTTTGTTTTCGATTTGATTAAAAAAGTGTGTGTTGTAACTTTATTTGGGTTAAATATTTGTACTTCTGGCTGCATAGAGACTAAATATTTTTTGTTTACTCTGGTGAAATAGTTTATAAAATATTAACATGCTTTTTTAAAAGACAAGATGGTACACAGTGGATCAATTTAAAGTGGTACACAGTGAATCAGGGAATTTTGTATGAAATTTGATTTTTTCATATTATAACTTTTCTAATTTATTTTATTTATTAGTTCTTTAATAGTTTTATGTTTTCTTTCGCTTTATGGACAGAAAAAATTAATTTTGTATGAAATAATAAAAATAAATAACGAACAAATAATCTAAAATTTTTAATATAATTTTTTTTGTAAGTTCGAAGAATTTTTCTATTTGTTTGTTAATTAAAAATTAATCAATTGATTATTTAAAATACATAACTTAAAAAAATATAAATTTTTAAAATGGAAAAATCGATTTATTATCCCTGATTAATTGTGTACAATGCACTGATTCACTGTGAACCCCCATGGTACACAGTGAATCACATGAATATGTTTTTTTTTTTTCAAATTAAATTTTTATATTTTCGTGATCAGCAGAGCTTTAAATAAAGTACCTTAAATTAAAGATAAAACATTGAGAAAGTTGTGGGCGAAAAACTGATATCTTTTGATTATAATTGTACGAGCAACAGTGCAAGAAGTATAAAGTGATCCATTGTTGACACCTTTACCCTACAAAAACCTTTGCGTAACAAGTCAGCCGTAAAAAGTAGTGAGATCTAAAAGTACGGCAAGTTCTAAGTTCATTAATGTTAAATATCAAATATTTTAGTAGAGTAATATGGAAGAACCTCAAAATTATCAGAGAAATCTGTTTTTTAGATAATAATAGCTGACTTAAAGGAGAATGGGCAAAAATGTATGGGAGCTGGTCTACCCACTCAACAGCAATGTGTTGTATGTCGTTGAAAAGGTAATTTTACTGACTTTATTTCATTGTATGACCATTAAGCTCTAAACTATGGGGTTCGTGAGATATTCGGAATCAAAGCACCGAAAAAGACAATAATGCATTTCGTCATTGGTAGTGTGTCCTCATACCTACATTAATCTGTGATACATCGTTGAAAAGATAATTTTGTGTACTTTATTTTTGTATATAGCCGTGAAGACGTAGATCATAGGGTGCAAGAGATATGTGGGCATACAAATCGGCAAATATAACAACAATGCAATTCTTCATTTGGTACTGGTCAACCGACTCAACAGTAATGAGTCATACGTCGTTGTAAAGGTTATGGCATTTGCTTCATTTCATTATGTGGCAATTAAGCTTTAAACCATGGGGTTCGTAAGATATTCGGCTCTTAAGCACAAAAACCAGCAATAATGCAATTCTGCATTGGTAACTTATCAACCAAGTCAACAACTATGAGTCATGTGTCGTTGAAAAGGCTGTTGCGTGTACTTCTTTTTATTATATGACCGTTAAAGTGTATATAATGGGATTCGAGAGATATGTGCCAAAAACGCTGAAAAGTGCAGTAATGCAATTCCGCACTGGTAGCTGGTCTTTCAACTCAACAGAAATCTCTCTTATATCTTTGAAAACGCTATTGCATGTACTTCATTTTGCAATATGCCGTTTAGCTGTAGACCGTGGGGTTCAAGAGGTATTTGGCCATCAAAATAGGTAAATATAACAAAAATGCACATCTTCATTGGGTACTGGTCTACCAACTCAACAGTGATTTGTCATACGTCGTTGAAAAGCTTATAGCATCTGCTTCATTTCATTATATGGCAGTTAAGCTGTAAACCAGGGGGTTCGTATATATGTTCCTATTGAGGGGACGAATACAATCGCCTCATAGTAGAGCCAAGAAATACTACACATATATACTTATAAATAGAGGTAGGGAAGGACGAGAGGCTTTTAAACACTTTTATTGTTCATGCTTGACGGGGCGCCGAACTTTCGGTACATGTGCACATAATGTATCAATTTTGTGCTATATGTGCATAGCCCGGCATCAAAATGGGTTTACACCACCTGCGGACCGCCTTAGTAATGTCATACTGGACGAAAGTATGATAACGGGTGATTTTTTTGAGGTTAGGATTTTCATGCATTAGTATTTGACAGATCACGCGGGATTTCAGACATGGTGTCAAAGAGAAAGATGCTCAGTATGCTTTGACATTTCATCATGAATAGACTTACTAACGAGCAACGCTTGCAAATCATTGAATTTTATTACCAAAATCAGTGTTCGGTTCGAAATGTGTTTCGCGCTTTACGTCCGATTTATGGTCTACATAATCGACCAAGTGAGCAAACAATTAATGCGATTGTGACCAAGTTTCGCACTCAGTTTACTTTATTGGACATTAAACCAACCACACGAATGCGTACAGTGCGTACAGAAGAGAATATTGCGTCTGTTTCTGAGAGTGTTGCTGAAGACCGTGAAATGTCGATTCGTCGCCGTTCGCAGCAATTGGGTTTGTGTTATTCGACCACATGGAAGATTTTACGCAAAGATCTTGGTGTAAAACCGTATAAAATACAGCTTGTGCAAGAACTGAAGCCGAACGATCTGCCACAACGTCGAATTTTCAGTGAATGGGCCCTAGAAAAGTTGGCAGAAAATCCGCTTTTTTATCGACAAATTTTGTTCAGCGATGAGGCTCATTTCTGGTTGAATGGCTACGTAAATAAACAAAATTGCCGCATTTGGAGTGAAGAGCAACCAGAAGCCGTTCAAGAACTGCCCATGCATCCCGAAAAATGCACTGTTTGGTGTGGTTTGTACGCTGGTGGAATCATTGGACCGTATTTTTTCAAAGATGCTGTTGGACGCAACGTTACGGTGAATGGCGATCGCTATCGTTCAATGCTAACAAACTTTTTGTTGCCAAAAATGGAAGAACTGAACTTGGTTGACATGTGGTTTCAACAAGATGGCGCTACATGCCACACAGCTCGCGATTCTATGGCCATTTTGAGGGAAAACTTCGGAGAACAATTCATCTCAAGGAATGGACCGGTAAGTTGGCCACCAAGATCATGCGATTTGACGCCTTTAGACTATTTTTTGTGGGGCTACGTCAAGTCTAAAGTCTACACAAATAAGCCAGCAACTATTCCAGCTTTGGAAGACAACATTTCCGAAGAAATTCGGGCTATTCCGGCCGAAATGCTCGAAAAAGTTACCCAAAATTGGACTTTCCGAATGGACCACCTAAGACGCAGCCGCGGTCAACATTTAAATGAAATTATCTTCAAAAAGTAAATGTCATGAACCAATCTAACGTTTCAAATAAAGAATCGATGAGATTTTGCAAATTTTATGCGTTTTTTTTTTTAAAAAAAGTTCTCAAGCTCTTTAAAAATCACCCTTTATAAATGTAAAAAAAATTCAAATAAAATATTATAAGTGTGTTTTTTTTATTTATGTTTATATTTTGTATCAAAATACCTCTTAAACCCCACGGTCTACAGCTAAACGGCATATTGCAAAATGAAGTACATGCAATAGCGTTTTCAAAGATATAAGAGATATTTCTGTTGAGTTGAAAGACCAGCTACCATTGCGGAATTGCATTACTGCACTTTTCAGCGTTTTTGGCACATATCTCTCGAATCCCATTATATACACTTTAACGGTCATATAATAAAAAGAAGTACACGCAACAGCCTTTCC
This sequence comes from Melangyna quadrimaculata, assembly GCA_949320155.1. Classification (NCBI taxonomy): domain Eukaryota; kingdom Metazoa; phylum Arthropoda; class Insecta; order Diptera; family Syrphidae; genus Melangyna; species Melangyna quadrimaculata. Next base: position 77,843,217 of record OX439484.1, on the reverse strand, counting down.
AACGACACATGACTCATAGTTGTTGACTTGGTTGATAAGTTACCAATGCAGAATTGCATTATTGCTGTTTTTTGTGCTTAAGAGCCGAATATCTTACGAACCCTATGGTTTAGAGCTTAACTGCCACATAATGAAATGAAGCAAATGCCATAACCTTTACAACGACTCATTACTGTTGAGTCGGTAGACCAGTACCAAATGAAGAATTGCATGGTTGTTATATTTGCCAATTTGTATGCCCACATATCTCTTGCACCCTATGATCTACGTCTTCACGGCCATATACAAAAATAAAGTACACAAAATTATCTTTTCAACGATGTATCACAGATTAATGTAGGTATGAGGACACACTACCAATGACGAAATGCATTATTGTCTTTTTCGGTGCTTTGATTCCGAATATCTCACGAACCCCATAGTTTAGAGCTTAATGGTCATACAATGAAATAAAGTCAGTAAAATTACCTTTTCAACGACATACAACACATTACTGTTGAGTGGGTAGACCACTTTGCCCATTCTCCTTTAGTTGGTTTACTTGGCAAGTTTTCTTTTATTACCTAATTACTCAATTTTGAAATGAAAACTTGACTAGTAAACCAACTTATTTTAATTTGAAATTTGTTTAAGCTAACATATACCCAGTTTACAAACAGAATCGAGAGCTCGAGTTGGATTAGGATCGGATTTTCGACCCAGGTGTTTCACCACGTGAGTTGAGAGCCCCATTTGAAGTTGAGTTGATATAGTGTTTAGATTACATTTAATGGAATGGCAACAATATATTTATTTTACACAAAACCAGTCCAAATTTAACGAATTTTAGTACATACTTCACATAGCTTAATGGCGAAGACAGCCAAGATGCCGCTAATAGGCAGAACGCTCCATTCAACTTGGACGATGATGGCCAAGAGTTCCGTCCACCCGACCTAAGTGCGGCTGGCGATATCCAAACTTAAGTCGTACAAGGCTGCTGGTGCGGATGGCTTACAAGCCGAACTATTTAAATCAGCGAGAGATGAATTGGCTAGGGGCATACACCAGCTCATCTGCTAAATTTGGTCGGAGGAAAGTATGCCCGATGGATGGAACCTCGGTATAGTGTGCCCCATCCATAAAAAGGGAGATGTTCTGAAATGTACCAACTACAGAGGAATTAGTCTCCTAAACGTCGCTTATAAAATCTTGTCGCAAAAAAATCTTGTCTTGACGCAATTGTAAATGATCTGATCGGACCCTATCAGTGCGGTTTTAGGCCAGGCAAGTCAACCGTCGATCAAATGTTCACACTCCGACAGATTTTAGAAAAATCCCGGGAATTCCAGATCGATTCACACCACCTTTTTATCGTTTTTAAAGTCGCGTATGATAGCGTGAAAAGGGACGAATTATACAGAGCCATGTCGAGTCTCGGCATCCCTGCCAAACTCGTCCGCCTGTGCAGGATGACGATTAAGAAATCTCGCTGCTCCGTCAAAATAGGTAAGAACACCACCGATTCCTTTGATGTTGAGAAAGGATTGAGGCAAGGCGACGCATTATCATGCAACCTATTCAACATCGTTCTTGAAGCCATTGTACGCAACGCACATGTCAACACCAGCGGTACAATCTATCAAAAGTCCGTTCAATTGCTTGCATATGCGGATGACATAGACATTGTCGGCAGAACGAAGCGAGCTGTGACAGGGGCATTTGCGAGCATTGAATCGGAGGCGGCTAAAATGGGATTGGCGGTTAATGAGGACAAGACGAAGTATATGCTGTCATCCAGAGAGGAATCTCTACGTCGTCGACTCGGGCAAAATATCACGATGGACAGATATAACTTCGAAGTTGTCAAGGACTTTGTCTACCTGGGCTCCACTATTACATCGCAGAATGACATCAGTGCAGAGATCAAGCGAAGAATTACTCTTGCCAACCCCTTTTTCTTCGGCATTTAAGTAGTAAGGCCCTCTCTCAGAGAACCAAGGAGACTTTATACAAGACCCTTATCATCCCGGTCCTGCTTTATGGGTCAGAAGCATGGACACTGAAAGATTCGGATAAAAATCGGCTAGGGTGCTTTGAGAGGAAGATTCTTTGTGTGATTTTCGGTCCGGTGTGTATCGAAGGAGTATGGAGGAGAAGATTCAACGACGAGCTATACGGGCTATACAGCGACGTTGACCTGCTCAAAATGCTGAAAATACAGCGGCTAAGATGGCTGGAGCACGTGGAGCGTATGGACAGCAACGCACCTGCCCGACGAGTCTTCGAATCCAACCCCGATGGGGTACGCAGCAGAGGAAGAACCAGTAACAGGTGGCGCAATCAAGTGAATGACGACATCAAAGCACTCGGTGTGCGCAACTGGAAGCGGCTAGCTAGGGACAGAGCTGGCTGGAGGGGCTTGTTAATTGAGGCCGAAGCCCATCCTGGGCTGTGAGCGCCATCAAAAGTAAGTAAGTCACATAGCTATCAAAACAAATAAATAATTTTACTCGCACATGTGCAAAAATACTGTGGTGAAAACATCCTCAAGACCGACTCTTCGACCTAGGTTTTTTATCAAAAATTTCGACTCGACTCCGCTCCTGAAGTGGAATCGAGTCGGTTGAAGCTCATTTCAAGTCAACGCAGGTATACAAAGGGGCCAAGCGAGCTTGAAGCTCGCTCGAATACCTCATGTAAACGGGGTAATAGAGGGCAGTAAAAATCGCACCTAATATCTCGTGTGCTGTCGTGTGACGCTATCGCTGCAATCGCAATGTATTTTATATTGGTAGAACTACATTTATTTGTCTCGTGTGTTTTGTCGCTTTGTGGCGCATGGAATATAATGGAATGACAGCGACACACGCATAGAGTAAGTATACTACCTAGAGGCCCGACTCGTACCCCCCTTGCCTTAAACACCCGCAAAATTTATTTGAGGTGAGTAAGAGAAAACTCTCTTAATCTACTCTTTTTTTCCTATCCGTGAATCCATGTGAGTGGTGGATTAAAAAACAAAATGGCGAAATTTGCTCAAACTGACAGGTAAGTTTTTTTGTTGGTTTATCAAAAATGACAGTTCTCAAAAAAAAAAAAAAAATACGTGAAACTCGTGAAATAAGTTTTTATTTTAACTTCAATAAAAGTTTATTAATTTGTATAAAAGTGTATTTTTAATATCTTTAAAAAGTTTTTTTTGTGTTCATTTATAGATGCGATACAATGTAAAAAAAGCGCTCACGGAGAAGTAAATAATAGAAACGCAAGTCCCAATCAAAATGATGGCGACACGTTTTATTGGAAACAAGACTTTAAATCTCCTAAAGAAATCAAAAATCTACTAAAAATATGATCTACTGCCAATGAACACTGAGAGAGTTCTTGTGTCTGAGATCATCTGCTAAATTCTAGATTTGTTTGGCTCACCTTGCTACACCATGTAAAATAGAAAATTTCAAAGCACATCTAAGTTCTTTATGTAATAAACATCATTTCCCCTTCTTTTTCAGAATTCTCATTCATAGTGGAAATATCAGCTTGAATTTCGCTGGCCAGGATCATTCAGTTTTCAAAGGAATAAAAACTGCACATATTTACCTGACATCACATCGAATGATCTTCAATAGCAAGAAGCAAAATGAAGAAATTATGTCGTTCAGTGATCCTTTTATTACTATGAGTGATGTGAGTTCACATTTTGATACACCTTAATCCCCAATACTCAACTTTTTTATATGTGCAGGTGGATATTGAACAAACTATTTTCGGAACCTTTTACATTAAAGGTTAGACCGCACTAGGCGGAACTGCACTGCAGCGGAACTGCGATTCAAAATAATTTGTATGAAATTTTATGAAGTTCACTTGCCGCTTAGTGCGATATAGCTCATACAATTTCATACAAATAATGTTTTGCCGCGTCGTGAAGTGTAGTTCCGCTGCAGTTGTGTGCGGTCTAACCTTAAAGGCAAAGTGAGTGCTCAACCAAATGACAATTTCATTGGTGAAGTGAAATTCAAGTTGTATTTAAAATCCGGTTGTGCCATCGAATACGGTCAGGCTATGTTGCGAGCCACTTCTATTGCTCAGCTAAATATGGGTTGTTTGAATGATAATCCCGACACTCCAACTGGGGCTTGGCATGAAGCTCATCCACCAGCTTATCAACCACCACCAGGCTACTACGAATGGATACCACAAAATGTTGCCTTCGCTAGCCCGGCACCGAATTCAGTGTTTGTGAGCAATACCCTGCTTCATATCCAGGAATCGGTATACGTATGTAAAATTTATTTTTACCTTTAGTTTTGTTCTCGCTTATCTTCTCGACAAATTTTTAACAATTTTACTTTCTATTTTAGATATAATTGAGTTAAACCTTCCAAGAACCTGCACAACTGATTTTCCCGATCCGGATGATCTTGTCAACTTTAAGCTTATAATTTGTCCAGACGAAGGTTTCTACAAAGATGGTCGATTAGAGTTTAATTTCCGAGTCGGCTAAGTGTGCAACTCAAGTTTATCACCCGAATATTGATTTGGAAGGCAATGTCTGTTTGTTCTTTGTGAAGACTGGAATCGAAATTTGACAATTAATTCAATTGTATATTGTCTTCAATATTTGTTCTTGGTAAATAAAGACAAAAAAACTCAATTTTTGATAATTTTAAATTTAAAAACTTATTATTTGATTTTAGGAACCAAATAAAGAGGATCCACTGATCAAAGAAGCAGCTGATTCTTACATTAAGAATATGTCTAGTAAATTAGTATAAACAAAAAACAATGCTAATAATGGTGAAGAATAGTTTTTGTTTCTTTTGCTGCGGGCCCAATATGTTTGTTTTATAAAGCTCAATTCAAAATTAGAACAAAAATATAAGCAAATAGCATTAGCGCAATTATGTTATCGAATACTTTTGTATTTTTTTTTTTATTTTTTTTCCAACAACTGTTAGCACAGTCAAATTCGACAATAAATTCGCTGTGTGCGATTAGTTCTGCATTTTTGATTCATTCTTGGGGCATGTTAGAGTAGTCTGTAGCTATGTTTGCAACTTCGAAAAACCTGTGCTCGCTGCAGGAAAAATGCAACAGCCAAAAAAATGCTAAAATCACCCCATTTTTTCCGACATTTTCCTTTATAACTTTGGAAATACGCAACTTAGAAAAAAGCCATCCACTACATTCTTGTTTGTTATAAAATTTTCTACAAGACCACATTATTTTAAAATTCATGTATGTTTTATTTGAGTTGCTATCTAAACATTGGTAAACAAAAATCTGAAAAACTAAGTAATTTTGAAGCGCTGAAAAAATAGGTCAAAAATTTTCCAACTCTGCTAAAAATTTGGAATCAAATAGTCTAGAGTATTACAAGACGAAATTAAAAAATTCGATCCAAATCGGTAAAATAGTTTTGGCAAGAAATATGATGTGCAACTAAGTGCAACAAGCTATTATTGCATCATTGTTGTGGTCAAAGTGGGACACTTAAGTTGGCACTAATTTTTTTCACGTACTTGGAACCTATGATAAAATATATATATGATATTTATATCTTTTTCTAAACCACTTTGGTAGCGATTTTAAAAGTTCCGAAAATTGTTCACTTAGCATATAAATATGAGTCGTACTCGTACTCGTATAGACATGGTATTGTTCTTTTGATTATGGTATGTAGTATAAACGGCTACAAATTGCATATGAACAAAATTTGGAGCTGTATAAAACACTTACATATTTCTTTCCTCATTTTTTTTTGCATTTCAAAAATGCATTTTGGTCCGCTGTATCGCGAACATGTTATGCAATGCAGTTTGCATTGATACAAATAGCATATCCACTAAATATGAAGCGGTATAAAACACTTTTAGCAAATCGTTAAACAAATCTCGTAATAAAAAAATTTGTTTTATGACATTTTAACGATTTTGAAATGATTTGAAATGAATTGCTAAAGTTACGATTGTAATACATTAAAATACCTTTCCAATGACGTATTTCTTGTCCAGCTAGAATGCTATTTTTGACCACATTCCTAACCTTATTTATATCCAACTTTCAACATCTCAATATTTTTCTTTAAGAATTGTTAGTTAGTTTAAGAAATTTCCATTTGTTTATTTTGTCTTAAAAAAGCTTGTAACGAAAATATCGGGAGCTTTTAAGGCAAAATTAACTGAATTCATATTTTTTTTATATACTTATTACCAAAGAAACTTTTGTTTCTGTTTTTTATTTAATAACAAAAAATAAATTGCGATAAAAAAACAATAAAAAATCATAATAAGAGAAGTATAATATATATTATGTACTAATTTAAATCGCAATAAAGAAGCTTTCATATACAAACAACAGCACACACAGTCTTCAAGGAAATTCTTGTAGGACTTATTAGATAAAGATTTTTAATAATTTTTGTTCTTATCTTAAACATTTTTTTTGTTTTACACAAGTTAAATCGCCTAATCTACAATTGGAACTGTGTAGAGGGTATTCCTCTTGATTAAATACAATCGCTTATAAAAATAATTGGTGAATGAAAAAACTTTTTTATTTCATGCTAATTGCGATGTTTAGTCCATAATTTTTTTTTTAACAAATTGGCGGGGATGGACACTAGAAGGTTTTAAAAATCTTCATCCTCCTCGGGCAAAGCAGTCTCCTGTGCCTCTTCGATTTAAACTTGGGCATAAATTGAATGAAAAATATCTTGTATGTTGTCATGGATCCCACTGCCTGAAATTGAAAAAAAAAATATTTTTAAATTTAAATTATTTTCATAAAACATTTTTTTAATTTTTTGTGTGTAAAGCAAAATCTATATAAATAGCCCTAAATAACTTTTGTGGTACTATTTTCTCAAGAAGTGTGTAACTGATTTCGATAAATTGTATATGGTTAGAAGGCCACACATGAGACATGCACTTATACACTGTGGGTCAAATTTGATTTACACTGCCGATCACTTTGCATATTTGCAACTATAGAGCAACATCTCAATCAAACATATTTCTGACATTTTAGCCGAATATAGTAAGGTGAGCAATAAACAGTAAAGCCTTAAGTCTTATTCAACAAATATTTCTTGCGACTCGCGATTTATATTTTTGGTATCTAAAAAATTTTCAAACAAATTGTTTGACTCTAGAGTGAGTCATTGTAAGGGTTTGTTCGTCAAATTTCAGCCATTGGGCGATACTATTCTAAATAATTAAGACATACATTTTATTTATACAAGACATTTTCTTTCTTATGTACAATTTTTTATATAAGAAAGAAAGGAATTCTTTGAATTTTTTTGAGTCTGTTATATTCGTCATCAACTGTAGCAACTTCTATTACAACAGCCGTAACTAGCTCCGGTGGAGTTGACATCTATTATCTTCCCTATAAAACAAAAATAATATTTTTTATTATTTGGAATCAGGCCTGTTGAGCTCGAATAATAATCGTCATAAAATTTTCCAATTAATTTTTTCATCATGAAAACGAAAAATGTGTACCTACTTAAATGTATACAGGGTGTCCACCTGGAATGCCTCATAGTAGACTTAATGACCGTCCTGAAAACTAATAGAAAAAAGTTCTATCCCAACCACAAGAAAAGATATGTGCATATTAACTGTTGGAATTCTTAAAGAAACAAATTATTAAACTTTGATTTTCGATGCAAAATGTGAAAGAAAATAATTTTTGAAAAAGTTAAATCATCTCTGGTATGAAAAAATGCATGAATAGATACCTGAGTGGCCAACTATTTTTAAAATATGCTCGTTCCATGCGGATTTCAAAATGGTATAATTTATTATTGCATGCACGAGAGTCAATTTAGCAAAAACAAATGTTTTAAAAATTAGTAAAACGTAAAATTAATATCATGCGTTCAACATGGTAGATTTTTGATTGATTGCCTGTTTTTATGATGTTGTCCTAGTGATAAATCCAAGCTTTTAACTTCTAGGGCCAATTGCAACATTACCAGAAATGTCAACAAAGTGCAAGAAACGGCTACATTTTCAAGCTATTTTGAATTATACCTGGTCTATTGCGCCCTAACAAAACCATATAATATTTTCGCAGTTGCTATAAGTTTATTTGTTATTTTCTTTAAACAAATAGTCTTTTGATCCAACTTTCAATCAATTGACCACTTAGTTAGAAAACAAAATCAGAAATAGGTATTTTGTTTAGTGTTTTCCACCCAATCTAATACAGTCTCTGCACCTCAGAATAAATTAAAGTCTTATAATATTCTTGTTAAGAATCTTGTCAGAATCTTGTAATGCGGCTGCCTCCACAGATCAAGTTGATTTAGGTCTGGTGAACGAGGTGGCCATAAAATTGGTCCCAATCCTCATATCCATCTCCCTGTATATCTGGATTATTTGTAATGCAGCGGCTTGCACAAAATTCCACACCCCCTCTGAGAAGCTGATCGGCTTGCTGTATTCGATTTATTTAATGCACCTCTTATAAGAAAATTAATTTGGTAATAACCACTACCAAAATATTTGATGGTTTTGTAAAAGGCCAACTGAAAAGGTGTAATTCAAAACTTTGTTAACATTTTTGGTAATGTGGCATTTGGCCCTAGAAGTTAAAAGCTTGGAATTTTCATTAGGATTACATTATAAAAACAGACAATAAATCAAAATTCTACTACATACATATGTTCAACACAATATGGTATTATTTTAACGTTTAATGTGCTAATTTTGGAAAGTTATGTTTTGACAATTACAATATCCCACAAAAGTAAATATACACCAAAAACTAGTGTTCTCATGAGTCCAGTGTATACTTTTTTTGTAGTTACAGTGTACTTTGAGATGTTTATTTAAAAAAATATTTTTCAGAATTAAGAACTAACAAATTATGACTTACGTATTCTAAAATAGTGTATGGATGATCAATACCATTAACTCGCTCGCTCATTATCACCGATCGTTGTTGAATGGCCAACGCTTCCTGTGGATCTGCTCAGGCGGGCCAACATCCTAAGACACTGTCCATTCTCAGAGTGCATTGCACCGAACACATTCATAACCTTCCTTAAAGTAACCCTGTTGAATTTTCGATTGACCAGTCGTATAGAAATTATAAGCGTCAGTGGCTCTAGGATTAATATGCTTGACAATTGGGAAGACATTGACAATATCCTAGTCGGTGAAAGTAGGCTTGTTCCGTGACTCAAAGTTATATTCCCTCAGTAAAATTTTAATGCCTACTTTCAAACAGAATGCTCGGAGAATGCTGATTTTTTGTAACTTATATGTTTCAATAACCGATCGCTGTCACATTCCAAATCAAAGTCGTAATAGGCTTTGATTTCACGCTTAATATGTTGCCACATTGTTGTCGTTCCCAAAGAGTGCGTTTTTACCATTCTTACGTTTATTGCGACGTTTGTTAGTCTTTTGTAGCTCATCTGATCCCAATGCTGGTGCCGTTACAGGTCCACTAGTAAGGAAACAGTTAAAGAAACGACTAATTGCTGATGATAAGCTCATAACTTCCGTATTTTGCATGTAAGTGTAGTAAATATGTTTAGCTGCACGAACAATTAACTCCTGGACGGCAATGTGATAGAGGTATTCGAGTCTTGGAACCTGTCCTAGTAGCTGAGCTACTTTTCCCAAATACCTTGAATTTTAAAATACAGTACAAATTAAATAAAAATAAAAAAAATAAACACTCTAGCTGACCTTATATTAATGCCTCGGGCATGTAATGTTTCAGTCAAATTACAACCATCAATAGCTGCCGACAAATGATCCATATGCTCCTTGATAAACGCAGGAATCTGCTTCTGCACCAAGAACTCTGCTGCATCTCTTACTAGTTGCTTTTGTTTTTTAAGCGAACTGGGCGAGTTGCTGGAGTCTACATGACTAATTCCCGGCGAGTAAACATCGGGATTAAAACGGAAGTCAAACTCGTACTCCTTTAAAGATCCAACAGCTGTACACGCTCGTTTAACAACTTCAGCTGCTTGTTTCTCATCGTGAGCGTTGGTCTCGTTTACTTTTTGTCAATTTGTTGGCTTCCTCTGTTGACGCATTCGCATTGATCTCTTCGTTGGTGACTTTTTCTATTGCTTTTTCCTCATATCTGTTCTTATCCTCAATTGCTGGTTGGTTCTTGTTGGCATCTGTTTGAGTAGCTGCTGCTTCAGCCTTCTTTTTATTAGCATTCAACTGTTGTAAGTGCTAAGCTGCATTTCGAATGCAACTAACATAACGATCTTCGATGAAAGACTCCAAAAGCTCCTGTCGCAGACAAGAAAGCTTATGTTTATGCTCGATGGGGAATCCCATTGCTTTCAATTCAGCACTTGGTTCCTCGCCTTCGATCTTTAAAAAGTTCAAATCTGGTGGGAACGTACGTAGGAGATCTAAAATATAATGACGCCCGTCATTGCCAATGATTCCTTTGCACTCTACTGAGGAGCCATTGCTTTCAATTCAGCACTTGGTTCCTCGCCTTCGATCTTTAAAAAGTTCAAATCTGGTGGGAACGTACGTAGGAGATCTAAAATATAATGACGCCCGTCATTGCCAATGATTCCTTTGCACTCTACTGAGGAGCACAGCTCCACTTCCTCATCCTTTTCATTTAGGACAGAGTGAGGCAGAATTTTCAGATGCTTGGCAGCCTTACGAAGCAATTCCAAGTACTTTGGATGGCTCAAAACTGTTTTGCCGAAATCAATCGAACCATAAACAACAGATTGTTCCTGGTCACGTTCGAGAATTCCCGGAATAATCGATTGTGCTGTGATGCGATATCCTCGATAATCAATTACAACCGTACCAAGTGTGTATAGTCCCTCGACATCAACTGCACTGTACACACGAACACCATACAAATCATTTCGTGGCGCTACAAATGCAGCAACATCCCCACCTAGCTCTTTGTAATGATCGCGAACATCGAAGCCCAGAGAGAAGAAAATATTATTCCAAATGAACATTTGCATTTTTGGATCTTCACCGGGATTAATGGCCAGAACATTGCCATCAATTACTGCCATAGCACCACGTGTGGCGGCAATGACAAAGTCTCCATGAACTTTGAAGATAGCACGCTCACGCAGTAAGCGGTCTGGCAGTGTTTTGCGTGGAAGTTCGCGAGTTTGTAATTCCTCGTTCCAGTCTCGGGTTTGGCCAGGAATGTGTTCTTCATAGCTGTAAAAAAAAATCATCACTTAGCATGAAAGTTTAAGATAAAAACACAAAAAAATACCCTAATTTCGATGAAAAAGCATCCTCTGCTCTTATGGCATCAATTGTATGCTCTAACTGGGGTGATGACCAAGTGAAGACCTGGTAGGGTTTCGCAACCAATTTCGCGAAAATAATTTTCGAATTATTCAACGATAATCAAGTTTCGCGGGTTTGTTTCATTAAAAACTATTAAAAATATTGACCAAACAAATTATAATTATTTTGTTGTCGCAAAATTGCAGCAACAGCAAGTGTCAAAACAATCCACCAAATGTTGCTCAGTTGCTGTACGGCTTGTGGGGGAATTTAGGGCACGTACGCATTGAATTTCAAGGGTGTGTATCTACTTTTTAATTACATTTTCTTTGTTTTCAACACAAATAGTTATAAATATTACTGGATTTTTATGCCAGAAGCAATAAAAAGCTATTTTAAATAAAGTTTTTGTTCATAAACATTCAGAAACATCAATTTTATTGACAAAATATTTTATTTTACAATTTTTGAATTTAACGGATAATCTTTTTTGAATATCTGATTCACCAAATTGAGCACATGACCACGTTTGAGCAAATGCCCTAATGCATACATACAAAGCTCGTTTTGTCCCATTTAAAATGCATTGCAACTGCACACATCCTTACTGAATAGGGCATAAATCCTCTCAATTCAGCTTGTAGGGTGAAAGAGCATGGACACCTTAAGTCGGTTCTCTAGGTAGTATTTTCTCTATGGACACACGGCTGAACAACACAACACACGGGAGACGAGACCAGTGTGGATCTGGTTTTATGTTGCATTGTGCGATGCTCTTAAGATACAGTAAAACCCGCTTAAGAGAAATGGCAAAATGTCACAGTCTTTCTCTCACTTAAACGAACCCGGCTTAAGTGGAAAACAAATGTCACTTTAGCGGAGTCCGGATAAGTGGAAACAAATTTCACTTAAGCTGATTTAAAAATTCCATTAAGCGGAGATTTAAAGCTAGAAACAATAATTGTATTTCATTTTTGGAGTTGCCTGGAAAAGTGTTTAAATAAAATAGTTTGAATAACCAACAAGGCAACAACGATTAAATAACCCATCAATAATTTATTGAATAACAAAAACTAGTTGTGTACATTATACATACATAGTAATTAATAGGTAGTACTACAAACATATACATAATCTGCCCTAGCGAGGTATCCGTCGGAGCGGAACATTCTCCGCAACGCATACTCCATCGGAAATTCAAATTACATTCGAGGTGTCCGATTCGGAAAGGAAAAATACAAAATGCGACGACGCATTGATTTGACACGTGACAGATAGTTTCGTGCTATAGATAGTTTGCACAAGTTTATGATAGCTTGTATTGTTTGGTGCTTGGTTTTTCGTTTACTCTTGTCCTGGAAACGTAAATTCAAGCAAAAAGTACAAAAAATTTCTTTATTTAATCATATTTTGTATTTATTACATTTTTCTTACAATTCACTGAAAATCGGAAACAAATTCCGCGAACAATTTCTGTCGGAGGATTTCGGAACTAAATTTTAAATTTTTCATCCAAAAACGCATTACATCGCATGTCAACGCAAAACACCGGGCTGCATCCAATAATGTCGGAAAAATGTTCCGAACAGCTGTTCGGAAGAATACCTCGAAGCAAAAACCCTCCGATTCGGAGGAAATTCCTAGGGCCGAATATAAATTACATAAAGTAACATTTAAGTTTTTGTACGTTTATTGATTGGCACATTGTGCATAACAAAAACAGTCCACTTCTAAGTTTGGCATCATAAAGGTTTTAAAAACATATTCATATTTTTGAATACAATTTTAGGTACAAGTTATGTAGAAAAAAATAATCTTGCTTTTTTAAAAAAGTCATCAATTTTCGTTTGTGACAAGGTCTGAAAAAGGCAATTCATCATGTTATATTTAATTTAATCTAGAGTCTAGTATTCTCAGTTCAAGTGAAAATGAAATTTCTATATAAAAGTGACACTTATTTCACAGCGATGAAATTCATAACGACAGTGCTGAGTACCCAAATGTAAGAGCTATATATGAACCAGTTCAAAATTAATTTCATTTCATAATTTTCATTTCCTAACGTCTACGACCACTATCAAAAAATAATAGAAGTGTGGAAAAGTGTGACATTTGTCAATAAATTACAATAAAAGTTGTAATAATTGAATAAAAAAGCCTCAAGAATTATTTTGGATCTTATGATCGTTTATATTTTTGCATATTAAGTGTTACCAACAAGCCAAAAACCAAACTATGGAATTAAAAGTCTTCTTAAGCATTTCAATGTTTTGTTAAACCGTCAGACAAATCAAATTATTTTTTAACATTGAAGTTTTCCACAAATTATGGTTGGTGTTACCAAAATGAATGAAGTACAAATGAATACAAATTAAAATGAACTTTAGCGTAGTAGGAGCATTTTGAGAAAAATTTGGTTGGTGTTACCAAAGAAGCTACTAACAAAATTAAAATGAACATTATATCTTTGTAAGCGATGAACAGCGTAGCGTATCGAATTGTTATGGTGGTTGGTTGGGTGCTTGTTCAATAGAGCTCTTTACCAAATAGCAATATATGGTTGTCTTATTCATTTTACTTTGTGGCGAATGTCATAACAAAGAAGACAAAGAAAAAAAATTGTGTAAAATTATTTCAATAAAATCAAAAAACTTTTAAATCTTGTGAAATCTTTAGATATTTCTTTAAATCTATTTATTTTATATTTATCCGCTTTAGCACTTTTCTTTTATCAACACTTACTTACTTACTTAGGTCCTCGGACCTATTACGTCCGTGATGTTTCCCTTACGGGACATAGGGCCTCCACTACACCTACGCGCCATCGTGTACGATTTCTTGAAATATATTTCAGCTCTCTCCAACTTTTCCCCAGTCGTGCCGATTCCTGTTCGACCGTTCTTCGCCATGTACTTCTAGGCCGGCCCACTTGTCTTCCCTCCTGTGTGAGCGGGTTCCACTGCATTGCTTGAGATGCAATGCACCGATCGCCTTTTCGAAGCGTATGGCCAATCCACTGCCACTTTCTTCTTCGTATAATGGAGTCTATGGGCTCCTGACCCGTTCTCGCATGAAGTTCGGCATTGGAGATACGGTTGGGCCAGAAAATCCTCAAGATGTTTCGTAGACATCTATTAACGAAGGTTTGCAGCATTCTAGTGACAGTGTCAGTGACTTTCCAAGTGCTGCAGCCGTAAAGCAGAACGGATTCAACATTGGAGCGGAACAGTCGTAACTTGGTCTTTAAGCTAAAAGAGTTGTTTCTCCATATTTTGGACAGCATTCCGAACGCAGCCTTTGCTTTTCTGATTCGGCTGTTTACGTTCAGTTCAGTTCCGCCACCCGTAGAGACAATACTCCCAAGATATTGGAAATCCTCTACCATCTCTACCGGTTGTCCAGAAATATTTACTTGGATTGATGAGGAAGTTCCAAGGCTGATCCTTTTAGTTTTTGCCGAGTTGATCTTAAGCCCTACAATTTCTGCTTCTCTCTCCACCCTTGTTGTCATTTGATGGAGATCCATGATCCTATGAGAGAGTAAGCATACGTCGTCCGCGTAGTCCAGATGTTTGAGGTGAGATTGCAGAGTCCACTGAATTCCTCCATTTCCACTTGACAAAGCTGCGTGCAGTACGTCACTTATCACCAACAGGAACAGTATTGGTGACAGTATACAGCCTTGCCTAATTCCACTTTGGATTTCAAACTCCTCTGACAGCCTACCTTTGTGCAAAACGTGACACTTGGATCCATCATATGTAGCCTTGATAATAGCAATCAATTTATCTGGGATGCCCCTTCTGCGCAAAGCAAGCCAAATAAATTCTCTATTGACACTGTCGAACGCCTTTTCAAAATCGATGAACAGCAGGTGAAGTGGTGATCGATATTCAACGCACTGTTCGATGATGATCCGCAAGGTGTTGATGTGATCCACACAGGAAGATCCAGTGCGGAAACCTGCTTGTTCGGCGTCGAGTGTGTCTTCGAGGTGGTCTTTAATTCGGTCCAATATTATCCTTGCTATTATCTTGGCTACTGCAGGCAGAACGCATATTCCTCTCCAGTTTTCGCACTGTGTGAGATCTCCTTTCTTTGGGAGCTTGACAATCATTCCTTTTTTCCACTCTTCAGGAAAGCTCTCTGCTTCCCAAGCTCTCTTAATAAGTGGGTGCAGTAGCTCGCTCGATGTCGTTGGGGCTGCTCCTAAGAGCTCTGCAGGAATACCGTCAAGTCCAACCGCTTTGTTGTTCTTCAGTGCTTTGATGGCGGTGATAATTTCTTCTTTACTGGGGGGTACGGTGCGTATTCGGGAAATTGTTACTTCGGGTAGCTCAGTGGGAATAGGGTTCACTTCACTTGCGAAAACGCGGTTTAAAACCGCAGAAAAGTGTTCCCTCCACCTTATGAGCTGGTCCTCATCCGAAATTAGCAGGGATCCGTTTGTGTCTTTAACCAGGTGTTGTTTAGAGCTCTGGACACCAGTGAGCTCTTTGGTAATTCTGTAGACGGTCCTACTGTCACACCTACTAGCGGCTTCTTCTGCTTCTGTAGCCAATGCGTTGATGTAGCTACGCTTATCACGTCGCACACTACGGTGAACTTCCCTCATCTTCATGCGGTACGTAGACTCAAGCTCGTTTCTCCCTGCTGCTGGGGTAGCTGCGATGCGAGCTTTAAGGTGTTTCCTTTCTTCGATCCTTGCCCAAGTTTCGTCGGAAAGCCAAGCACTATTTCTTCCTTGCGCCCGGCCGACTATACTTTCAGCACCGGATATGAACACATTTTTCACAGCACACCAATGATTTTCGATGGATGTGGTTTCCGTGCTGCTGATTGCGTTCAATCCTTGTGAAAGGTGGTCCCCTAGTTGTTGGCGCACTGCAGGATCCTTTAGTCTATCTGTATTAAACTTGGGCATTCGAGTGTTTCCTTGGGATCTCCGAACTGCAGCTGTACGCAATCTTACGGTAGCAATTATCAGATGGTGGTCCCGGGCCATTCCCATGTCAGCACCTCTTCTGTTACGGACGTCCTGGAGACTGCTTCTAAAACGCCGGCTGATCGCGAAGTGGTCAATTTGGTTGGTTTATCAACACTGAACTTCATTAAAGTTTAATAACAAGCTTTTTTTTTCAATTTCCTTTTGTTTGACATTCCCCACAAAGTGCTGGCTGTAACTTTTGAGTTTGACAGATTCGCAAAGAGATCTATTTGCTTGTGCTACCAAAGAAGAAAGAAGAGAACGAAAGAATGAAAAATAAACGATGACAGAAATAATGAGCTACCCTTCAAGCAAACGAGTCCATTTTGGATCCGAAACCAGTTCATAATCGGACCCAAAACCGGATCCAAAACGATTCCAAATCGGATCAAATTAGTATGGAAATTAGAATTACCACGGAGCCATTATGTGAATGTATTGTGAGAGAGAGAGAGTATTCCAATTCACGATACTCCGAGAAAACGGAGCCTAAATGGAATCCAAAACGGACCAACAAAAATGAAGGAATCTTCCCCATCTAGTCGAGTTTCTACATTGCATAAAAAAAAACAACAAAACAAACAGAATTATGTTCATTTCAAGATTTTATTTTTATTTATCAATTATAAAAGGTACATTATATATTTCCACAACGAAACATATACATATAATAAACAGTAAACTTGTATTTTTGATTGGAAATTTCTTAAAGTTTTCACAAGAAAAAAAGATAAAAAGCAATGGTCTTCGCCACGCTACCTACAAAACTGAACTAAAAAAAAAAAAGGGGTGGAAATTGAAACAAAATGACTGTACTCTCTCTATTTCTCCATGCAAAGAAAAATTCTCTCGATTCTTGTTCTTGTTTTTACATGCGTACACAGAAAAATTATTAATGTGTGTGAGACACTCAGTTTTTTCGGATTCCCAAGTGATTCCAAAGTGAACCGAGAAATTCGGGTCCGTGATTTTGCTTTGGGTATATGTTTGTCCCGATCTACATTGCCCGATATTTCCACGAAGATTTTTCCAGAAATCGTGCGAAATGTACACACAGAACGATTTTTTCCATGAGATTTTTTCTTTGTCTTCTTCATTTTTTTATTTCTGTGCTCTTCATTTTGCATTGATATTCACTCACACCATCAACCCAATGGCACACTGACACCGAACACACACAAAAAACTGGAAAGAGGGCGAAAGAGAACATAAACAGACTGGAAAAATCGTCTGAGTTTTGTGGTACAAACGATTTGATCCCTACCCCTCACTTTTCACTCCCTTCACCTACGAACAAACGATCGGCACTGGAAAAATCGTTCAATGTAGACCGGGACTTTGTAGGTCTTTTATTGGCGGAAGCAGACTGCAGAGCACAACTACAGCAGAGTACCGAATTTTCGGTTGGTATGATGTGTACACTGTACAGCGACAGTGCGTGTTTAGTTGTAAAAAACTCTTTTACAAAAAAAAAAATTAACTGTTTAATAAAAAAAATTACTTTTTTACAAAAAAAAATAGCTTGTCTACAAAAAAATTAACTGTTTTATAAAAAAAAATAACTTTTTAGGTACAAAAAAAAATTAAATTTTTTACAAAAATATTAATTACTTTTTTATTGATTGAAATTGAACCCGTGAAAACCGAAAGCTTTTTTTAGTTTGTCAACTAAATTTTATACATATTTACTCTCAGTCCTGACTAACATAATATGTTCGACGGGCGCCTTTGTGGTCCTGCAACCAACTAGTCTCCAAGATTAAGATTTAACATACTTCATTAAGCCAGGCATAAAAGATTAATTGAAAAAAAAATATCTATATTTGCATGAAAACTTCGAAAAAAAAAATGAAAATCAATTTGAGTTAATGTTCTTGTAGGTAGGTACCTCCCTAATTGACTTAATTATCAAAACTTTATACGGAAAATTGTTGTGGTATAAAAGTTGTAATTTAAGAATCTTGGTAGCATATTCTCTACATATAGTAGAGGATATATAGTTAATAGTTGTAGACTATATAGGAATAGTTGTAGATATAATAGAAAATTTAAAATTTAGTACTTTTTGAATTATGATTAAAAAAGATGAGCATTTTGTGACACCGCATCGGACAGGTACAATCGTTCCTAACTTTATTTTTTCTTGGATTTCAATGAAATAATCTATTTTGTAGCTCGTACCACTGGAAAAATAGAAGTACTATACAGTAGAGGCCGCTTATAGTCACAAGAAGATGAGAGCCAACAAACGTGGCTGTGCTTGTACCCAATTCTGAAGATGGTTTGTCCCAAACAAAAAAGATCAGATCTTTATATAGGCATATAGTTAAAATTGTTATTGTTATTATTGTTACTTAAATTTGTATGCAAACTTAATCGGAAAATGTTGTACAAATTCATTCTAAAAATGTGACTGAGTTAATAGTTGTGTCGATATTTGGCGCATAAAATAGAAAAGTTGATACAAAATTTTACAAATTTGTAAAATAAAACCTACGCTCTTATTGACTTCTTGACTTAAACCTCCACCGATAAGGTATAAGATAATGTTAAAAAAAAAATTGTTGATTAATTTAAAAAGAGCAAAACGAATTAATATAAAATAAATTCGTGACTTACAAAATTCTAAACGGATCCTCCAGATTAAGGTTTAAAAATACTGCCCTTGAGATCTACCCAAAAAAAATATCTTTAAATTCTTGAAAACATCGAAAAATTCGTTAATGTTTTTTCACCTACCTAATTTTATTATTAATTTGGTTGGTTGGCATATTCTTTACATAAACTAGAGATTATAAAGTTGGAAATCTAATACAAAATTTAATGCTTTTTGAATAATGGTTATTAAAGACAAGCTGTTGTGACACTCAATTGGACAGATAAAATCGTTCCTTACTTTATATTTTACTGTAGGATTTAAATCTTCTATTTCTCTTGTCAGCAATTAAGCGTTTATGTTTAATTTATTTAATCAAACATAGCTGGTGCACGTATTGAAAGCTCCAAACGTTCTGAAACAAACAACAAAAACTATTCTTATGGGAAGAATTAACTGGCTGAACACCAATAGCAGTAGGTTCACTTGTAGTTGAAAATACATAGCTAGTTCAATTGATGAAGTTGAAAGGATGAACCCAGTATACAGTCGAGCCCAAACAAAAAAAAGTTCTAGTGTTACTTTGCTGATGTTAATTATCAAACAGAATTCGGTGCAGTATAAAATTGAGAAAACTTCAACTCTTTGCTACAGGTAGGTTAGGCAGTCAATTAAATCGGAAAAAGTCATGAGGCAGTAAAAGTATAATAACAGATTCAGGAAAGATGATATTTGCCAAAAAATTAGTAATGATAGAAAAATGTACCTAATTCGCTTGGATCTTCGACCATCCAATCACATTGGGAAATGGTTGAGCCTAATGGTGTAAGTAGCTGTGGATGAAGCGTGTATGTACAGCAGGCGCGAACGCAGGGGGGGTTTTGGGGGTTCAACCCCCCCGAAATGTATGAATTTAACTTCCTCGCCATACAATTTCACTCTTTCACTCTTAATTTTTGATTTTTCAGTTTAAACCCCCCCCCCCCCCCGAAATTTGTTCCTGCGTTCGCGCCTGATGTATAGCACTGTCAAAGTAGAAAGATACGAAAACAGTGAAGAGCTCTCTAATATAACTTTATAGTTGTTGCAAGAAATGTATGGTATGACACAAAGTTGAGCACTTTTGATTGAAGTTACAGTCTTGTTTTCAGCTATCAGTTACCTACAACAATTTTTGTAGCTTTCATAAATGAAAAGCTTACCAAATTGAAATAATTATAATGTACCTTATTGCATCACGATAGGTTGTCAACATTACATCCTTACAAGAATTTCAAAATTCAAAAAGATATGGAATTATTTACTTTTATTGTGTATTTATGTTAAAATAAGGAGTTCTTCTATTCAATTAACATTATCGTTTTCTTATATAACAGATCTTGCTTCAACTTAATTTTAATTAATTTAATTTTGTTTAAGTGCAAGCAATTAGTCATGTTTTTGTTTTATCTAGCAAATGCAAGTCATTTTCAATGCTCGACCATCCAATCACATTGGGAAATGGTTGAGCCTAATGGTGTAAGTAGCTGTGGATGAAGCGTGTATGTACAGCAGGCGCGAACGCAGGGGGGTTTTGGGGGTTCAACCCCCCCGAAATGTATGAATTTAACTTCCTCGCCATACAATTTCACTCTTTCACTCTTAATTTTTGAGTTTTCAGTTTAAACCCCCCCCCCCCGAAATTTGTTCCTGCGTTCGCGCCTGATGTATAGCACTGTCAAAGTAGAAAGATACGAAAACAGTGAAGAGCTCTCTAATATAACTTTATAGTTGTTGCAAGAAATGTATGGTATGACACAAAGTTGAGCACTTTTGATTGAAGTTACAGTCTTGTTTTCAGCTATCAGTTACCTACAACAATTTTTGTAGCTTTCATAAATGAAAAGCTTACCAAATTAAAATAATTATAATGTACCTTATTGCATCACGATAGGTTGTCAACATTACATCCTTACAAGAATTTCAAAATTCAAAAAGATATGGAATTATTTACTTTTATTGTGTATTTATGTTAAAATAAGGAGTTCTTCTATTCAATTAACATTATCGTTTTCTTATATAACAGATCTTGCTTCAACTTAATTTTAATTAATTTAATTTTGTTTAAGTGCAAGCAATTAGTCATGTTTTTGTTTTATCTAGCAAATGCAAGTCATTTTCAATGCTCCCATTCTTACTCTATGAGTGAAATCTTTAAATTTTTCATTCAAAGTGAGTACGAAAAATTTTCAAACTGAGGACTGAAACTTCACGTGGATAATTAATTATGGTTTCACAAAGCTTATTCACGTGAATTTCAAACCGCTTTTATTTTTCATTTCACTCAGAGGTGAGTACTAGGCTTAAGATAAGAGCTCTAGTTCTAGTTTATTTTTTTCCTAAAATCCTCTCCCAAACCAACGCGGAACATTCGCTATGCAGGGCGAATCATTCACAATGATAACAAAAATGACAAATAAACTATGATAAACAACAACAAAAACTGCCGCCGCTCAGCGAATGTGCCGCTTTCCGTTTGGGAGAGCCTTAAGAGTTTTTTCGATGAAAATTATAAAAATTAACTGAAAATATGTTTCAGGTATGTGGGTTTTTCAGTTAAGCGAATTTCGCTTAAGCGGAGTGTTTTAAAGGTATACTCGGGAATGCAAAAACTGATTCCTTTAAGCGGGTTTTACTGTAACAATTTATGGCAGTCATTGGCCGCGGTCGGATATATAACTAAAGGTATCTGGATTTGTTCGTGTTGTTGTAATGCCTAAGGAAAAACCAGCTGATGTCAAAATAAAATCTAAAGCTATCCCAACAATTTTCGGATTTGTTTGGATTATACTAACAGCTGACATCTCATCTGTTCATTTTGGCTACGTATCCGGTTTTGGTCGTTCGAAAACATATCAGATTCTAATGTATCTCAGATACGTATCTGCTTATCACCCGAACGTGTCCATTACGTACTTTTTCAAATACACAAACCACATTTTCGCCATCTAGTCGTCAAGTATCTTTCCACATTATACCGCATCAAACTGGTCTAAAAACTATTTTTGGCAGATATGTCAAAAATTGACAACACAACACCGACTTCTAGAGATAGAGACGTCAACGAAAAAAAAACGAAGAAGCTGGAAGGAAGCAACCTGAACAAACAGAAAAAAAATAATAAAAAAAATCTATTTACACTTTAATTCCCCCGTTGTAGTGGACACGAATCATTTCAACAAATAAATAAATCTTCCCAAAAAGACAAACGAATAACTTCATAAACCGCTCGTCTTGGAATCTAAAGAAACCAATAGTGATAAAAATAGTCAATAGCAAAAAAAAAAAAACAATAAAAGTTAGGAAAAGACGATAAGACTAATTTGGAAAAATGTCCGGCGACGAAGAGGCCAACGTAATCGATGAGAAAAAAGAAGAAAAAGTTGCAGAAATTGCTGCGTCAAGTGTAAGTCGATGGTTCACAATCCTTCATTAGATCAAATTTAAGATAACATTGGTTTTTTTTTTCAGATTCGTTCAGGGTTGGCAGAGTTGGAGTTGAAGACGTCACAAGTTCTACAGAGACTTGAAAATGTCCGAACAGAACCCCCTGCCTCCAATGAATCGTCCGACACATCTCAAGTTTCAACCCTTCTAGAGGGTGACCGCAAGCCTCCATCGGAAATCCTTCGATCTCTCGAGATCCTCATCGCTTATTCAGAGTCAGAAGATGATCCGGAATTCCCACTTCCAGCCTTGGATGACGTTTCACATCTAGCATTGATCTCTCACAGTATTATCGCCTATATGAGCCATTTAGATAGACAGCATTTGCTGCGTGTTACTGGACACATTGCCGGAGACACCACTCGGTGGTTGTGTAGTCTGTTTCGTTTTATCGATGGATCCACAAGCTTTCATACTGACAACGCTGATGCGACTCTCAGAACAGTTCGTTTAGCCATCGTCGCGAGGTGCCCGGGGTACCTTGAAGGCGGAATCCCAGCTCTGGCTAATCCATGCTTCTATATCTCTGAGAATACAACGCCCATACGGCTTCAATATGCTTGCAGACAACTGGGAATTCCCCTGGAGGCGATCCGATTAATTCCATCGAACCCAGCTCAGGGCACAATGGATCTGAATCTTTTACAGAAGCAGGTTCAGGCTGACTTGAATGCCAACCGAACTCCCTTGTTGGTTATTGCCGATGTTGGATCATCTGTGTGCGGCTACGTGGACAATTTAACTAGAATGAAAGACATCTGCAAGGCGAACAACATTTGGTTGCATGCAACTGGCCATGGACTGGCTTCTTTGGTGTGCACTCAAGGACATGGTTCAGTAAGTTCAAATAAATTTGTCTTTGAACTTCTCAATTCTAATCACCGAGTTCCTTTATGAATTTAGATAAGCTCTGTAGTTGATTCGATAGTTTTAAACCTGGGATTCTGGTTGGGAGTGCCAAGTCTCCCAATTGCCGTAAGTTCATTCTCAAAAGATCAAGAGCTGTATTCTCAAAGAATTTCATCATCTCTTTTAGCTTATGCATCGACAAATGCAAAACAGTGCCCTAACAGCCTTCGAATCAGATCCCATTGTTTCAAAGAGACTTAACTCGTTGGCATTGTGGACGAGCTTACAGGCACTCGGGCGAGAAACAATCGCCGAGAAAATTCATGTTGCATTCCAAACTTGTAGTATTCTACATGAGATCTCATCAAAATGTGAAGGCATTCGAGTTGTGGTAAGTTTGTTCTACTTGTACGTCAAATGGACAAAAAAAAATTAAAATAAGAGTCAAAAAAGTTCGCATTTGTATCTTGAGATAAGATAATATACGGTCGGTTCATCAGATGATTAATTTTGCTAACGTGGTGGAAATTTCATCATTACAGATGAAGATAAGAGTTAGATAGGCTTTATATAAATAGAAATGTATGAGCGAGTTATTTGCTGTATATTAAAAAAAAATAATATATCATTATAGTACAGTCAATCTCCACAAAAACTTAGGGTTACATCACACAAATTTAAAAAGGTCTTTGCGTTCCCCTACTATATTTCACCCCATTTATTTTTTAACTCGATTTATTTCAATTTGTAAGGAGAACAAAATGGAATTTGTTGTCCCAGTGAAGTTTCAAAAACCACTGAGTTAAAAACTTAGAAACTAATGCTCATACAATTTGCTGCCCATCATGTTTTTAAATATTATAAGAACAAAGAGTCGGTCCTAAGTCAATGTTCAAAAGAGTAAACCGCGTATTTGTGGCTCTCCACGACTAACAAAAACTTAATTAAATCGATTTCAAAAGTAATGGGTTTGAGATGGCTTTAGACGGTGCTCACATTGGACTGACTCTTCCGACTATTTTCGACTTGTCTGAAATTTATCTCACTCTCACTTCATCGTTAGAAAGAGAGGAAAGTAGTAAATTTTATAAAAATTAAAAATTTGTGGATTTTTTTTTTGACGTTTTCTTTTGCAAATTGGGAAGTCAGTCCAATGTGAACACCGTTTAAAGCTTAATTGTTTCTACTTTTACTTTGATATTTCGCTCGAAACAAGGAACAACATTTTGCTCCTTTCACGGTGTTCACATTCGACTGACTCTTCCGACTATTTTTGACTTCTCCGAAATTTGTCTCCCTCCCACTTTATGGTTAGAAAGAGCGACAAGTAGTAAATTTTTAAAAAATTTAAAAATTTGTGGATTTTTTTGACGTTTTCTTTTGAAAATTCGGAGGAGTCAGTCCAATGTGAACACCGTTTTATCTAGCTTTGAAGTGGGAGTGAGATAAATTTCAGAGAAGTCGAAAATAGTCGGAAGAGTCAGTCCGATGTGAACACAGTCTTTCATGCATCACTCTTCGCCTCGCTCACTTGCCTTTTTTTATTTATAAGAACGCGCACTCAAGGGGTTTTTGATACCTTAAAATGTTATATTAAACACAGTGCGAGCGTTAGGAAAACAGGGAAGGATTAAAGAGGAGATGCCGATGCACATTGGTTTTGAACCCTTGAATATCGAAATGGAAGGGAAAAATAGAGCCGGGTAAAGCATTCCACATTCGGGTAGTTCGGCTAAAAAAAAGAATCTCTATATTGACAGTACGTCCGAATTTGGGCTCAAGGGTAAACTGATGTGCATTCCTGGAAGTACGAGTATTACGGTTAAAATCTTTTAGGGGAGGAATGCAACTGGCTATTTCAGTAGAGCACTGTTTATGAAAATAACTGTAAAACAACAAAAGACGTGAAACATTGCGGCGGTGATCGAGAGTTGCAAATGCTTCCGTTATATATCTGTCACCTATCATTTTCATAGCACTTCTTTGTATCCTATCCAAAAGACACAAGTGGGTTGATGGGGCACCTGCCCAAACATGGGAATTGTACTCGAGTTTTGGACGGATAAAGGCTTTATATATAACAGCCAGATCACAAGGGGTAAAAAATTTCTTACATCGCCGAAGTAAACCTAAACACTTAGCAGCATTTTTGGCGGCATCAAATATGTGATAGTTCCACACAAGGTGGTCTGTGATACACATACCGAGTACTGAAAGCTTTTCGGTTGCCTCAATGCAAGTGCCACTCATGGATAGTGGAATAGGGGGTGGGTTTCGTTTAGACGACAGTAGACAGCATTGAGTTTTAGAAGCATTAAATTCCACGCGGTTTTTGATTCCCCATTGGACAATGCTGTCAACATCAGAATTTAATGAGCTTATCATACGCTGCCGTTCAAGTTCCACCTTCGAAGGACATGGATGTGAATCTAAAAATGAATATGAGAAGCTGAGGGTACTGTCGTCAGCGAAACAGTTTAATGGATTAGAAGTTTCAGATAAAAGATCATTTATGAATATAAGCAAGAGAGTCGGGGACAAAACGGAACCCTTCGGGCACACCAGCATTTATTTTGTAGATTTCATACTTGAAACCGTCTAATACAACTTGTATTGAGCGGTCCGAAAGGTAATTTCTAATGCAACGAAGAAGAGATTCATCGATACCAAATGGGCGCATTTTCGATAAGAGAGCTTGATGCCAAACTCTATCAAACGCTTTTGAAATATCAAGCGCAATAATCTTACTTTCTCCAAAACGATGTAAAGATTTGTTCCACTGTTCGTTGAGATATACCATCAGACCACCAGTGGACCTATTGCTTCGAAAGCCGTACTGCCGGTCATTAAAAAGCTTTCGTTCTTCGAGATATTTCTTGAGCTGAAAATTGATGAGCGTTTCCATGACCTTGGAAAGAAGGGACGTAAGTGCAATTGGACGATAGTTAGAGGGTGAAGAAGATACGCATTTTTTAGGGACTGGCTGGACAAATGCTGTTTTCCATCCACTCGGAAAGAGACCAGTAGAATAGGACAGATGGAAAAGCTTACGCTTTTGCCAGCGTTGAAGAACACCTCTTCAGAAAAATGGGAGCGATACTATCCGGGCCAGCGGATTTGTGAATGTCGAGATCTTTTAGAACTCTAGCAACTGCACGAGTGCGAAAGAAGATTTGTCCCATAGAATCATTTACAAACTACAAACTTTCATTTCTCCAGGTTAGTCTGGTTTAACATTGAACCAGTGTGTAATGTCCCAAAGTGTGTTTGTGTGTCTGTTTGTGTTTGTGCTTCTTAAACTATGAAAAGTCCGAAATATTTAGCTTTCATAATTAATTCAGGACTTTTTCCAAAAAGGACCACAGTACCTTGAGTGGTCAACTACACGGGTTCCAAGAATTATAAGTCTCATTTGGGCCTTCTCTGCCGCTAGCGTAACTTCGTGGCTCAGTTTGCGCCAATTTCACAGTTTATCTTGACAGTAGAACCTTGGGTCCGCCTATCAAATGCGGGCCTCCAAGGTATTGTTGTTCAAGGTATTGAGGAAAAAGTCTTGTACTAATTTCACTGAAAAATTCTGGATTTTTCTAATTTCCGAGCTAAACCGTAGCATACATATTTCGAGAAAACAAATTTGTAAAATAATATTGGAGTGTTTTCATAGCACGGATCCTCTGAAACATACATTTTCGCCTTGAATACAATTAGAACTCCTGAATTTTAAAATTAAAAATTCTTAAATATTTGATATCCGAAATTTATTTTTTTCTGAGTCGCCTACGTCCATGTATTATTTATTATGCATGAACATAATTCGGCTTCACTGTCTCCATACAAACCGATTTAAAAACATCTCCATGTCCAATACTTTTTTTCAGAAAAAAGCAATTGCAACAGTGTTCCATTGAAATGACAGTATTAGTCACCCGTCTAGTGCCCACAATTGAGATATACAACGTTCTAAAGCTTAGTTCAAGAGCATCATTTTTGAATATATAAAAAAATATAAAACAGTTCGTCTATGATTATTCGAATATGCACAGTGTTTTTCTTATTTTATTGGTCGCTTATTTTACCCAACTCGTATTGCTTTGGACCAACAAATTACTGTACGTTGGTACACTTCATAGTACCTAATCATTTTCATAGGTCTTGTTTCTGGACACTAGGTAGACCAGGTCCCATATATTTTTGCCCATTCTCCTTTACTTGTGTTTTTTCGTAAACATTTTTCCAAATTTTTTTGTTGAAGTTTTGTTAAGTACCGAACTTTACCTACACAATTATATGAAATTTAGGTTCTTATCCATTTTTTTTTCTTATAAAAACTTGTTTCCAAAAACACATGTTTATGTATCATATATGTGTATTTCCTTACTTCTAGGTGAATTGTATTTAAATCATACAAAAGGTATACGAATGCTTTTTTTCTATGTTTTTGAACAGAGTTGAATACAATTAGCATTGACTTAAACAACATTACCTACAAACAAAAAATTAACTTTGAAAATGTTGAATGTAACAACAACAACTAAAGTGTTCTACCACCAAGTTATTTTGGCTGAAGTTATAGCTATTTCACGAGTGGTGTTGAGTCTTACTATGTTCATTTTTATTTGAAAAGCTTTGCCCGTCATGGGCGGCCTACCCGTCGCGCTACCGAAGTCACATGTCAAGCTCCATCTCAGTGCAGGTTTTGTTGCTTATCAAATGCATTTGAACGACTAGCATTTTTATTAGAGCACACAAGCTTGCTGTTGTCACATTCGGTTTCTTTATTTTTTCTCCGTACCCTATTCATATGCCAACAATTCGTTGGTCATACAAGGGGGGAAAGTAGTGAACGATTTGACGCTGGTCAAGGGTTTAATTTGAAATTTATTAGGATTTTTGTATGAACTAAAGTTCATACAATGCAGTCACGCTGCTCAGACAATAATTAACATTGAACATTTTGAATGTAACAACAACAACTAAAGTGTTCTACCACCAAGTTATTTTGACTGAAGTTATAGCTATTTCACGAGTGCCACCCCGATCATCAGACTTCTTTGTATGGTGCTGAGTCTTAATATGTTCATTTTTATTTGAAAAGCTTTGCCCGTCTGACTGACACGATGCAAACAAAATTATTTCCGGAGTTTATGGATTAAAATTTGTTTGTGTCACACAAAATATGAGAAGTTGTTTATTTATATCACTCTGCTCAAAAACGTGGAATATAGCCTTCGCATACTAATTATAATTTAAATACAATGGGCCCTACCAATAATCAAATTTAGTAACGACTTAAATATTTAATTAAAATGGACTATAATTGTATGGGCTCTCAATAATAAACCAACCATGGTTCGACTTAAATATTAAGTTGGGCCCTAAATAATCAATATTACATGGTTTGGGCTCTAAAATATGAAACATAACATGTATGGTTTATTTTGTATAGTCTATACCATTATGGTCTATTTTCCTTAAATATTTAAGTCGTTACTAAATTTGATTATTGGTAGGGCCCAATGTAACCTAGAAAATATTGACCTTTCAGAGTTTTTTTTATTTTTGTATTTTAAATCATTTTGAAGATCTAAATTTTTCTTGAGATTTACCCCTCTTTGTATACTAATGTTAAACTGTTCGAACAGTTTGGAACAGAAAAGTAGAACTTTTTGCTAAGGGTAGGTTTTGTTTCCGTATGGCTTCTTATGTCTTATTTTACCTGTACTTAATCTCTTTTTAGGACTTTCCCATCACCGTAATGTTACCCTATAAAACAAGTCAACAAAATTGGCATGTATGGAAAATAACGCGTTTGCACCCATTCTTGGATCTTATTTCTACTCTATTGCTTTTTTATGTTTAAATTAAACATTATTTATTTTATCAATGTTCATATCATATCATATTCTAGAGTCGCGCTCCTGGTGGTCAATCGGGAATCAATCTAATTGACATTGTCAACAAACCATTGGATGTAAATGTAAGTACCAATACCTAATTTTGTATGAATTATTTTAATGTCTATCGCTTATTCAACAGGTTCTTTTTGAGACGGCTACATCAGTTGTGGTCTTTCAATTCGATGGAAGCATCAACACTCCGATAACAAAAGATCAACAAGATCTTAATTCAACATCATCATCCACTGATGCAAGTAAAGGTGCCTCATATAGCAAAACAGTAGAAAAACTAACGAATGCTTCATACTACGATCGTCTTAATTCGTGGTTAGGACAAATAATTCAGCGGGACTGTCCAAATGTATTTATTTCTTATTTCAAATCAAAAGCGACGAGTCAAATGGCTTTTTTTTTTTTTTTTAATTTCAGTTTGACTTTGAAATAATCGAACACGGCGTTCATGGCACTTGTATTAGATATTGTCCCTTAGAACTTGGTCTAGGTGAACAACCACCATCGGCTGAGAATTTAGAAAACTTTGCTCAGAGCTTGGAATCTCACGTCGACATTCTTCGAGCAACAATTAGACACAAAGCTACCTTTATTCGTTTAGTAGAAAAGAGCGATGTTTTACGTATTGTCAATTTGCCAGATTGGGCTGGTATGGGAGGTGTGCGATTTGTGCCCGAAGGTTGGGAGTCTTTACTCACAGACCAGGCAAAAACTGAATTAAATAAGCTTAATGCCGATCTTGTGGAAGCTCTTAAGTCGACAGATAATGCTTTTTCACTTGGCGAGGGTACCGATGGCCTGATTTGTGTTCGATTTGGTATGGTTACCCATGACACAGATGTCGAGGAGTTGCTTGACCTAGTTGTCTCAGTTGGTAAAAGTGTCCAAGAGAATTCAAGAGTTTTAGACACAATGTCCGAAATCGTCAAAAAGGTAAAATCCATGAGGTAGACAAAGAGAAAATGAAGCTATTGCAGAATTTTTATTTTTTAAAAGGGTATTGAAGCAGCTACAGCTGATCTGCAACGTGAGTCCGATGAGAAACTCTGGCAGGAGGGTATCTTCCGACATGTGCCGGTAGTTGGGCGAATGGTAAACTGGTGGTCACCACCCATTAAAGAATCTGGCATCAAGGGAAGGAGTTTGAATCTAACACAGGGTGTTGTCGAAAGCACGGAAAATATTTACAAGTAAGTCCAACCCATTCAACTTCTCATTTGATTACTTAACATAAATGCTTATTAGATACCACATGCAAATGACCGGTGCCCCTAATCAACTCCCCGCCAACAAATCACCGCCAACGCCAATGGTTCAGACGCCAGTAGGTGCGCCAACAGCACCACCCTTTGCCAATCCACCATCGGCCAACCACTCGAGAACTGTGAGTCAGAGTAGTGGCGCTTCTTCGTCTGCTCCCGAACTAGTGGTAGCGACTCCAGTTGCGACGACAAATAATTAAATAAAAACAAATAATTTCTTTTTTCCAATAGTGCATATAATTATCTAATATTATAAATACCAAGAGAAAAAAAACAAATATTTAATCATACATTAGCTATAGAATGATATTTAACAACAAAAGTGTTTGTCTGGCGTTACTTTTTTTTCGTTTATAGTTAAAAATAAATAATTTAAACAATAGAAAATAAAATTTCTAATTTATAAAAAAAAAAAAAAACAAAATCATAAAGTTAATGAAATGAATAATTGTTCCATGCAGCAGGGCAATGCATTGAATATGAAACAAATGAATTATAAAAACAAACAACTAATATTCAAAAACAATATAAATTTTGTATTATTTATAATTTTTAAAATTAAACCTAAAATGAAAATTCATTCCAAAGTGACGTCATGCGTTCGTTAATATTTTTAATTTATGTTAACAAAATTATGATTTAACTAAGTTGTAAGTTGGTGTGTGCATATTTTTGAAAACATATTTTCTGGAAGTAATTAAATTTGATTGGTCGGTGAATTAGTTGTGCAACGTAAAAAAATACAATTCAATTAAAAAGTATTATTGTAAAAAAATACTTTCAAGTTCACTTGAATTTATTTTAAATTTCAAACTACCAACATCCAATATTCCAGAGCTTATGTTTCGTTCGTGTCCCTGCGCTTGTTTATCTCATTGCTTTTCTAATTTCCAATCGGTTTTCAACTCTGAATAATTAAACAAATTATCAGTAATACGTCATATTGTTGGTGATTCACTTGGATCATCAGAAAGTTGCTAAGAAAAAGTCCTGGATGATTTAAGTGAGAATTTACTATTCAAAGGGGGACATACACAGTTATGTATTTATCAGAAAATCGAAAACAAAAATAAAACTTTAATGCGAATTTCTATAACTAAATTTGAAAATGAATTAACCATGTTCATATCCCCCTTTGAAAAGTTCCAACAAATTAACAGTAAGGCAAGACTAAGAAATTTGAGTGCACAATTTTTAACGCAAAATCTAATTTATGCACTTCGTTGAAATGATTGTTTTATTCAAAACAAAAAAAGAATTTATAAATATTCAAAGATTTTTTATTATATTTCTATTATAATATTTTTGTATGTAATAATTTTTGTTTTAATATGTGTTTATTTTGTTCGTTTGTTTCTATTTGCTAAGAAATTCTTTAAGTTTGATGTGATTGATGTTAAATTACGATCATCATCAAATAACTTATTATATTGCAATAACAAATAAATAATAAACAAAAAAAAAACAATAATAAAAGAGTGCGTTAAGAATAAAAACATTTTTTTAGTTAAATTACATATACATATGTAGTCATTTATAAAAATAATAATAAAAACAAATCTATTGCTGAATTTGCACAATAAAATGATGAAATTCAAATATAAATTGTTTGTTTCGTTCGAAGTAACTTTGACCTCTAGCTCTAATTTCCCAATTTATAACTCTTCCAGAAATATTTTTCTGGTTTCTGCGTCAAAAAGTATTGGCAAAAACAAGAACAAAATAAAAAACGGAACAACAAAGATAAAATTTCAGATAGGTATTTCATAAACCGTGCTTGGCAAATTTCAATTGGGTTGGGTACGATTTGCCGATTTTTAAAATGTCGATTTAAAAAAATCGACCGTTAGAATGTCGACTTTCGAACAGTCGATTGGTTAAAATACCGACTTATCAAAATATCAACTGTTATAATAAAGTCGATTTTTAAAATATCGACTCGTAAAAGGTCGAAAGTGGCAAAGTGAACATCATTCACTTTGCTACTGTCGATCAACAAACCACTCTCAGATAACCGTTAATGTTTACATTAACAGTTCTATTCAGCCCTATCACGAATTCCGTCATAATCGGAAACTTCTTACGAATCCCTTAAAAACGGATCACCGAATCCATCGTAGTGGAAAATCCCATACAAATTGCAACTACGAACAGATTTGGTGATGTTTTTTTTTCAAGATTCGTAAAATGTTTCCGATTACGATGGAATTTGTGATAGGGCTGATTTTAATCATATCAACCTGAAACCTTCAGTACATATTGGTAGTTCAATAAAAAAGAAACTAAATGGAGTGCAGTGCTACTTTACTTAATTCAAATAAAAATAAAGACAAAATAGTAATTGACGGGTTTGTTTATCATTTAGATACTCGTACATCGATAGCGGTGTGACAGTAAAAACAAATTATATTTTAAAGGCTGCTTAAGTACATTTTTCGCGACTGAAAAACATGACGTTTGAAGGAACCCTTCAAATCATTCTCAAGACCCCTTACCTTTTAAAGAACATGTGTATACATCCAATGTAGTGGTAAAATGACCTGCCGATACTACCGGTAAGGATCCTGTTATTATAATATCTGAAAGTGTTGTCAAGTGCGAAGATGAGATTTATTGGATAGAATTCGACATTTTTACCGACAAATTTTCAATCGACATTTAAATAGTCTAAACTTTCAACTTTTTTTTTCGATCAAACTACAGTCGACAGTTTAAAGGTCGATGAAATTTACATTTGTCCAGTCGACATTTTTTTTGTCGACCAGTCGTACGCTTCCCGTTTTAATTAAATTGTATTCTTATTTAAATGGGATAGGTACGAATGATCGACAAAAAAAAGGTCGACTAGTCAAAATGTTGACTTTTGAATTTTTAAATGCCGTCAATTTTTGGTCGACTGAAAAATATCGACATTATGAAATCTCGACTTTTAAAAATGTCGACTGCGTTGAAAAAAGTCGATCGCGCGTGCGCTTGTAAACATCATTCCATAAATTATAATCTAATCAAAATGTCGACTATTAAAATGTCGATTACAAAAATGTCGACTATCAAAATCTCGATGATTAAAATGTCGATTACAGTCGATATTTTGAAAGTTATTCGGAAAACTGTCCTTTAACTCGCGAGTATAATGTGTACCAATAATAATAAAGTTGGGGTTTAATTCAACAAGTACAGTGTGGTCCAGGTATGTTTCAAATAAATCGAACAAAAAAATTCTGTTATCTTTTTTAGCAATATTTCAATTTTATTTATTTTAGTACCAATTTTCGTATTTTTATATGTTGAATCGATTAAAATAATTTTGTCTATAGGTACAGAAGCTTCTAAGGGCCAATTTTTCAATAGTCAGATAAGCAGTCAGTTAGTATATAATCCTCAGATAGAGCAAAAATCAATTTTTCAATGGGCAGATATAACTTATTCCTAGGAATAGTAAAAGTAAATATATCTGCTCATTGAGAATTCAGCTAAATTTATTCATAGGAATATTTATTTTCAAAGTCAAACATTACTGTTTGTAAACATTGCTTTGAAATAAACGTTAAATAAAATTAGAATTTTATTAAAAATGTTCGATATACAAAAACAAAAACATTTAAAACATATACAAACATAAATGAAAGTGACATTCAAATAAAAATATTCTATAGATTATTTGTTCTCAATTGAAAAATTCAAATTTGCTATCCGATTGTTAAAGAGCCAATTAACTTTATTCTTCGAATAAATAACTGACTCTTTAACTTACTATTGGAAAATCAGCTCTAAAAAGTTTAAATGATATTGCAAATAAAAATTTAAAAAAAAAATTCGATTGTCAAAAACGAGGTTACGTTTTTGATGAAACGGAAAACCCAGTTTTTTCAGGACCCTTGGAATTGTCAAGAAAACCTGGGTTTTAAGAGCCTTTAACCAGGGGCTCTCATCACATAACTTTTCAGACGTCTATCGTCCAGACGATAGCTAGAAACGATATCGACAATAGTTTGCTTCACGTAAGACGTCTTGTCTCGTGTCGTCTATCGTTCTCATTGATTATAGTTTGAGAGCCTCTGAAAAACATTTCAGAAATATAAAACATAAGGTCCGTTCCTTTACTTTAAATTTCTGTGATTTTCTGTGCATTTGTGTGATTTTCAGTCCAAAGCCGTTCCCGTACTCAATAATTTGACAGTTTTTTTTACAAAAAACAACGCTCATGAGAGAGTAAATAATTTCCCCTACCTGTGATTTTCAGTTCGAGAAATTTCTCCGGACTAAAAATCACAGCACAGCAAAATGTCAATTTGTGAGCAAAAGAGTGAAAGCCAAACATCGTGCCTTACTTGTCCAGCACATTAGGTAATACGGAATTTGGTTGAATTTGCGTTCCCGTACTTTGGCACAGTTATGATATTTTTGAGAATATATCAACGTTGCTCTCCAAGATCTGACAGTTTGTGATTTTCTGTGCACAAAGTAAAGGATCGGACCTATAACAAATTGTTCTGTGATCGATAGGAATTAAATTTTGTTTGCTGTTAAATTTAGTGGAAATTTCAAATAATATAAGTCTTATGTATTGCTTATTTCTTATCATTCGAGTTTCTTCAATGTTCAATTTTGTCGTCGGGGTCGTTTAGATAGATAAAATGTTGCGTCGAAACATTTTACTATGACGAATATTTTTTTTGAGTGATAGTACAAGAGTTGACATCAAATGCCAATGGAAAGCTTAAAACGGAAAACGGACGTCGCATATAACGTTGAAAAGCTTATTGCCTATAATTCATTATTGTTATATGGCTGTTAAGCTGTAGACCACGGGATTCCAGAGACATTCGGACTTCGAAGCTCCGAAAACACAACTCATCATTTCGAGCGATTTTCAAATATCTCTGGAACACCACTACCTAACCTACATATGTATGTGTACCAAACTTATACGCAATAACCTTTTCAACGCTGCATGATACATTTCTGTTGAGTTACTAATGAAAAATGCATTATTGTTCTATTGGCCTATTTGTATGTCCAAATACCTACCTATGGACCCGCATGGTCTACATATTAACCATAAATATTAAAATAAATTACAAGTAATAACCTTTCCATCAATATATGACACATTGCTGTTGAGTTGGTATACCACTTAACAATATACCTTTTAAGAATAGACGTATATGCCACATTACTTTGGAGTTTGTAGATCAGTTAAGAAATTGCATTATTCTTGTATTTACGGCCATATAACAAAACCAATAACATGCAATAACCTTTAACCAAGGATGTATACTAAATTACTGTTAAGTAGGTAGGCTTGCTTTATCACGACACATGCAAATGCATGGTAATAGAATATACATACATACATCCAGTCCCAATATTTTTGCTGTCGGCTCTTGGAACATAAGAAATTACATCAAAAATTAACAAAACATACCAAGACGATAGCTAAATAGGTATCGAGCAGTCGATATCGTCGAGACGATAGCAAATAACAGTTTTTTTAATTACGTGAAGCAAAAATCAAATCGTCAATTCGATATCGTTTAAACGATAGACGTTTTGTTTGCTTACGTGAAGCATAAGCCCAGATCTATAACTCGATTTAATTCGATTCCAATTTAGTCCAGTCAAATGGTGTTTTGGTCATGAAAAAAATATATAACTTTTTTTCTTACTCGCCTTTTTGTTTTAGGGGTCGCTGAATCCGAATTTTAACTTTGCTACTTCATACGGATATCACTTCACAGCGAAAATCGCAAAAAAAACCTCAAAATTATTGACCTTTTTTCAGTTTTTTGCCCAAAAATCAACAAAATATACTTTATAGAACATAAAATTTCCTACAAAAATGGTTTACAATTTTTTTTTTGTAGAGTTAACGGTGAAAAGAAACCAAAATTTCGTACTTTTTGGAAAACACAGTTCTCTCGTTAGATTTTTGCTTGTAACTCAAAAACCATGCCTATAATTGTAAAAAAAACTAAGCTTCTGCTTAAACAACATTAAATTCTCTACAAGTTTGTCACCTTATCACTTAAATTGGCGAGAAAATGCACCAGCTACAGCGTGATAAAATTATATGTCTGTAATATGAAGCCACTAATAGGCTATTGATTATGTCATACAGAATGGAACTAAGACGGTCCATGGTTTTTATTTTAAAAATCATTCAATGGCTCATTGAAAATGAGAAAACCACGAAAACCAAAAAGGGGTAGTAACTGCAACCCTTTTGGTGTTTTGCATAAAACTTGAAAACCAAGCTAAATTTCGAGAAAATTCCAAAAACCTTTCTGTAGAGAATAAAATTTACTATACAATTGGCCTATTCAAAAAATTTTAAATATACATTTTTAATGTGTTAAAATAAAAAAAATTAAAAAAAAATCGATTTTTGTTTGCCTTTTTACTTATTTGCCTATAACTCTTTTTCCAGCAGAGATTTAGGTACAGAAATTTGTCTTCATAAAAGAAAGATAATAAAATTTTCTTTCAAGTGACCTATTTTTAAAAGTGTTTTAAACAAAAAATTAACCAAGATACGGTCGCTTAAAGTGATCAATGTTTTCAATTTTTATTACGTTTACCTCGACATTATTTTAAATCTTATTTTGTACAACAAAACTTAAATGTATTTAATGAAATGAGAATGATAAGTTAATTTATTAATAACAAATGTGTATTCTTACAGCTTTAAAAAACCCATTTGGTTTTTTAAGTAATGTAAAAATCATACAAGAAAATTAATTCATACAAAAATAAAATACAATTTTTTATTTATAGATTTGATTAAATCTATTGAATATCTTTAACCATGTCTTCAAGAATATGTCATCTTCTTGAATGTTCGTTTCTTGCGAACTGTCGCAGTTTGGACCAATGCAATTCTTACAAAACATAGAACACGTTAGTCCTAATTTTATACAACCACAGCTTCCGTGACAATCGGTTGTACATCTGCATGCAATTTTTCTATTTTCTAACCGAAATATGTTTAAGGTATCAATCCATATTTATATTGATACCGAGAGGATAAGGAATAATTTCCAAATGACTTATTACTAAATAAGGAAGTGGAGTGAACAAATTTGAGTCCTCTCGATCGGAGGTGGAAAATATGTATCTAAATATGGGTTGACTAAAACTACTTACACTTACAATTATAGGCATGGTTTTTTAGTTACAAGCAAAAATCTAACGAGAGAACTGTGTTTTCCAAAAAGTACGAAATTTTGGTCTTTTTTCACCGTACTCTAGTGGCCAAACCGTTAGCTTTACAAGCAAAATTTGTGTACCATTTTTGTAGGCAATTTTATATTCTATAAAGTTTAGAAAGTAATTTTCTCTGAAAAGTGTATATTTTGTTGACTTTTTGGCAAAAAACTGAAAAAAGGTCGAACATTTTGAGGTTTTTGCGATTTTTGCTGTGAAGCCACATCCGTAGGAAGTAGCAAAGTTGAAATTCGGATTCAGCGACCCCTCAAACATAAAAGACGACTGAGAAAAAAACTTCTATATTTTTTTCCTGAAACTGGCACTCCGGTGACGATTTGACTGGACTAATTGGTCATAAAGAAAATGTATAAATACAAAATTTTCAGCTGAGGATATAAACTAAGTGAAAAGATGTGATGGGCATGATTCCCATGTAATAATAATAATGGCGCAAAATTTTAAACAACAAATTGTTAAGCGCTTAACATTTTACTAGTTAACAATTTCCTAAGTATTTAGTAATTTACTATATATTCTAAAATTTTAAACCTTTTGCTAATAGTCTGGGAGCCCGTGATAGATTTTGGTGACCAATAGAACCACAGCTTATCTTACTGTACTTAGTTTTGAAATGTATATTCAATACAAAATAAAAAAATATTTTATTAATATTTCAATTTTTTTGTACTTAATTTATATATTTTTACAAATAATATTACAAAATATCTTTTTTTTTTGAAAAATGTTGGTTTTTTGAAATTTAAAAAATTTTGAGCTGAGAGCGTCAGTTTTTGAATTGTAAACTTTTTTTAAATTTTATTTCCTAAATTTAAAAAAAAATCCAAATCGGAGCAGGTTTCCCGGGTTCTTGATTAAAAAGCTATCTATCTTGCCTACACAATTTTTTCAAATTTCAATAAATAAAATGGGTTTTTTATTTTGTGTTCATTTAATTTGTATGTTTACTATAAAATCTGAGAAATTCCGCTCAATAAATAAAATGCGTCATACACAAAATCTATAGATTACGATTTAAACTGCACTCATATAATAAACGTTTTGCAGAATAACTTTAGAAAGGTAATACCACCGAAGCTGAAATTTGATTTCATGATAGTTAACACCTTATATTATGCAAAAAGAAAAGTCAGCTGACTGTATGTGGGTGGAAAGACCGTCAGCTGACGTAGTGAATTGTGAGCATGGCTTCTTACCGTGGTTATATGCGTGCATACTTCACAACGTCAGCTGACGGTCTTTCCACCCGCATAAAGCCAGCTGACTTTTGTTTTTGCATAATATAAGGTGTTAACTATCATATAACCAAATTTCAGCTGTGGTGGAGTCGCAACCCATCTTTTTATATGTTTGGGGGGCTGCTGTAGCCACAACCACCCGTGCTCAGCCAGCTGACTTTCACTAGGCTCCATTATGACACTAAATTAACCATATCCCAGCAAAATTATCTATGGTGGAGTAACGGACTAAAATATGTCACGGGCTCCCGGGCTATAACTAGTAAACTGCATTTGTAGGGTTTGAATTTGATGAACACGGTTATTGTTTTTATGCGTTGTAAATTAATTATAATACTGATGGAAACCCATCATGTGCTTGAAATAAGTATTCGATATTTATATTTATATTTTTATCATTTTAACTTAAAGTTGGGTGCCAGCAGGACTCGAACCTGGAACATTCGGGTCCATCCTATACCTGGAGTAAATTTCTCATATGGATTTAGTACGATACTAAAAAGATAAAATAGCGAGTTGGTGATTTTAACTTTAGTAAAATGTGAGGGGATAGTACGATGCTAAACTCGTTTAAAATTAGCAAAACACAATTTTTAACCTAGTATAATACTAAAAATGATTTTACATCGTACTAAATCGTCTAAAATTTTGCGCCAATATTTTTACTTGCGATATATGGATGTATGATCCTGAACTTTGTAGACAAATGTGTCCGCTGAACAACCACCAAAGTCGTATTACTTGTTCGATTTAAAAAAAAAAAACTTAACTTAACTAACTTGTCTCGGCAAAATCTAGTGCCTAGGTATATTTTTTAGTTTGTTTTTAGTTTTGTTTTCGTTGCTGCATTCTTAGAACTTGGGAAGATAAGATTTGCAATAAATAAAATTGAGAGACGTTTCTTATCCATTTGAAATTACTGAAGTAGGTACCTGGTGGAAATTTTCCAAAAAAGTTTTTTATTAAAATTTATTATTTAATTCAGATTTTTGTATCATATTTTCGCGGAAGTATAAGATGCCTTTAAAAAACTTTAGGAAACTGTTGCACGCCGCATCTAGCAAAATTTTCCATTCCCTGCACAAGCAAATTGCAGTTGGCTCCTATATGTTTAGCAGAAGGGAACTTCTAGCATAGGATGTGTAACATGAAAATTCGCAAATGAAATTGATATCGATAAAAGTGAAATGTGGCACCCCAAATTTAATTCAACATCGATTTCAATTTTTTTTCGATAGTGAATTGTAGAAACTACATAGCTGATAATACCTGGAACAAAATTAATTTTGTTTATTTTATTCCATTTTTAAAAAGAAACTTGTATTTGACCCACCATGTATTTAAACTGTTTTAACACTTTATACGACATCATTATATTATTGAACTAATAACATATTGTCAATTTCTAGCTACGTTAAATTTGTAGCTACGACGACGGCAACTTTGTGCAATCCAGTCGTGCAGTTAATTTGTTTTGTTTGAAAAAGGAAACTATTACAGTAAAACCCGCTTAAGAGAAACGGTTGTGACATAATCAGAAATTCAAATTTTATTTTCTTGGTGAAAATCTGGTGAAGGTGAAAAATAAAGAAGAAGTGAAAGCTTTCGGCAAATTTTTCATTCTGTTCGATTCATTTTTGTGTCACTTTATAGAGTTCCTTTCAATGAAAAATATAAAGTTTAACTTACAATATTTTTCAGGTATCCGAGTTTTTCACTTTAGGTA
Organism: Melangyna quadrimaculata; assembly: GCA_949320155.1. Classification (NCBI taxonomy): domain Eukaryota; kingdom Metazoa; phylum Arthropoda; class Insecta; order Diptera; family Syrphidae; genus Melangyna; species Melangyna quadrimaculata. The sequence goes on along the minus strand of OX439484.1, from coordinate 77,802,685 downwards.
ATTGGTCGACAAATACCCGGGTTTTTCAAAAGGTTTCCTTTTCTTATTTTCTTTTTTCCTTTCTCTTTTCCTTTTCTTTTAAATGTCTAATGTTGTTAAAAAATAAACTCATTTGGCTTGTTGTTTGGCATTTTTCTCTTAAAATCATATTAGTTATAATTTTCTGCGCTGCTATAATTACGAACACAAATTTATTAAAAAAAAAAAAATGCTTGCTTTCTGCGGGCAGATCTACCGCAGATTCCTCCGATTACGAACTCGCCCTATATTCATATCTATGTTAAGGATCTCTTTGAAGAATATTTAACTATTCCTACTATATTTGTAGTTCACCAGCATCAAGCATCTGAGAACTTCAGAAAGTAGATCTTTCGAATAATGCGGTTTGATTATTCTATAAGCGAAACAAATTTTAAATCTTCACATAAAAAAATAAAGTTCAAAAAATTTAAGTTATTTTACTTTTTTATTATTCAACATATTTGTCATATATAATTATATTTATATATATATATTATTTGTTTTTTTTTTTTTTGCATTAGTAAACACTTTATCATAATACAATAATAAAATTAAGAATTAATTTTCAATGTCATTCAATTTACAAATCGAATTACAGATTGTATTGTAAATATATTTTTATATATGTATAATATATGCGCGTAATCATATAGTATGTCTAAAAAAGTTTATAAATAAATCACAATATTTAAACAAAAGCCTAAAAGTACATCGATATGAACAGAAATTTAAGATTAAGTTTTAAAAAGTATATAGACAATATATTATTTTTACTTTACATACTATTTATTTAACCAATTATTTTATTTTTTGTTTGTTTGTTAATAATAATTGATCACGAATTATTAGTTTACATGTTATAAAAATTTAACTTTAAAAATAATATTAAAATTTTAAAATAGGTATATAAAAAAAGAACCACAAACATCTACAGACATAATAAATTTTTTTTTTGAATACATACATATTTTTATTTTAAATAATTTAATGGCATTTTTGTTTTTGTTTTTGTTTTTTTTTTTTTTTTTTGTTAAATTCTTTCTAAGTATTACAACATTTAACACTGATTTATAAGCGAATATAAAAAATTTAAATAAAAATGTACAAATTTGTTTTGTTTATTTTTGTTTATCGTATGTACAATGAAAGAGTAAATTTATTTATTTCTTGTATAAATATTCTTAATGTTTGTTTTTATTATTTTGTTTAATATTGATAAATGTTTTGCCTTTTGTGTTGTCGTTTTCATTTTAAATTTGTCTTTATAATTTTTATTATACCAGTCTACTTAATTGTTTTTCCTTGAAAAAGGATATTTCTACTATTGCTTTAATTGTTTTCTTTTGTTTAAAAATGTATGAAAAAAATTGTATAAGTATGTATTTAAAAATTAAATTGAATGTTATGTCTTTTTTGTTGTGTTTTTTTTATTTGTTTTTGTTGTGAAAACATGCATACTTTGTTCATATAAAAATTTCGATGTTGTTCCCGGTTAGTCCATAATAATTTTCCTTTTAATTATTTTTGTTTCGCTTCTGTGTATGATTTAACTTGTCCCTTAATTTTATTTGATAGTTTTGAATTCTATGAATATATCTATTGTTTTTCACGTGAGTTTAATGAATATCCTTCTGAATGGATTTTGGAAAAATATGTCTGTTTCATGTATGTGTATAATATAATAATGTTATTTCTGATTAATGGAGTTTTTGATAATTTTAAATAAAAATATAATGAAATTATTATTTTTGTATATCTTTTATTTTGTGTGTGTAGGCAGTTTGTCAGTTAAAGTAGTAGGAATATCTAGTAGAAATATTTTGATCACTACAATATTGTTTCTATTTTACATTATAGTTTTTTTTTTTGTTTATGATTATTTATGTATGTATATAGTTTTATTTTTTTTTTAATTATATTTGTGTTTCAATGTTATTTAAATTATTGTTGTTACCAGTTTTATATCTACGAAGCATTATTTTTAGTATTTTGAGTTTATTTAATTTTATTTTCTATCGTCTTAAGTTCTAATTTATTTTTTATTAATTTTATGTTAGTAGTATTTTGTAATAATTTTTATTTCGTTATATAAATAGTACATTATATTCATATGGTAAACGTTCATTTAATTATACATGTTAAGACTGCATTGAATAAATTATCTAAACAAGAGACCACCATTGTACATCTTAATTTGAAAATAAATTGTATTGATTTTTTTCTGCACAGGGTGGTATTTATCGAAGAGGTGAAAATGTCTCCTTACAGTATCTTACCTACCTACGTATACATAGTACAGCAACAAAAAAAAAATTAACAAAAATAAAAATACTACTTACATTACCTACATCTTTATCGACTTCTTAATCGATATGTAGGTACACCTTAATAATAACAACATTGTGCACTTCCCGTTCGTAATTTTTTTTTAAAGAAATTTACAAATTTATTTATAAATATTTATGTACACGTACAACGCAAATTAAAATTTGCTTTGAGCTCATACTATATTCAATAGAGTCATTGAGATGTTTTTTATTAAATCTAGGAGTTCTTTGTTTGAATATCTTAAAAGAGAACAAAATTCGCTGGACTCACCAAATGATTTTTAACTATAATGAAAAAATATAAATTTTTCGTTTTAATTTCTGTCGCAAAATAATAATTGAAAAGAATATTTTAAAATATTTCAGACATCAAATTAGGTTGCAACACGGATAAAATTATTAACACTCTGAAATTTTTGCGATTTCTCAAAATTTCCTAGGTGAGGTTAGACCACCATCATGAAAAAATACTGTTATTTAAAGATTTACTTGCTTTTGAATGTATATGATGGGGAACTTATTGTTGAAGGGAGCTCTTTAAAGTCCCAAGTTAAGCAGTCTCGACGACAAAAGAGGCTATCTGAAAATGACAACTCTTTTTACCCTTTACGCCTACATACTTTTCTGATTGTTCTCTAGTTTCCATTTTTTATAGCATTTGTCTTTTTTTAAATTACCAACCCTCCCCCCATGCCTGGGCGGGTTAGTGCCAACATTCAGCTTCAATATGATTGTTTTTTGTTTCAAACCAAAAGACTTATTTATCTGTAAGAAAATATAACGTATACGCCACAGTGTTTTATTTGTTTATTTTAATGAGTAATATATAACATGTAGCATGTCTCATTATAGATGTGCTCCATGCTTGTTAGCGGCTTGTGCGGGTACCTTTTGTACACATGTATATAGCTCACATTAGTTTTTAACTGAAAATCGCACACGAGAATTTATCTCATGTATTCATTGTAGTATAAAAGCTGCACTGTACTTTCGAGATATTCTAAGTCTGAGAATGCAAAATTATGTTTTCTTTTTTCGAAATGTTTGAAAAATAAAATGCACAACGACTGTATCGCACTGACTTGCTCTTAACGAGAAAATAATAAAAACAAAGTAAAATAGTAATTTAGAACCTTTTTGGTATAATACAAAAAAAAAACTTGGAAAAAAGGCTACAAATAAAAAAAATGATTTTTAATTCATTCAAGATGCAATTAGTTTTTGGACTAATTTAGAAGTACCGAATTGAAAAATAATAATAAAATCAAGTTGGCCAACGAATATATATTCGAAACTATCCAAAAAAAAAAAAGGAAAAAATGCTAATTACTTTAAGAACCCATAACTTTATTTTCCTTATTCGATTTTGTTTGGCAAAAACTTAGTTGACAGTATTATTAAAAATGATCTAGAGATGACGGTACAAAGTTTAATCAAAACCGTTAAGAGCCGTTTTTGAAAAAAAAAAACTGATAAAACCAAAAGCAATGTATGGCAGCTACATGTTCTAGATAAGCTAACACAATGTTTTTAATATTCGTATACGTATCCGTTAATTCGTTTACATAAGCTCTAGCTCAAACCGACCAACGGACGTTCTGCCGAAAATCACTTTTTTGGACTTCTTCATCATCGTAATGTTAGCTTTGATTAAAATCTGAAAATTGTTTTTGACAGGAAACCGCAATACTTGCGCTATAGAGCAAGTAAACAAAGAACGAAATAAAAGTTCACCAAAACATTTTAGTATTTTTTTCCGCATAGAGAAGATATTCTCTATTTTTGCGGTTATGACATTTAAAATAACTTTTCCTTCGTTCTATTTCCTAATTGGAGGAAGCCGTAGGTGAATTTGTAACGAGTTAAGTACCATCAGATTCTGAGATCTGAGTAACAAACAGCCAACAAAAAACGTTCCTTTCCTTCTATTCCTTCTAACCTGTGGTCTCACATGCATATAATTAAAATTATTAAAAAATAATAACCTAAAATATACAGACTTTTTCCACTATTTACTTGAAATATCTAGAAACTTGAGCTAAAGTAGCATTTCTGAGGTCAGATTCAATTTTAGAACTTACAACAGCATGGAAACCGTTAAATGTTGTTAAATAGTGAACAAAACAAAAAAAAAAACAACTGAAAATATTACGTATTTGAATTTTCATGAGGACCATTGTAGCATTGCGTGTCCTTTAAAATCAATATTTATTTATTACAAAGAACTCTTAAGATTATTGTTGCATCCATTTGAAATCCATATGGGTGAATACTCTATAAATCTTAAACTTAAAATTCTATATTCTTTTCCTTCCTGCATTTTTTTTCCAATAGAATAAATCGATTTTTTTTTATTTTTTTTAATTAAACATAAATCGCTAAATAACTTTTACCTATACAGTTTTAGAGTTTTTAAATCTAGTTCATGTTTAAAATACACACAAAATGTGCCTTCTTTTGATTCTTCGTTTTTTTCCTTACTTACTCTTCAATTAAATCACAATTTTCATATAATATTCATTATATTATAATTCATAATTTAAAAATCCATTAAATTGCAAATTAAATTTTTTAATAATTAATTATTTGATCAGCCTGTAGCGTAATTTGCAATTTTCATGGACAAAATAATTATCATCATCAAAGAAATATATGGAGCCCTTTTCTGTTTTCCAAAGCAGCAATCAAGGATAAACCGGGCGGTGCGGCGCAAGTATTGTAAAATTTAAGCACTCAAAATATTATTTCTAAATCTTACCAGCAGTCAGTATATAATATATTACTTAAATTGGATCTTAAGGATTAAATTTTAGTTTAAATTTTAAAGTTCAGTCACAGCATAATTTGATTCATCATTTAACGCTGGTGGCGGTGGTGGTGGCAAATCTTGATCATCCCCGTTGGGCAAATTATTACTATTGGTACCACTCATCAGAGGAGTACCGACTTTGGGAGGGGATGAACTCATGTTGACCGCTGATGGAGGAGGAGGTGATTTTGTTTGAGTATTTGTTGCACCAGGTTGTGGTGGCGTCACTGTCGCCGTTGGTGGTGATGGATTTGATGATGTCATCGCTTGACCATTCATATGACCGTTGCCTCCGTTTTGAGATTGTGATGGTGTTAGTGAAGGATTTTCAATCCTAGGCGGTGATATTACCTTCATATGTGGCGGCAGTTTCATCGGTGGCCTTTGGAGGGTTCTGGAAATGTGTTAAATTGAATACATTTAAAAAATACTTAAAAAAAATTATTGTTTTTATCGATTGGTTTTAAATCTCATTAATCCCAGGGACTACCTATAACCTTTTGTTCTGTCCAGAAAAGTCAAATGTTTGGATTATAAAAAAAAACTAGACAAACAATTTTCATATTATTTAACCAAGTTTTAACATTGAAAATGTTTATAGGCTCGTTTCGCATAAATTATGGTGTTACCAAAATGAATAAAGTACAAATAAATACTAATGAAAATGAACTTTAGCGAAGTAGGGTCATTTTGCGAAAAATTTGGCTGGTGTTACCACAGAAGGTACCTACAAAATTAAAATGAACAAATCTTTGTAAGCGATGAACATCGAAGCGTATCGAATTGTTGGTTGGGTGATGTTTCGTGCTTATGCAATTTGCTTGTGCTACCAAAGAAGTAAGAAGAGAATGAACGAATGAAGGATAAACGATGACATAAATAATGAGCTATTTGTTTATAGGTCTTTTATTGGCAGATGCAGACTGCAGAGTACAACTACAGCAGAGTATCTTATTTGGTTGGTATGTTGTGTACAGTCACATTGCGTGCTTACAGAGTGTTGTGGGTAGAAAAGGAACAGAGGATACCACAGTAGAATTTACAAATGTTTTGAACCTATTTATTATTATGCATATAATAATTAATTTAAAATAACTTTTTCACAAAAACAAGTAGTAACTTTTCTACAAAACAAACTTATTGACAAAAAAAAATTAACTTTTTTACAAAAAAAATAGCTTTTCTACAAAAAAAAATTAACTTTTTTATAAAAAAAAAATTAATAAGTTTTTTTTTCAAATTGATATTAAACCCTTGAAATCCAAAACTTTTTTTTATTTTGTCAACTAAATTTTATACATATTTGCGCTCAGCCCTGACTAACATAAAATGTTCGACGGGCGCCTTTGTGGTCGCAACCAACTAGTCTCCAATAGATTTTAAAATACCTCATTAAGCCAGGCATAAAAGATTAGTTGAAAAAAAAAAAACAATCTAAAATTGCATGAAAACTTCGAAAAAAAAAATTAAAATCAATTTGAGTTAATGTGTACCTCCCTAATTGACTTAATTATTCAAAACTTTATACGGAAAATTGATGTGGTACAAAAGTTGTAATTTAAGATTCTTGGTAGCATATTCTCTACATATGGTAGAGGATTAAATAGTTGTAGATATGTATAATAGAAAATTTAAAATTTAGTAATTTTTTAATTATAATTAAAAAAGATGAGCATTTTGTGACAACGCATCGGACAGGTATAATCGTTCCTAACTTTATTTTTTCTTGGATTTCAATGTAATAATCTATTTCGTAGCTCGTACCACTGGAAAAATAGAAGTAGGTACTATACAGTAGAGGCCGTTTATAGTCACAAGAAGATGAGAGCCGACAATGTGGCTCTCATCTTCTCTTTATGAATGAGGTGAAAAATTAAAGCAGGGATGACTTAAATTTGTATGCAAACTTAATCGGAAAATGTTGTACAAATTCATTCTTAAAATGTGATTGAAGTAATAGTCGTTTCGATAAATTAGGGCTTATTGACTTAAAACTCCTACGAATAGGTATAAGATAATAATAATTAATTCCAAACGGATCCTCCAGATTAAGGTTTAAAAATACTGCCCTTAAGATTTACAAAAAAAAAAACTATCTACAAATTCTTGAAAACTTCGAAAAAATTAAAAACAATTTGAGTTAATAAATTCACACTAAAAATGGACAAGAACCTAAATGCTAATATTCTTCAGTGTGGCACTGAAGAAAGTTCTGTGATATTAGCATTTAGGTTCTTGTCTGTTTTTAAGGTTAATTTATTTATTTATTTTTTCGTTGTTTATTAATGTACCATATCAACGTACAACAATTTGAGTTAATGTTTTTCTTTCACCTACCTAATTTACTGGCATATTCTTTACATAACGTAGGGATTAAAAAGTTGGAAATCTAATACAAAATTCAAATTGAATGCTTTTTGAATTATGGTTATTAAAGACAAGCTGTTGTTAAACTACGTTTTCACCTACCACTTAATCCGGATTTAAGTGGATTTTACCATAATCTCCTTTGAAATCTAAAATATTTCCCATACAAATTATTATCTCCACAAACAAAGATTAGAAATTAATCTCATCGAAATCTTCTTGGAAGTAGGAGATTGTCAAAACAAACAAACCTTATTTCGTGGAACGCGCCTATCCAAATGTCATTTTTTCCATTGACAATAAACAAAAAAAATGTCAGTTTTTATTTTGAGGATGCCGAGCACTGTCTAGGAATTAATTTTGTGTAAGTATTAATACAAAAAACTATAAATTGCATGTTAAATACTACAATTAACTAATAAAATAAATAACTTACAGATAATGTAACCAAATCAAACAAAAAAAAAACTGAGGAAAACGTGGGCACCATTGGACCAGTCTCCCGCAGCGTTGAGATGCTCGAGAAATTGATGTCCACCGGCATGAACGTTGCCTGCATGAACTTCTCTCATGGATTTCACGATTACCATGCCGAAACGATCGCAAATGTTCGTCAGCCTGGCAAGAACTACCCAGTCTGATTGAAGGCAGTGGCTCCGGTGAAGTTGAATTGAAGAAAATCGAAACCATCAAATTGTCGACCAACAAAGAATTTTTGGAAAGAGGCAACAAGCCAACAAGGACTGCATCTTTGTGGACTATCCTAATATTGTGAATGTTCAGTGTTGAAGTTGTAAATTTTGAATTTATTTATATTAAATGAGATTTCATAAAAATGTTCAGTTGAACAAATAAATTTATATCAAAAAATATTAATACAGAACTGAGAATCACTAGGATTAACTTTATTTTCAATAAAATCTTGAATATTTTTGCGGTCTTCAATCAATGACGGTAGATCATTTTTGCTAGGCTCGTACATATTGGCGCAATGGGCAGTTCCTTGAATAAATATAGATTTTTTTAACGTAAACAGGAACTCTATTTATAATCATTACCTTCGATGATATTGTTGGAGTTTTTCGGGAAATTCTAAAATTTTCCTTACAAAAATCGTCATTTATCACAACATCCTTTTCCCAAAAAGTGCTTGTACGTCTCTGTGGAATTGTCAAACTAATCTTTTTTCTCTGGCGAAAACACTTCAAGATTAATTTTTAATCTACTCTTTTTAATCCGGATTATCTTTAGGTGAAAACGTAGTGTTACACTCAATCGGACAGATAAAATCGTTCTTTACTTTATATTTTACTGAAGGATTTCAATTTTTTTTTCTCTTGTCAGCAATTAAGCGCTTATGTAAATGTTAATCAAACATAGCAGTGCACTTATTGAAAGTGAAACAAACAACAAAGAGGATTGTGGGAAGAATTAACTGGGTGAACACCAAAATCAGTAGGTTCACTTGTAGTTGAACATAGCTAGTACAGTTGACGAATTCGAAAGGAAGAAAACAGTATAAAGTCGACCTCGTTCATAGCCATATGAAGATGAAATAAAAAATGTGCTTTTATCCGACTGCAAAGTTGGTTTGGTGCACAGAAAAAAAGATTAAATGACGATAACAAACAAAAAAAGTTCCAGTGTTACTTGCAGATGTTAATTATCGAACAAAATTCGGTGCAGTATAAAATTGAGAAAACTTCAACTTTTTGCTACAGGTAGGTTAGGAGGTCAATTAAGTTGGAAAAAGTCATAAGTCAGTAAAAATATAATAACAGATTCAGGCAAGATGATTTTTGCCAAAAAATTAGTAATGATAGGAAAAGGTAGATACCGAATTCGCTTGGATTTTCGACCTTTCAATCACATTGGGAAATGGTTTAGCCAAATTGTGTAGGTAGCTGTGAATGAAGCTTGTATATCGTCAAAGTAAAAAGATACGAAAACAGTGAAGAGCTCTACAATAGGCGTTTTTCTTTTTTAGCTCAGAAAAGAAAGCGTGTTCTCTGAACAAAGCGTGTTCTGGTTCTGAGCGCTCAGAATTATTTTTGAAACACACCTGAACACTAAGCTGTCAATTTTTTTTTAAATTTCACCTATCAAATGTTTGTGTTCAGCATTCAACTTGGTCTGCTCAGTTATTTTATTCAGAGCTCAAAGAGCGCGCTCTGAACAAGCTAAGAACGCGTTCAGAACGAAAAAAGAAACACAAATTTGAAGCTCTGAATGTTCAGAGGTAAAAAAGAAACACAATTATTTGTTTGACAGTTCAGGCTCTGCTCTGAACTAAAAAAAAAACGCCTAATATAACGTTTTAGTTGTTGCAAGAAATGTATGGTATGACACAAAGTTGAGCACTTTTGGTTGAAGTTACAATCTTGTGTTCAGCGATCAGTAACCTACAACAATTTTTGTAGCTTTCACAAATGAAAAGCTTACCAAATTAAAATAACTATAATGTACCTTATTGCATTCCTATAGGTTGTCAACATTACTTCCTTACAAGAATTTCAAAATTCAAAAAGATATGGAATTATTTACTTTTATTATGTATTTATGTTAAAATAAGGAGTTCTTATATTCAATTAACATTATCGTATTCTTATACAACATATCTTTCTTCAACTTAATTTTAATTAATTTAATTTTGTTTAAGTGCAAACAATAGTTATGTTTTTGTTTTTTCTAGCACATGCAAGTCATTTTCAATGCCCCCATCCTTACTGTATGAGTGAAATCTGTAAATTTTTGGGTGGAAGCGGGTACAAAATGTCGGTATATTGAAAATAATTATGATTTTTTTTTTATTTAATTACTAGTAAGAATTTCGGTGTATTGTATAGTAATGGTTCCATAATATTTTTTATATCGTTAACGAGAGAACAATAAAAACAACTTAAAAAAGTAATTTTGATTTGACACACACAGGTATATTTTTTAGTGGAAATGTTCAAAACAGTGTCCTTAATCAACTGTTAAAAGTCCCAAGCAATCCGCTTTGGCGTACGACCACAATCTTGAAAAAATGGAGCCATCTTGCACTCTTTGTTTGTGGCTATATCTCTGGAACTTGTTGCCCCAAAAAGACCATGCAAATGTCAAATGGACAGGCCTAGATTGACAAAATCAGGGAAGTTAATAAAAATGAGTTCCAGGTATTGCATGGCTACTGTTTTGAATTAAATGAATTTAACAAGGTAAATTGCAGTGCAAATTCGAACAAAATACCGATATCCCATTAATATTATATTAAGAAGCTGAAATTTAGTGAATATGTTCAGAACATACTAACAATCATTTGTGGTAATAAGTTACAAAAAAATCCCTGTTGGGATTAGACCACCATTTAAATAAAAAGTACCATCATCTGGAATTTGTCGGCTTTTTGCTATTCTGGCTATCTAGTTGTTCTAGAAAGACCATGCAAGCTTAAAATGGACAGACTTTGACTTCAAAATCAGCGAAGCATACACAAAATTAGAAATAGGTGTTTTATGGCTACACTGTTTTGAATGAAACTGCTAAAAAAGAGTGAAAGAAATATTTATTAAAAAGCTGAAATTTTGTGTGACATGTTCAGAAAAGTACCAATAAAAAAAATCCCAAATAAAAAAATGCTAAAAAATGCTTTAAGTATATTAATTATAATTGACAAACAAAAATAAAGGAACCCTATAATATGTTATTATTAAAATGGTAACAGAGAAAAATACAACTTTGGTCTAAAGAATAATAAATACGTGTTTTATTGGTAAAACGATCCATAGTACAGTAAGATTTTACACGCATACAAAATAAAACATCGCTGAGTAGCTCTACGCCCTATAGGAAAATAAAGTAGAATTCTGCTGTGGATGAATTTTTGACATGTATTCGAGTCTCGAATTGGATATTTAGGAGGAATATTGTGAAAAGAACTTGAAAACACTTAATTTGCGCAAACATGTATTACAATCATTACCTTCGTATTGAACAATATCTCCGCTGTCGTTTTCGTTGATTTCTGCTTGTCAATTAAAACAACTATGAGCGGACGGCTCAATAACCACAGATTGCCATGCAGCTAAGGTCACTTTGTAGGCAAACACGGCTACGCTCGCATTAACATTCGCAGTTGCATGATATAATTTTTAGAATATCCTCTGGAGCAGGATCAGCTATTAAGAGTCTATTCTTTAACACCCATCTCCAAAAAAATAAAAAAAAATAAATCGGGTGGCACAACGGCTCATGAAGAACCAGGGCCTAGTGACTAACAACTCGCAACCATTCCTGTGTGCGCCTTTCGACAGGAATGGAAGGGACCTACAATTTTATGCTGAATCCGAACGGCTAGACGAGAAGCATTTATTCGTGACAAGTGATACTCTTGGAGGATTTGTCAATTCCTCGCAAGAGGCACTAGCCCTGAAAAAAAAAACTTTTTTTTAGTTTTTAGGTTGCCGAGGCTGGGGAGCGATCCCAGACCTCCAGCGTGACAGTCGAACGCACTTACCATTACGCTACGGGTTACTACAAAATCATCTCCACGGAATGTCTATTTAACGTTTGAATGATCTTTCTAGGACAAAAATATACCCCAGGTATAGTCAAAAGCCGACAAATATAAATGATGGTACTCTCTTATAAATGGCAGTTTAACCACAAAAGGGATTTTTTGGGAACTTACACATATGATTATTGGTACTGTTGTGAACATGTCCTCTTAATTTCAGCTCTTTAGTAAATATTTATGGGACATTCTTAATTTTTTCGAATTTGCACTGCAATTTACTCTGTTGAATTCGTTTAATTCAAAACAGTAGCAATACCTGTAACTAATTTGTATTTAATTCCCTGGTTTTGTCAATATAAGCTTGTCCATTTGACATTTGAATGGTCTTTTTAGGGCAACAAGTTCCAGAGATATAGCCACAAAAAAAGAGTGCAAGATGGCTGCACTTTTCAAGATTGTGGTCGTACGCCAACGCGGATTGCTTGGGACTTTTAACAATTGATTAAGAACACTGTTCTGAACATTTCCAATAAAAAATATACCTGTACAAAATTTTGTCCGGGTTAGGGCTTTTTTTTGTCTAAGTTGACTGGGCTAAAAGGAATTATTTGTGGTATAGCTGAGAAGTATAAAATTGCAAAATTACGAAAATTATGCCAAAATCAACCAAACCAAGGACGAGATATTCGGGAATATCCCAAAACAAATAAAAAACGTCAATTTGCTTAAAAAAAACTTAAATTGAGTTGCTTTACTAGTCAAGTTATCATTTCAAAATTGAGTCATTAGGTAATAAAAGAAAACTTGCCAGGTAAACCAACTCAATTTAAGTCAGTTACCATTAAATAGCCCAGTCAACGAAGATTCAAAATTATAAAATAAATGCAAAAAAGAGTGCTCTCTGGATTATTTTTTTATATGGTAGGGGTTACCCCCAGGTATAACATACCCAAAGTCCCCAGCCCAGGGCCGCGAGCTAAACTCAGGAGGGTGGGTTAAAGGTACCCCTTTTTAGATTTTTCGTGAATATTTCCAGTACCTAACATGTTAGTGGAAAAGTCTATCCTACTTAATTAGAGACAATTAAATTATCTATAAAAATATATATTCACATTTTTTCTAGGGTCAAAAATAAAGGAGATGCGGGCGGTAGAAAAGTTAACAAATCTGAAAAACCTGTTATTGTCTTAGATATAGAATGTTTTCTGACCAATTTACTTGGAAAAAACGTTAATACACATTCATTCACTGTTGTTTGCTAATGTCGTGAAGCTAAGAAAGGAGTTATAATTTCCTTTCTTTTTTTCTATATATCCGAATGATGATGTATACTAAATTTGGAAAAATTTAAATAGCAAGAGTTGTTTTCATACTCGCCAAAAAATGATAACGTTTTTTTTAAAGGAACACAATGCAAAATTTATTTGCCATAGAGGGGGTGCTTTCTCCCCCCCCCCCTTCAGAGGGGAGGAGCATTTTTTTTTCAATAATATTAAAAAACAACGGCAACACTTACAACAACAAAATTTACCTTTTTTGAAAGCCAGAACTCCGTTCTTTTATTTTATTTTCAAATCAAGTTATTGATATCCATAGCTTTTATTAAAATTACTTTCAAACTGAAAAATTAAAAAAAGTTGAAAATTTCGTTTTTGATTTTTTCATTTAAATTGTAAAATAAAATGCAGAATTGCCTTTTATTGTTCACAACCCCTAATTCTTAATTGAAAACTGAAAACTAAATGGTTCTATGTCTCCTAGTTTTTGAGAAAATTGAAAGTTACGACGACAATTTTTTTGATTTTTCTTATAATTTTTGTTATTATAATTCTTTGTAGTATATGTGATAGTAGTGTTTCTTTGAACTTGAGGTTAATGAATGAATAATTTCTTTGAACCTGCGAAGCAAGCCACCTAAGGTACTGTGATAGTGGTAGAGGGGATCCTAAGGTATAACATAATCAAAGTCCCCAGCCCAGGGCCACAAGCCTTATACAGGAGAGGGGGGTAAATGTCCCCTTTTGTAGTTGTTCTTCCATATTTCGGAAAGTAAGCATACTAGAGGCAAAGTTAATACAAAAAAGTGAAAGAAAATTAAATTCCGTTCCAATAAAAGTTATGTTCATAGTTTCGCTGGAAGCAATAGAGATGCGGGAGAAGAAATATCTAAAAAAAAAAACTTAAAAAAATGTATTTCCTTAGAAATTTAATGTTTGTAGATTAGTTTTTTTTTTTTTTTTTTTTTTATATTCCACGCGCGCAAAAGGGGTTATGGCTACCCTTAAAATGTTTTTAACACAGCACGAGCGATTAGGTAAGTAGGAGAGGATTTAGAAGGAGATACCGATGCACATTGGTTTTGAACGTTTGCACATCGAAATGGGAGGGGAAAGTCGAGTCAGGTAAAGCATTCCACATTCGTGTGGTGCGACTGAAGAAAGAATCTCTGTACATTACAGTACGTTCGAAGTTGGGCTCGAGGGTGAACTGATGGGCATTCCTAGAAGCGCGAGTATTACGGTTGAATTTTTTAGGGGGGGAATGCAACTGGCTATTTCACTAGAACACTGATTATAATAATAGCGATAAAATAGAGAAAGACACGAAACATTACGGCGGTGTTCGAGAGATGTAATTGTTTCTGTTATAGATCTTTCGCCTATCATTTTTAAAGCTCTCTTTTGAATTCTGTCCAACAAACTCAAGTGAGTTCTTGGAGCTCCTGCCCAAACATGAGAATTGTACTCAAGTTTTGGACGAATAAAGGCTTTGTAGATCACAGCCAGATCAGAAGGGGAAAAAAACTTCTTGCATCTACGGAGAAAACCTAAACACTTAGCAGCGTTTTTGGCGACATCAAATATGTGGTCATTCCACAAAAGGTGGTCTGTGACACACATACCGAGAACTGAGAGCTGTTCGGTTTCCTCGATGCAAGTGCCGCTCATGGATAGCGGCATTGGGGGTGGGTATCGCTTTAACGACAGGAGACAACATTGAGTTTTAGAAGCATTAAATTCTACGCGGTTTTTGATTCCCCATTGGACAATGCTGTCGAGATCAGAATTTAATGAGCTTATCATACGCTGCCGTTCAAGTTCCACATCCGAAGGACATGGATGAGAATCTGTAAACGAATATGAGAAGCTGAGGGTACTGTCGTCAGCGAAACAGTTTAATGGATTAGAAGTTTCAGACAAAAGATCATTTATAAAAATAAGGAAGAGAGTCGGAGACAAAACGGAGCCCTGGGGCACACCAGCATTTATTTTGTGGATTTCAGACTTGAAACCGTCCAATACGACTTGTATTGAACGGTCCGAAAGGTAATTTCTAATCCAACGAAGAAGAGGTTCATCGAAACCAAATGCGCGCATTTTCGATAAGAGAGCTTGGTGCCAAACTCTATCAAACGCTTTTGAAATATCAAGTGCAATAATCTTACTTTCTCCAAAACGATGTAAAGATTTGTTCCACTGTTCGGTGAGATATACCATCAGATCACCAGTGGACCTATTGCTACGAAAGCCGTACTGCCGGTCATTAAGAAGCTTTCGTTCCTCGAGATATTTCTTGAGCTGGAAATTAATCAGCGTTTCCATGACCTTGGAAAGAAGGGACGTAAGTGCAATTGGCCGATAGTTAGAGGGTGCAGAAGATACGCCTTTTTTAGGGACAGGCTGGACAAATGCTGTTTTCCATCCGCTCGGATAGAGACCAGTAGAGTAGGACAGATGGAAAAGCTTACGCAGTGGTTTTGCCAGCGTTGAAGAACACCTCTTCAGAACAATGGGAGGGATACCATCCGGGCCAGCGGATTTGTGTACATCGAGATCCTTTAGAACTCTAGCAACTGCACGAGTGCGAAAGAAGATTTGTCCCATAAAATCATTTACGCTCTCAAGTACAGGAGGAGTCATAACACTTTCTGGCAGCATCGAATTAACAGCAAACTGTGCTGCAAGCAAATTGGCTTTATCTTGCGAGCTGACAAAAGGAGTATCATTGAAGACGAGCGTTGGAACCGAGGACGAGGTGGTATTTCGTATGTTTTTTACAAATGACCAAAAATTTTTACTACCTTTCGGACATTGTAGTATTTTTTGTCGTAATTTTTGATCATGTAAAAATTTGGTTCTTCGAATATGAACGTTACAGGTCTTTCTAG
The DNA here is from genome assembly GCA_949320155.1 of Melangyna quadrimaculata. Lineage (NCBI taxonomy): Eukaryota > Metazoa > Arthropoda > Insecta > Diptera > Syrphidae > Melangyna > Melangyna quadrimaculata. The sequence goes on along the minus strand of OX439484.1, from coordinate 77,786,495 downwards.
CTTGTTGAAACTTTTTCCGGTTTTCCTCTGTAGGCTTGGCTTTATAACATCGGAAGCTTACTTCTCTAACCCTAATAACCTCTTTACAGCTCGAATCAAACCATGAGTTTTCTTTGGGTTTGATAGATTTCACCCTATTCGGGATAAAATTTCTCATTCCACAAAGAATCAAGTTTGTAATCATATCTGCACTGGCGTCAACATCACTATCGAGGAAGCATAGTGACCAGTTAAAGCTCTTGAAGAAATTATTGAGACCGTCCCAGTTGGCTTTCTCGTATTGCCAAACGGTTCTCTTTGGGATTTTTTCTTTAACTGTGATTTGGTGGCACGAGAAATTTGCAGATATGACACAATGGTCTGATGAGCCTAGAGGAGATAATACACTAATAGTGTATTTATTCGGGTCAAAGGTAAGGAACAAGTCTAGAGTGTTGGCGATTTGACCTGCAACGTCAGGAATCCGAGTAGGCTCGTCAACAAGCTGAGTCAGGTGGTTTAACTCAGCAAAAATCTCGACATACCTTCCTTCGGGTGTTGTCTGACCAGAATGGCGTAGCCACGAAGAATTGTGTACATTGAAATCGCCCGTAACAACGATTTCACTGTGCGGATAATGGGAAACAATTCTCAGGATTGAATCGGACAGCGCATCGAATTCGTTAGAAGTCGAATTACTATCCAAACTTGGGCTACGATAAATGAAACATGTATGTATGATGTGCTTATTGACGGTGAATTTTAACCACATGAAGTTAAAGTTTGTATTTAAACAAGGGCCATATTGTGGTTGAAGCTGATAAGCCACATCATTACGTACATATATTGCGAGACCGTGGTGTAGGAAAAATAAAGGCACTAAGCTATAACCAGGTAGGCTAAATTCGGAGTAATCAGAATTTTCACCTACCTGGGTTTCACTTAGTGCCAAGACTGCTGGCCTGTTTTTTACAGTATGTACGTACACAGCACAGAAATTCTTTCTCAGCCCCCGAATGTTGCTAATATCGACCCTAAATTCACCTACCATTACGAAAAAACAAACGTTAAAAACCAAATCAGACAGTTATCTATGCTGATATTGAGTTTGGGCCCCAATAAAACTTCACAATACAAAACACTACCAGTGTTATGCCTTAGTAGTATGTATTGATCCGCCCCTGGAAACCCAAAACCAATATCAGCAATTTGTCTGATTTACTTCGACTCAATCAATTACATACATTATATGAGATGTATGTAATGACTAAGCCGAAAGCAATGTGAATGATGAGGGAAGGAGAGATAAGGAAAATTTACCGCTTGCTGATTTTAGTTTTGTGGAGCATCAGGTTCATGGGCATGGTGCACTTTTGTTGTTGTTTTTGTACACAAGCACAAGCACTGGCACTGACACTGGCACTTTCTTTTTATTGCAATTTTGTATTTTATTATTTTATTAGGCTATTGATTTTGATTAGGCAGGGATTTATCGATTTATTATTAAAATTTCACACTGATAAAGGTGATGGTATATGGACAGAGGTTGGTTTAATATTTTTTTTAATTTATTTGTTGGGGTATTGGCCGCGGTAAAGTTTTCAACTTCCGACACGTCTGGTCGCGGTGGGATGCGATTCGGTATGATACTATGAACATAACTTTTATTGGAAGGGAATTTATTTTTCTTTAGCTTTGTGGTATTGACATTGCCTCTATTATGCTTAGTTTCCGAAATATGGAAGAAAAACTACAAAAGGGGACCTTTACCCCCCTCTCCTGTCTAAGGCTTGTGGCCCTGGGCTGGGGGCTTTGATTATGTTATACCTTAGGGTCCCATCTACCACTATCACAGTACCTTGGGTGGCTTGCTTCGCTGGTTCAAAGAAATTATTCATACATTAACCTTAAAGTCAAAGAAACACTACTATCACATACTACAAAGAATTATAATAACAAAAATTAAAAAAAAAAAAGTCAAAAAAATTGTCGTCGTAACTTTCAATTTTCTCAAAAACTAGAAGACATAGAACCATTTAGTTTTCAGTTTTTAATTGAGAATTAATAGGGGTTGTAAACAATAAAAGCCAATTCTGCATTTTTTTACAATTTAAATGAAAAAAATTGTTGTTTTTTTTATATTATTTAAAAAAAATGCCGCTTCTCTCTAAAGGGGAGGAGAAAGCATCCCCTTCTATGGCAAATAAATTTAGTTTTACGTTCCTTTAAAAAAAAACTTTATCATTTTTTGGCCCCATATGAAAACAACTCTTGCTATTTAAATTTTGCCTAATTTAGTATACATCAACTTTTTCGTATAGTTTCGGATATAGAGAAAAAAGGGAATTTTAACTCCTTTCTTAGCTCCACGACATGATAAAACAACAGTGAATGAATGTGTATTAACGTTTTTTGCTTTTCCAAGTAAATTGGTCAGAAAACATTCAATATCTAAGACAATAACAGGTTTTTCAGATTTGTTGACTTTTCTACCTTTATTTTTTACCCCAGAAAAAATATGAATATATATTTCTATAGATAATTTAATTTTCTCTAATTAAGTAGGTTAGACTTTTCCGCTAACATGCTAGGTTCTGGAAATATTCACGAAAATCTAAAAAGGGGTATCTTTAACCCCCCTTCCTGAGTTTAGCTCGCGGCCCTGGGCTGGGGACTTTGGGTATGTTATACCTGGGGGTAACCCCTACCATATAAAAAAATAATCCAGAGAGCACTATTTTTTGCAAGCAAAATTCTTTCGTTGACTGTACTAAAATAACAGATTTCTCTGATAATTTTGAGGTTCTTCCATATGACTCTACTTAAAATATTTTATATTTAACATTAATGAATTTAGAACTTGGCGTACTTTTAGATCTCACTACTTTTTACGACTGACTTGTTACGAAAAGGTTTTTGTACATAGAAGAACGTGGCTACTTTTTTAACATTTATGTTTTGGTGTGATTTCACTATTTTTTGCAAAGGCTCTTTTTATCAGGAAAAGTGGGTCCTACCCGTCTACCAATTTTCATCAGTTGGAAGCGATAATAATTGATAAGAAGTGGGCGGATTAAATGCCACTTCACGAAAAATTTCATGATTTCAACTTTTTCTTTGTAGGTATACAGCTGAAAACTAACCGCTTTTTCAAATTTTATCATCCTGCACCAATCGGAAGTACTCTAAATATACATATTTAGTATTAATTCTGTGAAAATGGGTGGTTGCCACGCCCACAGAATGTTAAATCTCAAATTTTTAATTTTCCCTTTGCGTGCATGTCAAGTCCTATCGCTCTACCTTCATCATTCTACGACAATCAGGAGTTATCTACATAGTTGATATCAATTCTGAGAAAATGGGTGGATAATTTAAAATTTTTCAATATCTCCTTTGTACTGACCACATGATCTACCAGTCTACCAAATAAAATTATTCTGCAACAATCCGAAGTGATACATATAATTAATAACAATTCTGAGAAATTGGGCGGATGTCGCGCCCCACTGAATTGTAAAATCCCAAATCCCAAATTTTAAAATGTTGCCTTTTCCTGAACTTTAAGCCCTACCGCTGTACATCAAAGTGGCATGGAATTCGTTTAAAATTAGCAAAATACATTTCTTTACCTAGTATTATTAAAAATGATTTAACATCGTACTAACGTACAGTGTTTTTAAAGAAGCCTTACTATCTATTTAAATTCAAGAATCAAGATTAAAAATTAAAATACTAATTTTTTTTTGAAAATCATATAAAAAATTACTGTATAGTATTCATCGAGAGTACTTATAATTCTTTTTTATTATAGCATAGGGATTATTAATGGAACAGTTACAGCTCCATTGGTTCCTTGTTGTTTGAATTAAAAAAGGCAATTGCATCTTTTTTACATTTCTTGTAGATCTAACTACGGCCGGCGGGCGCCAATAAAATAAATAAATTGGGTGGCGCAATGGCTCGTGAAGAACCAGGGCCTAATGACTAACAACTCGCAACCATTACTGTGTGCGCGTGTCGACAGGAATGGAAGGGACCTATATATACACAATAGGGGTTATGAATACCCTTAAAATGTTTTTAACATAGCACGAGCGATTAGGTTAGTAGGAGAGGATTTAGAAGGAGATACCGACCGATGTACATTGGTTTTGAATGTTTGCATATCGAAATGAGAGGGGAAAGTTGAATAAAAACTATATTCTAATTAATTCAATTAATGATACTGTAAAATCTCAGAGACTTAAAAACACATTTTTTCATCCAATACCACTAAATTTATAGAGTAGATTTAATTTTGTATGTACAATTGTACATATGTAATAACTTAAGATTGCTGCGTTAGCATTTAACGTAATTAAATAAATTTTTCTCTTACAAAGTTTAAAAGCTGTTATGTAGGTTATACAAGAAAACAGTTATTTTTAATTTGTTTTAATTTTATTAATAATACCAATTTTTTAAAAATTAGCTCTAAAAACTTTAAAAAATTATTTCATTTTAAATATTGTAAGAAATACGCATTTATAAAAATTACTTTATAAAATATTCATAGACAAAAGGAGATGACCCATTTTTGGGCCATCAGCAAGCTGTTTTTAAATGTCTGGCTGATGAATACGCCCCACTGCAGATGTATAGCTGATGGGGAATTATTTTTTAACAGTTGCCCATAAAACATATAAATATTAGCTTTAAAACTACAACGTGAATGGCACGATTAGTTTGATATATTTTAAGTGGCTGGTTCACGTTAGGCCCCACTGTAGATGTCTGGCAAGTGTCCAATAAAGTTAATGACACCATCCCCTAAGTCATTTCAAAAATTCAGCTTTGATAAAATAACGCAATGTTGCAACATTTGTATGCAACTTTAACACTCGCTACCTCTTAATTGCACCCGGATTGAAGATTCTGTATCCATTTGTTCATAGCTACCTGATAAAATAACGTACCTATGTCTAGCGGCCCTGGGCTCTTACTCTATTTTAAAATCAGTGTTGGAGATTTCAAGATATTTGAGCTAGAAGTTTTCGATTCAAAAGTCAGAGAATTCATTTGTTTTTTGAAACAAATGTTCATAGCTTCTGAAGTATGGTAGTTAGAAAAATGATTTAAGAATCAAATCTCAAAAACACCTTTCAAACGATACCTACGTTCAGCATATTTTGATACATTCAGTTCAGACTTTTTTTTTTGAAATAGTTTCGTTGCAGGTGCTTTCTACGGCTGCTATCTTGAAATAATCAGTTTTGACATGTATTTATTTTTGTACCTCTACAATCTTTAATTGATAACCTTATGTTTAATGTACATTCAAATTATCTTACATCAAATAAATGTCATCTTACAAGCAAAAGGACCTTTTTTGTTAAAAAAAAAAAGAATGATACAATAAAATGCTTTTTTTTCAACACTTTATTCAGGCTTATTTAATATTTAAAAGTAACGATTTATTTTATTTTTTATTTATTTATTTTTTCTTAAATCAAATAATTTAAATGCATTCAATAATAATATATGCACCAAATTAAAAATAAATTAATGAGAAACAACTTTTTTTAAACTTTGGTAGGCTTTAAGATTCTACAATGTTACACATACATAAGCTTTTTCTCATAATATCAAGTTATGGATCGTTAGAAGTCAACACTTGACGCTTACCTAGCAAGGTGATCAACAAACAAGTAAATATCAAATTATTAAATAAAAAGTGTTGTGCTTTAAGCTAGTGAAAGTGTTCGTGTTAAAAAGGGCCTACAAAAGTTATGAAATTAATAGTAACTTTTGTGTTAACTGTAGAGTTCGTTTAAATAATATAATTCAAGTTCGTACTATTTGAAATCTTTTGATACCCCTGCGTTCAATTTTAATCAATTGGATATCTCCAGAACAAGAAAGTACCCATATTCGTAAGTTTTATTTATTTTTTATTGAAGCTATTCATAATGTACTTGTTGGTATGAAAACTGTTGGATGTTGCGCTAACGTTATGAGTATTTTGTGGTACTTGAGATTCGCTCGGCATCATGAACATATAAACATACCAGCATTATATTTAGATAACATCCTTATAGATAATTTCAATGAAGAATGTATGTACCTACATAACATCATAGTTATGTGCTTTAAGAAAAAAACATAAATCTTGACTTTTAAATATTAAATAAGCCTTAGTTAAGCGTTAAAAAATGTAATTTATTGTATCAATGTTATTTTCAAGTTCTGGCACTTCACCCTTTTTACATCAAACTCAGGCGATTTTCGACCCCCCCCCCCTCTAACTTCAGTACCAATAAAGTCAGAAACTCCAAACTCTCAGCATTTGCTAAACTCACCAGGCTTAGACAACTTACCAAATTTCAATTCCTTAGCATCAGTGGTTCCCAAGACTGCAAAAATAGCAAAAACCGTAACTGACTCACTCACTGACAGACCATCAAAATTATGGAGCACATCCCGACATCGTAGAATCATGTTATTTCGCACAACGGTAGGCCTTGTGGTTTATACAAAGCAAAAAGTCGAAAATTTAAAATTTTCCATTCAGGGGGCGTGGTACCCGCCCATTTTCATAAAATTACTATAAATTATTGGAGCACTTCGGATTGTCGTAGACTGATGAAGTATAGTACAGCGGTACGGCTTAAAGTGAAGGCAAAGGAAAAAATTTAAAAATTGAGATTTTGCATTCAGGGGGCGTGGTATCCGCCCATTTTCAAAGAATTGATATAAATTATTTAGAGCACATCTAACTGTCGTGGAATGATGAGATTTAGTACAGAGGTAGGGCTTAAAGTGCAGGCAAAGGGAAAACTTTAAAATTTGAGATTTTACATTCAGCGGGCATGGCATCCGCCCATTTGAATAAGAATTGATATCAATTATGAGGAGCAATTCTGATTATCGTAGAATGATCAAATTTGGTAGAACGGTAAGGCTAGAAGTGCAAGCGAATGCAAAATTTTAAAATTTGAGATTTAACATTAATAGGTCGTGGCATCCGCCCATTTTCTCATAATTGTTATTAATTATGTGGATCACTTCGAGTTGTTGCAGAATAATGAAATTTGGTAGACTGGTTAATCATTTGATCAATACAAAGGAGATATTGGCAACTTTTAAATTATCCATTCAGGGGCGTGGCACCCGCCCATATTCTCAGAATTGATATCAACTATGTAGAGACCTTCTGATTGTCGTATAGTGATGAAATTTGGTAGAGCGATAGAACTTTACATGCAAGCAAAGGGGCAATTAAAACTTTGAGATTTTACATTCCGTGGGCGTGGCAACCACCCATTTTTACAGAACTAATATTTATTGTGCAGGATTATGAAATTTGGTAAAGTGGTTAGTTTTCAGGTGTATACAAACAAAAAGTTGAAATCATGAACTTTTTTATGCAGGGGCGTTTCATCCACCCACATTTACTGATAAAAAAAATCTTTGCAAAAAGTAGGGAAATCACACCAAAAACATAAATGTTAAAAAAGGAGACAAGTTCTTCTATATATAAAACCCTTTCCGTAACAAAGACAGCCGCAAAAAGTAGTGAAATCTAAAAGTACGCCAAGTTCTAAGTTTATTAATGTTAAATAACAAATATTTTAGGTGGAGTAATATGGAAGAACCTCAAAATTATCAGTGAAATCTGATTACTGAGTTAAATTTTTGTATATAGAAGAACTTGGCTCCTTTTTTAACATTTATGTTTTTGGTGTGATTTAATGTACATTAAACAAAAAGTTATCAATTAAAGATTGTAGTGGTACAAAAAAAAATAAATGTCATCACTCAAATTTGCCTTTTATAACTTATGTATACAAATTCGTTTGCATTTTTATAAAACAAATTAACAAACATAACATAATATAAAAAAACACATTCATACAACTAAGTTCTACAAGAATGCAATTTAAATTTTTCTAAATACCTATCTAATTGTTTAAAAGTTAGCTACACATGTTATAGTTTACTTTGTGTTTTCGTGGTAAAAAAAAACTCGGGAAAATGTTCAAAACTACATGGATTATGAAACTTGATCGATAAACTTGAGTGTTTTTGCTAAAGCATTCACATTCAATGACCCACTCCATTTGTAAATACATTTTCAGAAAGCAAACATGACGCACATAGATTTAATTGTTTGCACTAGTTTCAGGGCGTAACTTTAATTATGTTCCGGTACCCTTTTGTAGTTTTACTTCTATTTTAACCCTTTCTCTTTAAATCTCAGATTATAAATAAAAATCTGGCTAAGGTAAAAAGTCAATGACTTTTGCCGAACTTATGTCCTTTCAGTGAGGCGGCCATTGAATGTGATCGCTGATGATCGCTAGAAAATCGATTACGGTTGATCGACTCGTCGTTGAACTTTAATTATGTTCCGGTACCCTTTTGTAGTTTTACTTCTATTTTAACCCGTTCTCTTTAAATCTCAGATTATAAATACAAATCTGGCTAAGGTAAAAAGTCAATGACTTTTGCCGAACTTATGTCCTTTCAGTGAGGCGGCCATTGAATGTGATCGCTGATGATCGCTAGAAAATCGATTACGGTTGATCGACTCGTCGTTGAATGTGAACCCCGCTGTTGACAGTTGTTTTTGAAGAATATACAAATTATAAACCTTTAACAATATAACTTACTTTGAATAGTTATTGCTCGGCTCTTCCCGTTTGGGCGATTCACTTGCATCCTTTGGAATCTCTGGCAGAGGACAATTCAAAATAGATGGCTTATATTTAGGATCGAATTTGCCACCCTGTCTCAGAGTCGAACACTTATAGATCTGTTTGTCTCTTTCATACATAGCACTGTCTATGCTATTTGAACTTGGAACTTCTATAGTTTCGCTCGGTGGGGACTTCGCTATTAGTTGATTGGACAGTGGTCCTGGATGCTGTTGCATATGTGGCGGCAGTGGCTGGTGTGACTGCTGATGCTGTGGATGTTGACCGTACAATGAATGCGGGCCGTTGATGCCTTGAGAGCTTTGTCTTCGCATTGTCGCCGAATTAGAGACGTAAATAGGTGCTGGCCCACTCGTTGACTGATAGATTGAGTGTGGATTACCGCTGGTGACTGGCATTGGGCCTAGTTGTGCTGGAATTTGCTGATAGATTTGATTTTGCTGCTGTTGAAGTTGTTGTGCGCTTGCTGGCACATATGGATATTGCTGCTGATGCTGGTGCTGATGATGATAATGAGCATGTGCGGCCGCTGCTGCTGCTGCTGCGGCATGTGAATGCGGATGAGGATGATGGCAGTAGATGGGTTGCTGCGTTGGTTGACGGTTGTTCATGTCGCTACAGGCTGACGATTTTCAGTAAAAATCATTTGCTTCCAAAGTTTTGCATTGTTTGCTTAATGTTGCATATTTACCGTTATTTGGACCTAAATATAAACGATCAGTTAGCAAAATTGCTTTTATGCTTGGTGTTAATTTATTAACTTACCAGTTAGGTGTGTGGGGCTATGATTGTGCGATGGCAACCGTCCCAAAGTATGGGTGCCCATAGCCCTCATGTTCTGCTGCATGTGCGCGTGCCCCATCATATCGTGCTGCTGTTGTCTCTTTGATGGATGCTGCAAGGTGTGTGATCCGCTAATAGCCGGTGGGCTGAAGTGTCTGAAAAGAACAAAATAATCGGATGCAATGGTGGGTACGTCATTACTTACCCATTTGGATTTCGAGGCAGAGTGCGAGCATTCATCATTTGTTGGTGATTTTGTGGTGCTGGATGAGAGATGTACGAAGGTTCATCCACCTGTGCGTAGTCGTTGCGTTTTCTTATATAAATCCATGTATGCGAATCCACCCAAACCATAATTGTGAGTAATATTGCTGCAATGAAGCTTGCAATCAACATCAACACCAATCCGAGTAACCCACCCTCGCAGAGACCTCTGGCGGCAGTTAAGAAATTATGATGAACCACCTTACAATCAACCAATGCAGTAAGCTGAGTTAGAAGTCGCTCACTGCTATTGAGATCTGCATTTACCGCACCAAGCTTAGGCTGCAAGCCAGAGGACTTAAAGAGAACTAAAGAAATTTTCATTACTGTAGCCATAGCGCTGCGAGCGTTATTGAGGGAATTCTGGGACTCTCTCAAACGTTGGGTGAATGGATTAGTATGGCCCGGTTCACATTGAGTATAATGAAGCAGAACATTGGTTGGCAGATCCCTCGGAGCAGTCAAAACTAGAAAATCTGCCGGATTAATACAAAGGTCTCCAACTGCCACCGATGACGACAAATATAGCCCAGACATCAACCATGAACCAGTCACTGCAAGGAGACCGCATACGCTGAAGAGGATAAGTGCGCAACGGGAATGGCGGGCAACGCCAACCAAAAGCACTGCACATAATACTAAAAGCAATGCCAGAGTTGCCACTGTGCCAGGCCATCGAATCAGCTCCCATTGGTCTCCACGCTAATGCAGGAAAAGGATGGAGATTCATGCATTTTAGTGACTTTTCCTTACAAAAATTGAATACCTACTTACCGATAGGTAATGTGTCATTGAGATTCCCATTAATGGTCGACGGATATCACCAGCTGCATTTGTTGCCGAAGTAACATTGCCCTGAACGATATTTAGCGAAACAAACAGAATTGACAGTGCTGTTTGATTATTCACTGGTTGATCGAAAATATCAGCCAATTCTACTAATTGTGGTCGGATTCGATTCTTTAAGGTATTTTCAAGAATATGCGTTTGATTTCGAATTGTTGTTACGAGATTGTCAACCTTACGTCCAGCAGTCAGTACTTCCAGTAATCCATTGTGCAGATCATCGTTTCCATAAAGACCTGTTAATATTGTAATGAAAAAGTGCAATTAAAAAATGTCCATTAAAAATAGTTGGGTACATTATATAGGTGCTCTAATGCTTCAATCCCTATTTATTTCTACTTCAAGTACATATACGCATATGCATGTACAAATACATGTATATTCTCTTACAATATGTTTGCAAAACAGAAAATCTTAAACTGATGAAAAATGCTCTGGTAAGAATGACTCACCCTTCCAACATTTTTCAACCGACTACATGGTAAACTTTTGAAATCGTAAAATGACTCAATAAAAATTCTCTTTAGTGTCCAGTGGTATCTGTGGGAGTGGTATATGTCAACCCGATGGCACACAATATTTTTCTTATTTCGCATCCTTTATTTAGATTGCGTGTGTTTTCATATTCAATCGAACCCAACTTTATGCTAAAAAATAAAAATTAGGAACATTGCCAAAAACCAGTTAAAATGAGGAAAAAAAAAACATTCCTTTTATAATCCAGCAAAGGAAAAGGTATTGCTGAAATTTAACATCAGGAACAGGATACGCCCAAATCTGTATGCAGAATATAATAATGTACGCGCATTCCATTCGACGATGTGGAAAATGGGTTATGTCCTGAAATGAGGACAAAAGTCTATGGTCGATATATCGGGATGATAGGAATGTGTGTGGAGTAAATTATGGCTATGGGAAACATAACGGAGGAGCGGTTGTGTCATTTTGTCTTTAATGTGATTAGAAACTTTGCCTTTACACAATTTGTCAATGCTTTTCCGGTTAATTTGAATAATAATTTGAAAGATATATATGTATGTAGTAACGATAGAATATGGGTGGGGTGTAGGAAGAACTAAAATTACGATTTATTACACGACATGCTAATTTAAATGGGTCAAACGAACTTAAAGATTTTGTTTTCGAATGATTTTTTTTTTCTACTCTTTTTGAGGTATTTAAGGGTTGGGTTCACGACAACACCGATTCGAAAAGAAGACATTAAACTAAATCAAACTCACTTATAATCTCCTAATATAGAAATTAAAATTAATAGAATATAAAAACGAAATATCTTTATCGTCCTTTTAAGGGTAGGCAAAGGAGTGTTATTCTATTTTAACGAGAGCGAATAAAATATGCTAAAAATACCACAGACAAATTCCCGTTAAACCAAAAATAGATGATAGTCCGTTGTTTTTAATGTTTTATTGCTGAGAGTTTAAGGAGTGTGATGTAAAATTGCGGATACCAATATCGTTAGGGATTCTTAAGGGGCTAGTCGGCGGAGGTTATTTTTTTTTTTGTGGTACAAATACAATGGTACAAGTGTATTTAAGTTAGAAAATGAATCGTAAATGTTGTGTTTTGAAAATTTAAGAAATTGCAATAAAATAATGTATCAAGAATTCCTTGATGGTTCCTTACAAATAAAATATATTTAAAAGATAAAAATAGCTACTTCAACTTTCGTGTCGAAATCGATTGGAAAGGAACTAGCTAGACATTAATATTTATCTTATTAATATTATAAATGTGAAAGTGTGTTTGTGTGTCTGTTTATTCCACTTTATCTAAGAAAATACTGAAATGATTGGAGTGAAAATTTGTGGAACGAGAGTTTGGATGTAGGGAATGAACATAGGCTAATTATTTATTTTTAAACATTTTAAAAAGTGCAACAAAAAACAATTTAAATGCAAAAACCAGGGTATTGATGATATTGGTGAAGGTATACGCAATAGTTTAGACTATGAGATGGACAATAGTTAATGGAGATCCTTTATATAGAATAGATAATGTACAATCGTGACCCGATTCATGGGTTTTAAGACTCTTAACTCTTTTTTTGGCTCGTTGCTCTGCTAAGAGTATGTTTAATCGACAGGCCATTGCCAATGTCAACATTTTCTTGGTGGGCGGCCTACTAAATTTAGTCCACCGAAGGTACTGTTGTCTAAGAAAAACAGTTAACAAAATTTTTTTGACATTTGTAAAAAAAAAATATTTCCTTTGTGTTTTTTATACATATACATAAATCATTCAAAAAGTATTTTAAATGTGCTCTTCAAGCGAAAAATAAAAAATAAAATATTTTCAAAGCTCAAAAAAGATTACGAAAGAATACAACTTTTTTCACCATCCATATGGCAAATAATTATATCCTCGACAATTTGGTAAATATTGACAATACCGAGTTTTGTTTAATTTAGCTTAACAAACATATATGCAGTTTATTTCTAGAAGAACACGGTTTACTTCTTTTCGTAATTTAAAAATGAACTAAAGTTTTGTTTCAACATCTAAATTAGTGCAGCAAAAGCCGATGAAAATGCAAAAAATAAAAGGGATTTATTTAAATTGGTGAACCTATACTTAACAGGTTGGACTAACATATTGATATATGTACGTTAATGGAAATGCTTAATCGGTAAAACTTAGCGCTTTTCAGTGACATTAGTAAAATTCTGAAATGTTTTCTTTTCATAATTCATTCAGGACTTTTTTCCAATAGTGTTTGTAGGACAACATTACCCTCAGTGGCCACCTTCTGAGTTCCAAGAATTTTAACTCTCACCTTGGGTCTTCTGTTGCACTTAAAAACTTCGTTGCTCCGCTTATAGGGCATGTTCAGACGCCAGGCAAGCACCAATGAAAATATATTTCATGGACAGCAGTGCCTTGGGTCCGCCTATCAAATGTGAGTCATCAAAGGTACTGTTGTCCAATAGAAAATGTTGAAAAAAGTCCGGAATGAAAAAAAAAAATATTTCAGACTTCTGCTAATATCACTGAAAAATACAAATTATGTCGGTAGTCTGGAATTTTCTCATTTCGAAGTTTTATCGTATGTATTTTCATAGTAAAATACATTTTCGCCTTGAATTAAATTTTGTATCGTGTGATACAAAACCCACAGCTAGGCTGCATAGCTTTCGCTCCACAAAATTTAATTAATATTAAATGTTTGAAAGAATAACAATCACTTGAAGTTGTTTGCTTTTGTTGAGTGTTGCAGAAAAAAAAGTATTTCTTCAGTTTTAGGTAAAATTTTATTTCAATCACATAAACATTTTTGGAACGTTTATTCTTCTAAAAAAAATGACAAGATTAATTATTTTAACAATAGGATGTCTCCACAAAATTCTATCCGACAAAACTAAAAAAGTATTTTCTTAGTTTTAAGGAAATTGTGTATTTAAATCATTCAACAAGTGTGTGAAGCGTATACTTCAGGGAAATACTTTAAAATTAAATATTTTCGATTTTGAACAGAGTTGAATAAAATTATAGTATTACTTAAACAACATAACAGACAAAATTTACTACAATGGTGCAAACAAAATTGTTTCCGAAGTTTATGGAAAAATTAATTTCAATCATACAAAAGTATGAGAAATTTATTAGTGACAACATTGTTTATCCGGAAACTTTAAAATTAAAAGAAATTGAATAACGCAAACATCAAAAAAGTCTATTTTTGAAAACTTAGTTCGTTAGAGAACATGAAATACTTTATTTGGAAGGCATATAGTAGAAATTGCGGTTAGCCTTATATAGTCACAAAATTATCATTCTTTGAACTGTGCGAACAAAATTAAATATTAATTATTTCTCGGATTTTATCCTCCCGCCAAAATATGCTTTCCGCTTTAAGATTAAATTTAAAAAAATCGGTATAGCCAATATTTAAATCAAATTATTGAAGAACAAATTATTTGTCATAAGAGTGTTCCAAGCTAAGTTTTTCCTAAGTTTTAAGGAAACAAAAAATTTTGTACAAATCATTCAAAAAGCGTGTACTTTAAGAAAAACCTGTAAATTAAATATTTTCAATATTGAAAAAACAAATTCGCAAACTTAATTCATGCGTGTTATAAGTGATGTCAAAATAGGCACCCAATTAACAACGCTGTGTATCCGGAAGCTTTAAAAAACATCAGAAAATTTATTTTTGAAAACTTTGTCGATAAGACAGCCTTATTGAGCCCCGATTTGTACCCCAACAGTAAACTAATTTTCATTCTTAAAGCTGCAAAGTAACGCGAGCACGGGTCCGCTAGTTATAATATGAAAATGTTTTTTGTTTTACTCATAGCTCATAGGTCCTTTGACTTTGAAAAACTCAGCCCAAAAACACAATTTCACACCCGCAACTTCAAAGCGTCTTTGACTGCATCATGTTTGGAATTATTTATTTATTGACTTCGAGTCAATTTGTGTAAACTGTTCAGTAAAAATATCACAAGTTCAACGTTTAGATTTTTTTAAAAGAAAACATCCAAACAGAAATTGACTATGCTGAATTTGAATTTGAATGGTGTCATTAAATTTATTTTACACTTGATAGACAACTACAGTGGGGTCTTAACGTCAGCCAAACACCTTAAATCTGTTAAACAATATGGTGTCATTAACGTTACAGTATCAAATCTAGCTTTTATATTTTCTCTGGGCAAATAATAAACAATATTTCTCTATTAGTAGCCCGTAGCGTAATGGTTAGTGCGTTCGACTGTCACGCTGGAGGTCTGGGTTCGCTTCCCAGCCTCGTCCACATAAAAAACTAAAAAGTTTTTTTTTAGGGCTACTGCCTCTTGCGAGGAATTGACAAATCCTCCAAGAGTATCACTTGTCACGAATAAGTGCTTTTCGTCTAGCCGTTCAGATTCGGCATAAAATTTATAGGTCCCTTCCATTCCTGTCGACAGGGGCACACAGGAATGGTTGCGAGTTGTTAGTCACCTGGTTCTTCACGAGCCGTTGTGCCACCCAATTTATTTTGTATTTCCAATTAGCCAGACACCTACAGTTGGGCCTAACGTCACCTTAAAAATATCAAAATAATAGATTTCTTATTTGACACTATGAACTGATTTGTTAGCTTATTTACGCTGGTATTAAATGTCTGGCTGATAAATACGCCCCACTGTAGATGTTTGGCTGCTAGGGAATTCATTTTAAACAGTATAACCAACAGAGGAAATAAAAAAGTAGCTTTAAAACTATATCTTAAATGGCACAATTAGTTTATCAGACTTAAGGGGCCTGGCTGACGTTAAACCCCACTGTAGATGTCTGGCAAGTGTCAAATAGAGTTAATGACACCATCTCCTAAGATACCTAAAACATTTAACATTTGAATGCAACAAAAGTACTGCAGAGGGTCTTATGCACTTTTTGGTCGTTCAAAATCACACTTACTCGGTGACTCAGTTCGATTCTGTGTATACGTTTAAATTTGTATGATTACACGTATACACGTACACGTGTAATTAAATAAACGTCTAGGATCGAGAGCTCTGGAAAACACTTTTTTTTTAAAATTATCTGATGGACGTTATATTTGAATAAGTAAGATTTCAATTAAATTTTAACACGAAACCAATACTTGTCCAATACTCGTATAGAGCAAGTAAGCATACAGAATAAGCTTCATTATATTTTACAATATTTCAAATGTCTGAATTTGTAAAGTTGAATTGAAAACAAATTGTGAAAACTGAGTTTTTGTGTGGGCGCTCAGAGTTTTTAAAAGCAGAATTTTGATTTGTTCACAGTTCTAATGGTAGATACTTCAATACTTAAAAAGTACTTTGGGTACATTCTATGAAAATACGGATATTTTTTTTACGAGATACAAAGTTTAAAATGGACAATGTTAAAGCGGTGGCAGGAATTTCTAGATTCTACTTCATGGACTGGGAAGGAAAAATTGAGGAATGCAAGTAGAATGTGGACTTCCAAGAAAAACTCCGTTATTTCTTATAGATTTTTTTGTTAATTTTATCACACGTGACTTTTTGTGTCCGAACGTGACACGACAACAAACAATTTCAAATAAAACACCACAAGTTTTATTTGATTTTCAACTATGTCAGGACGTAGCTAAGGTATATGCCTACAATCACTTTTCATACACACGCCAAGTCTTATAAATTCGCTGAACAATTTAATTTTCGACAAGAGTTTGACTACTTGGTAGATTTTGCCCGTCCGTACGTGACGTCTCTTTTTTTTATTTATGTCATATAACCAATAATATAAATAGATACATTTTGAATGAGCGTCGATGATGAATGATTTTTCAACAGTTACAATGCATAAGAATTACCTTAAATTTGGGAATGTAATAATATCTTCATAAAAAGATCAAAATTTGAGTAGACGATTAGTCGTACGTGACCGTGGAATGCACTTTTGGATGATAAATACCCACTGTAATTTTGTTTTATTTTTAATGTATAGATATAAACCTAAGTTATTAAAGTTTCTTTATCCTTGTTTGTTGGTCCACATAAAATGAAATAGTTTATGGAATCAGATGAAGAATAAGCTTAATATGCTTATAGCGAACATATCTTAAGCTTATATAATTTCCCCCTTATAACAACAATCAATCAATTGGTCAGTACCTATACAATACAAATTAACTTCGGTTATAATCTTCTATTTACTTACCCAGCCCAATAGCTGCACAACACATCACCGTGACAATAGACAGTGCCACTTTTAAGCTTGTTATCGAATGCGCCGGCCGTGGTTTCCTATCACAACATCTTGTCATCAAATAAAGTAGTAGTCCCAATAGTGATATAATTAAGAGCGCAGCCGGTGCTGACCCCAAAATTCCCAGGCTCTAGAAACAAAAAAAAAAAAATATTAAATGAAAGGAAGACAAAAAAGGACGAAGAAATGCAGAGAGAAAGCATTAAAAACACAGACACACTCATTTGAGAAAACAAAAATTACAAAAACAAAACTGTGTATTGTATATACAATATATATACAGTGTTGTCACTTTATCAAAACCTTACTAATTTTGAATCTTTTTTTAAGTTTCTTTTTGTTGTTTTTTTTTTAATCAATGTAGGTATGTAATTTTAATTTAACACCACAAAGTTCGCAGGTAACTTAGAAGAACAAATATTTGTACATCCAAGAACGAGAAGCGTCTATGGTAGAGTAGACTGATTTGGTTTTGATGTATTGTAAAGTCGGGAATTAGCATTATTAACTGGTTCGATCCGTTAAAGTCGAGAATTTTCTTCGAATATCAAGATTCCAGACTTTAACTAGTTAATGTCGACATTAACGTATGCTTACTAGTTAATATCGACATTACGGTACATACATACATTATGTATGCTGTCCCGTTAAAGTGCTGAATTAATAGTGCCTGATGGCAGCTTTGTCTTATTTTATTGGCTTATTTTATTTACCGGAAAAGATCATCGTGTTTTGACCTTCGTGCTTGAGTTAATATCTGATTTAAGAAAACATTCGAGTTAATTTGATAGATAAAAAAGAGCGCGTGTAACTCAGTATGTACTCGTGACAGAAGTAAAACTTATTTTTGGCGATCTAAAAATCTTGATTTGCAAAGCTTATATCATTGAGTTTAAACACATAGAGGAACCACGTCAGAGCTAAGATATCACCAATCTAGGTGGCGCCCTTATTTGTATCTAGAACAAGAACCAGTGATAATCAATACAATAACCATTTGCTCCTTAAGATAGACTATTTCCACCTTAAGGTATATAAATATATATATATAGTGAGGAAATAGTCTACCTTATGGTGTAAATGGTTCCAGTATTGATTATCACTGGTTCTTGTTCTAGGTGCAAATAAGGGCGCCACCTAGATTGGTGATATCTTAACTCTGACGTGGTTCCTCTATGTGTATAAACTCAATGTTTATATGCGTAAGACTCAGCTATGTGTTCTATTTTTTGTTGTATTTTTAACTGTTTTTTATTAGACTTTGTAAAGCGTGGGAGTTTTAAAAATACGTGCTATACATACAAATGATCGCAGTCATTTTTTGATGCGATTAAAAAAAAATGAAGATAAGGATTCATAATCAAATTATTAACTGTTTTGCAAAAGCTTAGGACCAGTTTCACAGTGAACACTTACAGGAATAAGTTGCACTTATCTTTTGCATTTTGGTACTTTTTGGTTATTTTCGCAGTCTGAATAATTAGTGACACTTAAGTGCCCAGTACGGGGGACTTAAGTGCAACTTATTTAAGTAAGTGTGCACTGCCGAAATTGGCATTTTGTATAATTTATTGCGCACTTAAGTGCCACTCCTTTGACTGTGAAACTGGCCTTACTTTCTCCAGTTAACGGCGGTACCTGCTCTAAAAATTAATGTTGGTATTAAAAAATCAGAAATATAAATAGTAATACGTGTTGTAATTTTCAGTAGTTTTAGAAAACTCCTTGATTTTATAAAAATAAAAATTTAGTAAAAATGACTTTTTAAAAATGTTGTATTTCCAAAAATTCCTACACTCAAGATCTCTGCAAAATCAAAAATTTGTAAATGACAGTTATAAAATTTCGTTTTATTTATTTTTCAACCATATAATTCAAATTTTTAACGCACTCTCCTGATTTAATTATGTAAATTTTTAGAAATAAGCAGAAAAAAAATCTATTTTTCGACAAGGCACTAGTGAGTTTTACATAGATTAGTAAAGGCTAGAACACCGGGCTTGGCGATTATGAACCCTTTTGCCTTGTCAGGCAAAAGCAAAAGAAAAAACTTGACTATGTGGGACTTGATCCCACTGGGATAACTCGCTATACAAAAATTCAATGTCGAAAGTAAATAACTTTCATTCTATATTGCATAACATATACATACAAAATATAACCGGATTTTATGTATGTACTTGCTTTTAATGTAGAACAACTTAGGACAGATATCTCACACCCATAGTAAGAAGTTTAGTATGAAAAAGAAGACAAAGGAAAGAGGGAAAAAAGTGTCGAATGATTCTAAATTTGGTGCTTATAAAATGTTTGTTTTTGGTGTACAAGAGATATTCCTGGTGGGGTACCGAAACATGTCAAACAAGTTTTTACTAGACAGGGCCTCACGTGTTTCCCTCGTCTAAATTTTTGATACCGAAATCCAGCAAGGGATTGCCAATAATCTGACAAGTTTTCCTCGTCTAGAATTCCCCTACTGAAAACTTACTAGGGCCTTGCCCAAACTAGACAGAAACTAGGAATTTTTCCAGCCGGGCATATTTTGAGATAATATCCTTAAAATAATTTATATATCCATACCAATCGGAGATAGATAAAAAACTTAAAGTAGTAAGATTCTTAGAATTTCATTATCTATTCACCGAAAAAAATTCAAAACTCTAGCATTCTAATTAACGAAATTCGAAAATAGACATAATATGACATTTTTCATTTTATCTGCTACAATAATCATTTTATATTATTTCTGTTGTCAAAATCCTTTTTTCTCATTCATAAAATAGTCAAATCCACTAAATTAGGTATCACTGAATAGGAATTTACACATTATCATGACATATTGCACAAAAACTTTATGTTATACCACACTATTTTCTATAAATTTCGGAAATTTCAAATAATTCAATAAATGAAAAATTTGACATAAAGAATACCGCACTTTTAACCCACTGAATGAGTGAAAGAGAAAAATATGTATTACTTCTGTAATTTAAAATTCTCTTTTTTTTCGCTGCACCTTGAGTGAGAATGAAAGAAACATATTTATTATTTTTGTAATGTATAATCCTCTTTTTTCGCTTGCACATTGAGTGAGTGGTGAAGTTTGTAATCTTTTTTATCATTATAAAAAGACGAATGCATTTATTAGGTATCACTAGATTGCATAAATAAAAGAAACATGTTTATTAATAATTAATTAAAAATCTTTGAAGAAGAAATGGAGGAACGGGCATATCGAGGAAAAAGTGAGGCTTTTTTCAAAATAGTGTGAGCTACCCAGCTAAATGCTGGGGCCCCCAAAAGAATTTTTAGCTGTGATTTTGAGAGATGTATTTTTGAGATTTATGTTTAATAGTAAAAAAGCTTTTAAAACTAAATAAAAAAGTGAAAACAACATAATAGGGGTATTCATGCAAACGAAGAAAACCCATAGAAAGCTAAAAAACGATAGAATTTTCTATTGGTAGAAATGAAATGTCAAAATTTGTATGGGAAAAATTTTCTGCAAAATATAGAATTTTATCTCACAAATTTGAAGAGAAAAGCGTAGAAAAAAAACCTTAGGAACTTTGTGCCGTTTAATTTGATATTTGAATTAACTTAGTTGTTTGTTTCTATCGTTTACTCAAAAATTTCTAATGGGGTGTTCATGTAACCTTTTGCGTAAAATTATATTTTTCAACAAAGCGAAAAATTATCTCGTTACATGAATACCCTTAAAATGTTTTTTTTTTAGTACATACATATGTATATTATATGTAAAAGATTTCATTCTTATATCAAATATTGTTTACAAAGAGGTTTTGTAAAACTAATATGTTCTAATCAATAATAAAAATAATTTATTTATTTTGTTCAAACATTCTATTTGAAAATTTAAAGCCTTATTAAATGTGCGAAATTTTCGCACGGGTCTTCTGGTATAGACTTATTCCACTATAAATATATTAGCCTATCAATGCAATTTTTGACTTTTACTCTACCTCCCACCTTGGAGAATGCATTTTCGACGAACTGGGCGACATCTCGTCTCTGGAACTACGGAACATCCTGCAATTCATTCAGAATTGTGGATGGTTCAGGAAAGCTCCCCTTTCCTAATTTTCCACTTACTCCTTTCCTCACCGTTACCGTTCTCCTTGTCCTACCTTATACATTATGTACATGTACATATTCTGGTGAGCATAATGGATTTATTGAGATCCGAGTGAGGTAATTTGGCTTGTCGCGTCATCCCCCTTTCTAACGTATCCTTACCTATTTTAAAATATAAATGGATTTGCTCACTTTTAAGAAATTGTACATTTTTGAAACTAACATGTAGTTTTTGGCATAACGAATATTAAGAAATTTAGTGAGTGATCAAATATACTACCGAGTTGAGGCCATAAATCAAGGCCGTAGCCAGGGGGGATACAGGGGTCTGAATTTCCTTCAAAACCTTCAGCTGAACACGTCCACAAAAGTGACAGCTCGTACAAAAAAAATCACAAACATCCCAGATTTCGACATTTATAAACGTCAAAGTGTCATGGATTTAGTACGATACTAAATAGATAAAATAGCCTTTGATGATTTTAACTTTAGTAAAATTTTAGGAAATAGTACCATGCGAAACTCGTTTAAAACTAGCAAAATACAATTTTTAACCTAGCCTCATACTAAAAATGATTTAACATCGTACTAAATCGACTAAAATTTTGCGCCAAATATAAGCTTTTAATCGAATTATGATTTTTAGCGTTCGAAGACCGTTTTTGGACCATTTCCAGAATTGCGTTTCGACCTTATATATATGTTCTTCAACCAAAATTCATCAAACTGATGAGCCCACTTTCATATCTGGGCAAAAATCGATTCTGGAGTTGAGGTAATTGTACTTTTATGTACCATAAAACAGCAGTAATTTTAATTTCTAAATTTCTTCATTTTCTTTACCCATAAAAGCTAAAATTGTTTTTTGCTTCTTCAATAATATTTTCCTATACTAAAAATTAGAGAAAATTCCGGAAACTAGGAACTTCACGGATAATTTTACCGGAACATTCAAAAACTTCAAGTCTCTTGTGAAAAATTAAAAAAAATTATATATCCATTTTCTAAAAACCCTTATACCAGCATAAGTCTTAAAATCAACACAAATTTTACAAAAATAACAAACAAGGTGCGTGCCCACATCTGCCTACTTATTCCCGTATAACGCTATGTTAAATTTGGTTCCCATGGCCAGTCGCCCCCATTCCTACTTCTGTGGTATCTTTATTTGTTGAAAAATTGGTGATCAAAGAGAATTCGAAATTCTACAAAAAAAAAAAATAAAAACTAATATTTGTAAAAGAAAATGTATTTCCTTAAATCTTTTGGCAAGAAGTGTTATTATTGTTTATAAATTAATTTTGTCAACACCAAAACCTATCATTCTTGGGCTATAAAGGTAAAATAACTTTAATTTTTGATGGGTAATTTATATATTCTTAACACACTTATAGAAGAAGCTCGTAGCGTAATGGTTAGTGCGTTCGACTGTCACGCTGGAGGTCTGGGTTCGCTTCCCAGCCTCGTCCAACTAAAAACGTTTTTTTTTTAGGGCTTCTGCCTCTTGCGAGGAATTGACAAATCCTCCAAGAGTATCACTTGTCACGAATAAGTGCTTCTCGTCTAGCCGTTCTAGCTTTCCATTCCTGTCGACAGGTGCACACAGGTGCGAGTTGTTAGTCACTAGGCCCTGGTTCTTCACGAGCCGTTGTGCCTCCCAATTTATTTTTTTATTTATTTTAACACACTTATAGGATTTTGATGTACATATAAAGCGACCTTAAAACTCAAATATGTATGTCAATGTATAAAATAAGTAGTCCATAATTACGAACCACTATCATAAACTATCTTCTTGTCAGATGCAACATTTTTAAAAGTTAAAATTAAAATAAAAAGTGACAACACTGAACTGTACCTATGAGAAGCAAAAACTATAGGTATAGGAAGGTGGTGGTAGAGGGTTTGAGTAGAAAACTAAAAAAAAAAATAACAAAAGGATATTAAGAGCAGTTGACATAGTGGGATGACGATGAATTTCAGGTGCCAAAAGGATCTCTCTGACAACACTGTGAAAATTTTATGTAGGTAGGTATATGATACTCTGGGGACTCACCTCTAAATAAATCTCATCATTTGGCCTAAAGGTGCTGTTGATTTTGTGAAACGTGATGTTGTAGTGCGGTAAGGCATGCAAAAGCTTCGCAATCACAGGCACTTTATATTGATCCGTATATTCGTGATAGTCCCCCATTTTTGTCTTTTGGTTTTATTTAGGTTTTTGTTTTATAATTTTATTTTTTGCTTCTATCGTCCTGTACTACCTTCAACTTCCACTTGCATCAGCCGCTTGTGTTGCAAGGACTATGTGTGTCAAGTGTTATCCTTGAGGTAACTTTGCCTAGACTTACAATCCACATTCGTGTCCTTAATTATTCATATTTCTTCTAGCAAAATGTTGAATTGTAGGCATTCTTTTTTTTTTGTTCAAAGAATATTTTACGGTTTTGTCAACAAGACAATACACAAATATACTCACATCGTCTTTATACAAACAAAACAAGATAAAAAAAAAGAAAAAAAATTTTTGTTCAAAAAGGGCCGCGCAGAATGTAGCTTCTCCTCATGAAGATTTTTACTGCCGGTGGTGGTTTAACGAGGACGAGGAGTGGTACTGCATTTTATCCTTGTTCATATGTGTGTATCTTATAGGCAAATTGCATTTAGCCTAGAATGTATACCTATATTATTATTTCTTGGTGACGGCTACTGTTATCCTATATGTAGATACATACCTAGAAGGGGGTGACAAACGAAAACAAGAAGTTGTGAGATGATGATGATTATTGTTATTATCCTACTATCCTGGCCACCATATTAGGTATAAGAGATCCCTTGAAGCCTCAATTATTTGTTCTTGTTTCTGGAGTGTGTGCAGATTTTTTAATTTCCATCTTCATTATTATGATATCCTGGTGCAACGATTTTCATACACAAAAAAAAAACCCCTCTTGATAAAAAAAAAAACCGACAATGTAACCATAAAAGCACTCGAAAGGACTGACTTCCTTCTTCAAAAAGGATTTTTGTTTGTGCCTTTAGTCCTGTTTGCAATTTGCCACGTCTATAGGATAATTTAAGAAAATTCGATGTAACATATAGGTAACTATAATTGAAATATATTTAATTGTAATTAATTTTCGGGTCCTTCCTTAGCCAAGCAGTTAAAAAGATGGCAACCAACTTAGTGTCCTTTAATGCCCTTAAGACTAGTCAGATGGGAATAATTATTATTGTAGGTTGGTAAATTTTTTTTTGCTGAGAAAGAGATCCTGTTTTGTAAGTTTTTTAATTAAATAATAGATTTTTGTCTGTCTATACACTCCCACCATTTGGAATGTATCGGTGGGTGGTTCGTGGTTGGGTATGCGGTGAACACCAAATGAATAATGCTTTGCTAAAAATCTCAACTCCTCTCGAGATAGTGCAGCAACCTCCCATCCTTTACACACAAACACTTGCAGACATATTTTATTGATTGAAGTTTTACGTTTTTTTTTTTTCAAATTTATATTCCTGCCGTGCGTCCCGGCGGTGATGGTGGTCCTAAGGACTCTATTGCAATACACTCATACACTCGCATCAAGGATAAAACGAGGATGATGAGAGAATAGTGTAGTAGAAGAAAATAGGGAGAACAAAAAAAAAACTAAGTGAACCTTTTGAGAATGAGAACTCGAGAAATGAGAACTACAGCAGCACTAATGCAGGATAGGGAGGCGCAAAACTGTGACACAACACCACCACCCCATTTTATTTTTATTTTATTCTTTTTTGTGATCCTAAAAGAAAGGACTCAACGAACATTTTTTATTTGCCGTTTTTTTATTATTATTTCAGTTCGCTCGTTTATTTCTTGTACTTTGTCCCTTTCCTCGGTTACACCACCATCATTATCGTATCCACTAATATTATTCTCATCTTTAAAACCAACGGCATAGTTGCATTTCGTTTTTTTTTTATTTTTTTTTATTATCAACAACGGCACAGAAAAAGGAAACACTTTTCACGCATACACTAGGAGATCCTTGATAGTGGGCGGTTGGGTTGGTATTTAATGGAAAAAGAATAAAATTTTCACACAATTTTTTTATCAAAAAAAAGCACTGAAAATCGAATTATATATTGGAAATTTATTTTACAGATATCCTTTTGATGAGATTTTAATTTTTGTATTACACTGCTAGGTGATACAAATTGAATTGAATTTTTCACAAGGACTTCTTTTTCGATCGCAAAACTATTTCTTTTCCGTTTATTGGGAATTTCGTTTCAATTCGTTTATAGGTAGATGCTTAAATTGTTTATGATTTACCCGAAAGGATAAAGGTTTAACCTAATATCCTTTTTTTTGTTAAATATATTGCTAAATAAATTCCTTTCCGACAAACGAACCGTCCGCCGAACTGTGCAATTTGCGAAGACGATAGGAAAAAATATTTTTTCCTAGAACCCGGTCACACCCTCTAGTTTTTTTTTCCAACACTATAGATATATCCTCTCCGTGCTCTCTTTGGTCCTTAGTATCCTTTAAATTGGTTGCTCTGAAATTCTCATTTTCATTTTAAAGACAGGCGCTGTTCGTTATTTAGCAAATAAATGTGCTCATTTTTCTATTGCATCTTTCTATTCAAATTGCTCAATACTCTCCCATTGTTGTTGTTGACTTTTACAGGGAAAATATTCTTGTCTTGAATAAGTTGAGTTGATAGTAAAATTTACTCGCTTGCGCTCTGGGTTTATTTTCTATTTTTCTTCCTGTTGTAAATTGTTGTCCTGGTGATAATTCTTATTTTTTTGTTTTTATTCCATCATGATAACACCCGCACTCTACCACCATAAACCGGGATAAATGTTTTTACACGTTAACGTTACACCCGCAATTGAAAAGTTTATTTTATTGGTATTCGGGGATGAAGACTGCTTGTATTTGCGGTTTATTTATGTGTTGTAATTTGTGTGCGAGTTGGTGCGGCAAAACAGTATGGTGAGACATCCGGGAAGTTAAAATTCAAACAGTCAAAATGGGATGTGGTTCACTCAGACGAACGTTACCTACTGCGATGTTTTGAAATTCAAATTTTATGATTTGGCTTTGTTTTCAATTGTTAATTTCGAATACTTATACTTACTTATAGAACATATGTACATACATACATTCTCTGAAATTATCATTCGATTTTTAATTAAAACACTAAAAAATAGGTAGGTAGGTTTATTGATGGTTAAAGCTCACTGCTGGACAAGACAAAATAATTTGAAGTATGTGAGATGTATACATGTTATAAAAAATTATCGGTTATATAGTTATACCTTTCGAGAATACCAAAAACAAATATGTACCTATATGTATATACCTACGTTTGTATGCTATGTATGTATGTTTGTATACTGATTTCAATTCTCTATAAATAAAGACTGAGGCAGACCAAGTTAAATAAAAACGATCGGTTGAATTATCTTTTTGACGATTGCTCGCTTTCTTTATTTTTACTTGCGATGTATAGTATAGGTGACTATGTAAATAAAGAACGATATTTTTATAAAATTTTAAAATGCATAACTTTTGTTTGGGAAATCTGTTGAGGGTGAGAAGTTGTTTTATTAATAGCCCATGAACTACGGTACACTTTGAGTAATGTTTAAAAAATATAAGCATGCGAATATTGGTAGGAAAAAAAAAACATTAATTTAACTCTTATTTCGTCTGGCAATATAATTAAGAACAGAAACAAGAGGTTGTCATAACATTAAAAATCTTTGAAATTTCAATATGTTAATGGGAATATATTTCAGGAAAACCTTAATTCTTTATAATTTCAGATAAATTCCTTGCATATTTTCGCATAAGGCATGATAGTGGTGTACACATTCTTATCAAAATGTTTTTTTTTTTTACTGTAACCATCCCTTGATGTCTCCTCACAAGTTCTCGATAGAATTTAGGCCCAAGCTTTGGACGGTCTAATCTAAAAAATGACTTCTTAAATACGCAAACACCTTCTTAGCAATCCGTTGAGGACTTTTTGGATCATTATCGCCCTTACAAAATTGTATGGGCACGATTTCAAATGAATAAGACTCCATAACATGTTCCTCAATGTCTTTATAAATTTTCATGTCAATTCGAGCATTTTTTTCTAACTTATCGACCATACTCTGCCAAGTCAATACACCCCAAATTAAATTAAGTTTTATTCTGTACTCTGTACCGTCTTAAGAGTGTATATTTGATTCAATTTCTTGTTTTAAGGGCTTCTAACATGAAATTTACATTCTGACCTCCTCAGAACAAGAAATTTGACGCACTTCTCAACCTCAACAGATTTCCAAAACAAAAGTTATGCATTTTAAAATTTTATAAAAATATCGTTCTTAATTAGACCGCCACCACTGTATATGGCAAGTTATGGATTCGTAAAAAAATAAAATCGAGATTTTGATCAAACTTGAGATTACCATGATAAGGAAGACGAAAACTGTGGGTTTCGCTATTCTGCCAGTCCTCGTGCTTAAAGCCTAAATGCTAAATGGCTGGATGGATTTTCTTAAAACTTGATACCTAGTGTTAGACCAAAACGCACGGTTCTGCCATACAAATTCTTTCAACCAAAAATGAAAAAGTTATTTTTCTCAAAAATGGCGCAAGGATTTTGTTGCAAAGAATTCAAATAATTATAATAGGCGTGTTTTGTTTCAACCTAAAGCCAAGACTATATACAGTCTTAAAAAATATTTCAATATAAACTACAAAACAACAACAGTTTAGTCTGAATACAAAATATTTTATTGAAAAATAAAATAAAATTCTATTACAACGAGGCTATCGTAAAATGCTCGATTCACACACATTCGGTTTCATTCGGTTCGGTCTGTATTCGGTTCGATTTCGGTTTCCGTCAAGACCTCTTCACACACAGCCGGTTCATATTCGGTTTGTACTCACTAATAATTAAAATAAAATAAAATAAAATAAAATATAATAAAATAAAATAAAATGTATTAAAATAAAATCAGGAAAACCGAAACCGAAAATGTGCCCTAGACCCGAATACGCACCGAATGAAACCGATTCGTGTCGAGGGATCGTTCGGTGATATACGGTTTCTATTAGGTTTTTATTTTTGCTGTTTTATCGTTTCACACATATCAGGCACAGCCGAATACAAACCGAATAGAGACCGAACCGAATGAAACCGAATGTGTGTGAAACGAGCCTAAGACTGGATATTCAACTAGGCAAATGATCACAGTACACATATCTATAGCCTGATCCACATCTGTGTCGTGTGTTGTGTTGTGGAGTCGTGTGTCGCTATCGATACAATGTATTTCATATGCGTAGAACCATATTTGTCTCGTGCGTTGTGTTGCAGTGTGGCGCATAAGATATATGGAATGTACTATTACAAGAAACTATAAAGTTCTTAGCAACTGGTTTATATAATTAAATATAAAAATACAACAAAGTGTTGTTGTTTTGTAGGTAATATTAAAATATTTTTTAAGACTGTATATGTATAGTCTTGACTTCAGGACAAACAAAACACACCTAATATTGAAAGACTACTTTTTGGTAATTTATGTTTCCAAAAATAAATAATTTGGGTAAATTGCTCTAGTTGAACCATTTTTTTTATTTTTGATTTTCTCGAAAATGGTTCTGTTGATATTTTTAAAATGAAATCATTTTTTTTTTTATTTATAAAAAAAATTCTTTCCCTTTTTGAAAACAGTTATTGTTATGACTGACTTTTTTTTAAAGTAATTTGTTATTATTTTCTAAGATACTTAAAAAAATCATGTTTCTTAATTCAAAAATAACGGTGCCTTCCATATAAAAGTTCAAAAACAGTTGAACAAAAATCGTATTTTTTTCTAAATCAACAACTAAAAAAACATTACTTTACTTACTTAGATCCTTGACCCCTCTAAGGGGCACAGGGCGTCAACTACCGCTACACGCCATCTCGTTCGGTTTCTGGAAATGTATTTTAGCTCTCCCCAACTTTTACCGAGCTTTTGTGATTCCTTGTCGACTGTTCTGCGCCAAGATTTTCTCTGGCCTCCAGGTCTTCTGCCACCTTGGATGAGTGGATCCCACTCCATTGCATGTCTTGCAATAGAGTCTGCACCACGACGTAGGGTGTGACCAATCCACTGCCACTTTCTTTTCCTAATAACGATGTCAATAGGACTTTGGCCCGTTCTCCGAAGGAGTTCTTGGTTGGAGATGGTGTTCGGCCAAAAAATCCTTAGGATGTTTCGGAGACATCTATTTTCGAAAGTTTGTAGCTTCCTTGTGACAGAGGCGGTCACTTTCCATGTACTACACCCATATAGTAGCACTGACTCTACGTTCGACCGGAACAGTCGCAGCTTGGTCTTCGTACTGTAGACGTTGCTCCTCCAAACTTTAGACAGCATGCCGAAAGCAGCTTTAGCTTTGCCGATTCGGCAGTTAACATCTTCATCCGTACCACCGCCGTCTTTTGAGACAACACTACCGAGGTACAGGAAGTTGTCCACCGCTTCAACCTGCTGTCCCGCAACGACAACTTGAGAAGAAGATTCAGAAATGTTGAGGATTTTTGTTTTCCCGGTGTTGATCCTCAAACCGACTTTGTTTGCCTCGCATTCCAGATTAGTCACCATATGGTGAAGATCCATAATGTTGTGCGAGAGCAAACAAATATCGTCAGCGTAATCAAGATGTTGCAGGAACGAAAACATCGTCCATCGAATTCCACGCGCTTGCTCGGCTAGAGCTGCGTGAAGGACATCCCCTATAACCACCAGGAAAAGTAGTGGAGATAGCAAACATCCTTGACGAACTCCGCTATGGATATCGAAGTCCTCTGATACCTTTCCGTTGTGTAAGACTTGACACGATGCACCCTCGTAGGTAGCCTTTATAACGGCGATAATCTTCTCGGGTACTCCTCTCCTACGTAAAGCTGACCAAATGAAATCTCGATTCAAACTATCGAAAGCCTTTTCGAAGTCGATGAAGAGCAAATGAAGAGGGGAACGGAACTCCACGCATTGTTCTATTATGATCCTCAAGGTGTTGATGTGATCAATGCAGGATGAGCCTGCACGAAATCCCATTTGCTCTTTGTCGAGAGTAGAATCGAGATGTTCTTTGATTCGTTCCAAGATTATTTTCGCCATTATCTTTGCCACCGCGGGGAGGACACAGATCCCTCTCCAGTTTCCGCAATTCGTAAGATTTCCCTTTTTTGGCAGTTTGACGATCATCCCTTTTTTCCATTCAATGGGGAAACTTTCGTCCTCCCATGCCTGTGCTATTAAGGGGTGTAGCAACTTCGCTGATGTTTGTGGATCTGCTTGGTAGAGCTCAGCGGGAATTCCGTCCAAACCTACCGCTTTGTTGTTCTTGAGGGATTTGATTGCTGATGTTATCTCGGCTAAACTGGGAGGGCAGGTGCGAATACGGGAACTAGTTTCTACGAATAGCTCATTTGGGTTAGGGGCTGGAACATCTCCGCTATCGCCTATGTGGTTGAGCACGCTAGCAAAATGTTCCTTCCATCTCCTGAGCTGATCCTCATCCGTAACTAGCAGGGTGCCGTCTACATCCTTGACGAGGTGTTGTTTCCGGGAGTTGTTGTTTCCAACCAATTCCTTGGTTATCTTGTAGACGGTACCACTGTCGCACCTAGATGCTGCTTCCTCTGCCTGTTCTGCGAGAACATTTACGCGCCTCCTTTTGTCACGTCTGACACTACGCTGCACTTCTTTCCTTTTCCTACGGTACTGAGACTCGATGTTAAATCTCTCACCTACTGAGGCAGCCGCAAGTTGGGATCTAATCGCGTTCCTTTCTTCAATCTTACTCCATGTATCTGCAGAAAGCCATGTGCTTTGGCTTCTCTGCCTTATACCCACAGACTCAGTTGCGGCAGTTGCAAAGGCCTTTTTCACATTGCTCCAGTGTTGGTCTGCATTTTCTGGCGTGGCAATGCTGATGACTTCTGCTTCTGCGGCGAGGCGGTCCTTATATCTTTGGCGCACTGTAGGATCCCGTAATCTGTCGGTATTGTACCTGGGTGTACGCAGGAAGTTTTGCCGATTTCCATGTACTGAAGCAATTCGAAGACGAACGTAGGCAAGCATAAGATGGTGATCGCGAGCTAACCCTACATCAGCACCGCGTCTGTTTCGGACGTCGAGAAGACAATTTTTAAAGCGCTTGCTAATAGCAAAGTGATCGATTAAGTTCGCTGTACATTGACGATCTGTGGATAACCAACTTATCTTGTGCGAGATCCTATGCTCGAACAGAGTACCTCCAATGACTAGCTGATTTGCGTTACAGAAGTCAACAAACCGCTCTCCATTGTCGTTCCGTTCCCCGATACCGTGGTTACCCAGAACGTGCTTCAACGCTGTGTTGTCCTGGCCAACCTTAGCATTAATATCTCCCATTACTATAGTGATGTCTCCATTCGGCGAGCTTCTGAAAACCGCGCTAAGTTGGCTGTAAAATTCGTCCTTCTCGGCGTCCGACGCTTCCTCAGTTAGGGCATAGCACTGGATGATGGTGATTTTTCTTAATTTACTCTGGAACCTGGCTGTCAATATCCTGTCGTTGATGGGTTTCCAGGTTATAAGACTTTGCCGCGCCTTTGGAGTCAACATTAAACCTACGCCGGAACATCGGGAGCTTCCAACTGGTTTTCCGGAATAAATAAAGAAAGTGCTTTTCGAAGGTGAATCCACCTGCCCTGCGCTCAACCATCTCACTTCACTCAGACCCAAGATGTCTAGGTTGTACCGTAGGAATTCTTTCTCAAGTTGGAGGAATCTGGCGTTGTTAGGGCCTTCTTCGCGGTTATCGAGAAGAGTTTTAACATTCCAGAATCCAATCTTTGTCCTTGTTCGATAGCCAAAAGTCGTCATCGTTTGATCATTCCTTATCCGAGGCTGTAGTTGCCGATTCGAAGCGGTTGATTTCTTTACATGTGGTAAGTTGCCAACCCGTCACACGACCCCCAGACCCGGAGGGCCGGATCCTTGTGTAGCCTTAGGACAGCAGGCCGGATTATCCGATACCAGTAGCCCACTACGGGGATATGAGTGCTGCCGTTGACCCTTGAAGGGTTCATCCGCCACCATCTCTTTTTCAGCACCCTGGCTAGTACTGAAATTCCTTACCGACCTCAGCTCTAAATATTTCAGAGTAGCTCACGTAAAGTCTCTGTCGTCCAAACTGTTGGTGACACCGTTGATTCTGATGAATTCATCCGCCGCACACCTTCCTTCTGATGGGCTCGTCTAAGACTTCAGCCGACTTATACAGCCAGTCATTTCCGACAGAGTATTTAGAGTGTTGCTATTTTTGTCTCTTGTTCAACACTCGCGCTTATTTGTTTGGCAAGTCAAGTCCGGATGGACGAGACCAGTACCCGATGGTTACCACTTGGAGGTAAAATAAGCACAATTGATGTGTAGTATTCGTTACATCACTGGACATCGCCGTGTTGACGCCACTCAGTGACTACCCGCGTCCTACAACATCCAACCACATTGCATTCATATTAACCTTATGACCTTCTCAAAAATTCATTTTTTTTTTAATTCGATTTTTCAAAAACGGATTGATGAAATTTGTTTGAAATTAAATTTTTATTTGTATATAAATAATTACTTGAAATTTACGTTCCAAATTTGATTCAAAATTTTATATATTATAAGCATTTAATCGCTTCAACGATTTTTAAAATTTTTATATTCATAAAGTCATATCAGATCAAAAAATCAATTATCATCTTTTGGGTTTATTAGCTCAAACTAATACACATATAAAAAATTATTTGTATGTTTTTGAATTTTTTTTTTAATATCCGTATTTTCAGATAAAACATTCTACCTATTAACACCAAGATCAAATTCGTGGAATTTAATGGAACATTTTATTTTTCATCTATAGGTACATATAAATATTTCATGTACTCGTTCCTATGTACAAAATATTTTCAAACTTAAAATAATAAAAAATAATGTTATGAGATTTAAAAAACAAATAACTGTTTTAAGGGTATCCCAAACCAACGCGAAAGAGGCGCGAAACATTCGCAGACGGCAATTGTTGTTGTTATTTAGCACTTTATTTGTCATTTTTGTTATCATTGTGAATGATTCACCCTGTAGAGCGAATATATTGCTTTGGTTTGGGAGAACCTACAAGAACTATTCATCTCGGAGAACTTTTAAGAGCTATTCCCATGAGAGCGACCAACGAACTACGAGGACGCGCGCGAACAATTCATTCGTTGCAGTGCGGATGGTATGTGGTACGCTAATAGAGTTTGACAATTCGTAACAATCAATTGCAATTCAATCAATTTGTTGCATCAAAATTCTTTTATTTTAGCAATTAAAATGTAAATTTTACCATCCAAACTCGTTTCGAGTTTCTGAAGAAATTAGATCTATAAATGTTTTAAATCCCATTTGTTTATTCGTCGGTCGTTCTCATGTGAATAGTCTTTTAGTGGTTTGTATCAAGATGTTGAAAATTAAATCAATCTATAATTTTGTTTTCGAAACAAATCATGCATACCTATGTACTCATGTACTATGATGTGTACTAAAAATAACGACAATTTTTTGACACAATCAGTTACCTTCAAACTGTTTTCAAAAAGTCAAGACAACAACCTTATTATTGTGAACTGATATACAATTCACCATCATCTTTTCGTCTTCAAAATATATCGCTCTCTTTTTGTTACACTAACATTTCCAATATTCCAATTTATACATCTCTCTTCGCACCTTGTTTTGATTTTCCAGAATCTGTCAAACATTTGACATTTCTCCGTTCGCTCTGCAGAAAATCCGACAAGTTTCATCCCGCAAGTCAAGTGTATTTTTTTCGTTCCCCAAAAATAAGGATTTTCTCATTAAGCATTCAACAAAAATTACAATCATTTAATTTAAATTCAAAGTGCCCGGAGTGTTGAGTGAATTATGAAGCCAAAATAAATCCACAACCTCGCAATAGTTCGCCAAACAATCCAAAAATAAAAAAAAAGCAAAGCAATATTTCCCAGTAGTGCCATCAGAGATCTATCTACCTTATAAGTTTTAAGTTATGTATTAAGTGAAGAATACCCCACCGCCAGGTGCACATCCCCCAGATTACATCGAGTGTTTGTACCTACAAATACCCATTTCATTGAAAAAAAAAACACAATTAGAGTGCATACTCAATTGCTTAAAAACCAATAAAAAACTATCCAAATCGAGGCAAAATAAACGAAAAGGTTTCCGCTTCAATGAGCATCACATTACAATGGTCGTATCGTCCGAAACAAAGACCAGCAGCAACACCACGACCACCACTAACACAGCCAACAAGTCCACAAACAATCCCAATTATGGATTCTCGACCAAGGCAGCGCTGGCCCGACTGCACGACGAAATCTTCCAAGTTGTCCTTTGCTATGAATCCAAGTACAATCAGGAGAGGTAAAAATAAACTTTAAATATATGTAAATACCTACTTACTAATTGCCAGACAAATAAACAATCCAAATTTCTATAGAAACGGTCGTGTCAGGGTCATTTTTATCATAACAAATAATTTGTAGATACAAATAATACAAGATAGTCAGATAGATAGGTAGTGTTGTTGTAGTGATATAAGGAGTAAAATAAAGGCTGGCGCAAATATGCCTGACGCACCGAGGCAAGAATATTTTTTTTTTTTATTAAAAACGTCTCGTTCTCAGGGCCGCATCGGAATGCTATAAAACCTGAGGCGAAATTGTAAATGTAGGTATATAGTAATCTTTAGCAATTTTTAATGCTTGTGAATTTGAAGTTTTATTTATTCCTATAACAATGTTTTGGGAGTGGGAGATATAAACAAAAAAATCGAATTCTTTATACCTATTCAAGAGGGTTAGTTGTTTGTATGATAAGCAAACGTGCATTATCGACTAGAAAGCATTCACACAACCAAGCCCAGGATCTTCTTTGGAGTAAAAGCTATTAAAACATTGAGCTTGATCATCAAACTACTCTTAGGCCTAGTTTTTCAGTGATGAGATTAAATTTAAACTCGAGTTAACTCACCAAATTCAAGAGGCTAATTTGAGTTTAACTCTGAAACTCGGATGATCTCGCACTGAAAAACTAGGCCTTCTGGTTTTCTCGAATTGATGTTTATGATCGAGTCTTAATTCTGAAAGCAAATAAAAATAATCAGCCTTATCGCCAGTTCTGGGGGAAAATGTCTCTTTTTTTTAGAAGTACACCCCCCTCTCTTCGGACGTATTAAAACGATTTCTTTCTCAACGTTAGCCCAAATGCGTTTCGCCCAGCCACAATATGAGAGCTCATCAGTTAAATATTGTTAAATCTATCTAAGAAACAAAGTTTAATAGCACAAGTTGTTAAATTTAAAGTAGCCGTTTTTTTCGATTACAAGCAAAATAGCCGTTGAATGAATAAGGTTGGACCGGAAAGGTCAGGTCACATTCTCGCCCACACCGAAGTTCAAGGTTATGAACTGTCTTTCC
Organism: Melangyna quadrimaculata; assembly: GCA_949320155.1. Classification (NCBI taxonomy): domain Eukaryota; kingdom Metazoa; phylum Arthropoda; class Insecta; order Diptera; family Syrphidae; genus Melangyna; species Melangyna quadrimaculata. The sequence continues at coordinate 77,750,545 of OX439484.1, read as the reverse complement.
ACGTGATTCAGTTTAAACGTGAACGACCCATACATTTTGACGGATATTTTTTCATTTCGAAAATGATCGATAGCTTTAAGATGAGGCTTATTCAAAAGGGTAAAGTTTTTTTTCGCATTTCATTCTGAAATTCAATAGATTAGCAAAATACCTCTGTAGTTCCGAAATTGTAACACTGAACTTTACTAACATTTATAGTTTGAATAAAATGTTGGCCTTCTTACTGGTCTCAAGTCCTACGTTCTCGATTATGTACATTATGATCTTGTTTTTAAGTTTTTTGCCATCACTTTTAGTTTTTAACTCTTTAACTGTCCACACTTAAATGGTTATGACCAGCCTCGAAATGTTCAAAAATGTTGCAAATGTTTAGGATGGTTAAACAAAATTAAAATAAATATATCAATGAATGTCTGATTCACAATGAAAGGATTAAGCCTTATAAAGCATTACACATTCGTGTAGGTTAGCCAAAGAAACACGGTACCTGCTTGACAGTTAATTGGAGATTGGAGACAAATGAAGACTTTATTTGTATTCCTAAAAGTACGAGTAATACGATTGTGTCGGTAGGAAACAATCTGTTTATAATAATTGCGATAAAATCTTGATTCTGTTCTTGTAATATAGTCAATCATTTCTCCCTACTGAATTCTATCCAATAAACTCAAGCTGATATTCTTTGTTTTGACTGCTTTTTGTTTCTTCGATGACAAACCTGATTAATATTGCTTGCGGAAGACAATCCTTCAAGTCTTCTCTACAACCAATAGAAATGCAAATACATAAATTATACATATTTCTTTTGAAGGATATTTGGGAAAAGGTTGAGATATATAGCTTATATCAGCAACTGAAAACTATGCACTACCACAATCGTAAGCTCAAGTAAAATACAACTGGGTGAAATCGCAACACTCGGTTTTTCGTGAGTTCACTCTTAAGAACAAAGATTAAAAACAATAAAAACTATGAATATCAACCAAATGAGAAAAAACTTATTAAAATGTTAATTTCCCTTTTAAGTGATCTATTTTCTTGGCACCTATGCATTTTTCGGAGTATGCGTTGTCTTTCTTAAGGTGATGTAGCCATGTTCGCTAGCGATTTGTTATTTTTTAATCGTTTTCCCTATATCGAAGGTAGTCCAATGTTGAGACCTTCACATCGACTGCTATGACCATTGTCCTGATAGTCTCGATTTTGAGCATTTTTCTCTTCGGTTAGAGCACTTCCTTTTGGCAAAATTGTTACATTCATGAGAAAATGTCTTTAACTATTGATTATTTGAATTTTTGCATACTATTTTTAACGATTTTCTGAGCTATTTTGTTGTTTTTCAAGGTGTATTTAAACGAATGACACTAAAAATAAAGTCGATTTTTTGACTAAAATTATTCTAAGAGCTATAATACTAACAATTTTTTAGGAGGGTTCAAAATTCTTCCTGATTCTTAATTCTCATAATACATTTAATAAATTCTATAATTAGATTTGTCATAATTATAAAAGGTTATAGAGAAATCGTTAAAAGTTTATTGAAAAAAAATCAGTATTTAAACGAGTGAATTGGAGTGTACCTAGCTCTTTTTGAATAATACTCCTACTAGACCGAGAGCCCACGGCCATTTTTGGGTGTGAACGATAGCAAAAATTTCCTCTGTTTTAAAATAGGTCCATACTATTCATATGCAAATATGAAAGTCTTGAATGTCAGTGCTGCCCCAACACTGTCATGTACGCAATGCTGCATTGAAAATTCATTTTTTCTTGAAGCCCAGATACCAAGTTTAGGAACTTCAAAATTGTAATTAATTCAAGATCTGAGCGCCCTAGATATGAATATGTGGTTCAAGACCTTTTATGTGGGGCCAAATGTCTACAAGACGCATTCAAAGATTGAAGCTTTGAATCCATATTGCAGCCATTTGGCTCTACGGAAAATGTATTAGACCCCATTGTCATGTCTAGGGCACTCAGCTCTTTTACTAAATATAATTTTGAAGTTTTCACACTCCATTTTGAAGGTACTACATTTTAAATGCATTATTGCATCCAAAAGCCTCAAACCCTATATGCAAGACTTTCATATTTGCATATAAATAGTATGGACCTACATATATTAAAACAGAAGGAATTTTTCCTATCGCTCACACCCAAAAATTGCTGCGGGCTTTTTTTAAATTTAAACCCACTTGAATTTTAATTTGTATCACTTACCGACGGCGACGTGATAACATTGTATTGTTTAACCCAAATAGACTCGGCTTAAGGAAACATTTATAGATTATAAGAAATATTAAAAAATAGTGAAGATGGAACTATTAACTAGTAATAATCTTTACTAGTGTCGCCTATCGGCTGAAATTCGACTTTGTAATCATTTATTACCCTTAACGGTTTCATACTGACATAATTTTTGGTTTGTGAACATCTTTTGGATAAAACTTTTACAACAGTATATTATTCATGTAGTTCCGTTGAGTATTTATGGAGAAAAACGCTGGACAAAGTTTGGCCACCACGTATTAATATATACAAATATATGTAGATAAAGAAATGCTGCAACATTTTTCAGCGTGTTCTTAAACGTTAAAGTATTTTTTTTCCTATTTCGATTGCATTTCTTTGTCCCATTCCTACCGAATGGTATTAATAAAGACTTATTTTTGAAAGAAAGCAAGAACCCTGTTGATGTATCCGTCTTAGAAACACACTACATGCGAAAACTGTCCATATTTTTTGCGGAAAGCTTATTTATACATCTTGTAGTTTTCGTTGATACGCTTCAAGCGAAGTGCCCTGTACCAACAAAAACATAGTTTATAATTATCATCTTTCTCGTTTCGAATACGCCCAGAATAATATGAAAATCCCCCGGCCCTGTTCGTTTGTGTATTTTGTGAGATTATTTTTGGAGCAGCAGTTGCCGCTTCCTCTGCTACTGTCCCAGCTATTGCCAGCCAAATTCAATTGTCAGTCAAAAAATAAATTAAGCTGAGAAACGCGAACAAAACTGGAGCATGTGAATGTGATGATTGGTGAATACGAAGCCAATTTATTTTAAAAAGACAGATTATCGAATTTATAATGTACCTACCATACATACATTCATACAAAAAAGAAACCATGACATTGAATTGTAATCAAATACTTTTGATTGTTTTTCGTTGGTATTTCATCAATGAATATGATGAAGCCATATAATATTTTGTAGGTATAAAGTTAATTAATTAAAATAAGATAATTATAGTAGGTACATGATATTTTTACAATCATCATTCGTCTACTGAAACTGATGGTTGTTTAATTATTTTTGTCCCAAATTTTAAACTGTCATGCGACTTTCACACAAGATAAGAACACACTTTGCACGAGAAATTTATTTAAAATTTCAATAATGAACAAAAAATAATGTGTGTGATTTTCCAATATAGTATGAACTGAAAATAGAAAACTACCTGTTCGCATTTGTTTGTTGTTGTTGCACTTTTTGTCACAAATTTATATACAATTTGGCACCTGCTTTTTTTCAATATTGTGTATGAGTGGAGTGGGGTGTCTAAGGATCAAACACAGATAGTCTAATAATATATAATTTATTTTTGATATTGTTCAATTATTAGTGTATTTAAATGGGGGTTAGTTAAATGCTCGTATATAATTAATTATTTTTGCTGATAGCGAATGGATTATGTTGTTTTAATAAAGAATTGTTTGATAATTTGACACTTTGACTTTCAAAAGATAATAAACGTTGAAAATAGTACGAGGGAATCTCTTTTCTCCCACTACCTATAGACTAGGCGAAAGGAAATCTATATAAAGGACTACCGTCCGAGGTCCCTATGTACATTGTGCATTCACAACTCGAAATCGGATAATTCGATTTTCACGATTTTGGCATTGATGGATTCGTATTGCATCAGGAAAGGAAACTAATTTCAGGAAAATAGAACATCCGGACTATTCCCGGAAAATTTTCCAGAAAATAGAAAATCCTGGGACGAATGCGCAATAGCTCACAAACACGCATTTGAAGTCCTGAAATCACACGTTGGAAGATTCAGAAAATGAATCCGCGTCGTTGCGGTGGCGCAATGATTTTGCTGCTCATCATTTTATTAAAAAAAAGCTTTTTGATTTTTTTCAGGGGGTAACCACTGATACGCGAATTTCTTGATCATTTTTTGACTTTGAAAAAAACGTGTTCTTACATAAAAAAACGGCCGCGGAGTCTAGAAGTACCAAATTTCAGGAAAATACAAATACTAGTGTAGGTATCCTCTATTAGATCCACGATGCCCATTTTTAATATCTGAAAAAAAAAAAAATTAAGAGATACCCCTAAGGTACCTACCTTTCTGATTTTTACAAAAATGTTGTTTCTTTTGATAGTTTGATCTGATACAAGAAGTTTTAATAATTTCAAGTCAAATATTTTTTGTCTTCACAATGTCATTTCGACCCTTACATACTTATTAAACAAAATAGTTTTTATAAACGAGGTAAAGTAGGGGTTGGGTGCAATAATTTGTGTTCCTATGATTTAGGCCCGTTTGCTGATACGAAACATAAATACTTAAGTTCAACATAATCGCTTAAGTAACACATATTGCTTTGCACCAAATGAAAACTTAAATATAGATATCCTTAAGTTCAACATAACTTAGGTGGCAGAAAAAGTACTCCTTAAGAGATTTAAGTTGGACTTTTATTATTGTTTTTTGAATTATTTGCTAAGAATAGCGGCTCAAATGCCAACAAATTAACAACAAATGTAAGTGCGACTGTCCAAATAGATCCCAGATGCTCATGTATTTATATTTATGTTTAATAAAATCAAAGAGATTCACAACAACAAAACTTCACACTATCAATTTTTATAGAAACAAAAAAAATAACTCCGACAATTTTTTTAATTATCAAATTTCATTGGAAAACCATAATTAAAATCAAATATTAATTTAAATTGTTAATCGTACGTCCAAAAAAGGTCATAAAATGCAAAATACTAAAACTAGATTTGACTTTTCACACAATATTGACATTTTTGGCACCAATTTCTCTCATTAGAGTTATACATTGCTAAGTAGATCATACATATTTTCTCGCAACAGAGAACAATTAACTTGAACATACAAACTATGTTGAACTTAGCTATGATGTAGATTTATGTTTCGTATGAGCAAATGGGCCTTAGACACTGACCCCACGTTTCATAGTGGAAGTTTTAAATCCACTTTTAGTTTAAACTCCAGATAACCAGTTTAAATGAACTTAGTTCAAGGTTTAAATGAAACTTTGAAACTGGGGATGAGGGGCAAGAATTCGAAAACTTAATTAATGACGTTCGAAAATATTTAAAGGTATTTTATAAAACAAATTTTTTTTTCCTTCAGCTTATACCGCAAAATCCGGTCGGCTTTCGTTAAGCGCTACGACAGCCCTTTGGGCTGGTTCGCCATAGTCACCTCAATTATCTCTACCATCAGTCTATTCGTAGCTGAAGATTATATAGCTGGTATAATGTTAGCACTTATACTAGCATTTGATCTCTTCCTTGTCATAAGAGAAAATAACCTGCGACGTACAGAAATCTATAGAAAAACAAGAAAAGTTCTCAATGAAATCAAATTGGCCGAGGAAGAGCTTTCTGCCGAATGGGAACCAAAAAATTATCCACACGTCTGCTGTCCTATTTCACCATGTGTCTCATTGCAATGGACATACCGTGACGGTGTGATTGTAAATCTTCCATGGGCATTGCTAGTTAAAGGAGACCATATTGTATTACGCCCAGGGTATACAACACCTGGGCCATGCAGTGAGTTAGATGGTAAAAAAACATTTAAAGCAAATGATGTGTATGGTGTAGCACAGTTTCAAGAGCCCCCCCTAAAGCCATTAGCAAGAACGCCGTTACCCGATATTATATGCTGTCTCGAAAACACTCCATATTTGGATAATCTTAAAATCATTTTAGAAGAATCATTAAAACGACCGGCAACTATTTACAACCAGCAGAGATATTTGGTAAGAAATACCTCATTATTGATATACAGAATTTTAAATCGAATTTATTTATTTTTCAGCTTGCCACAAAGTACATCCAGCAGTGGGGCTTCATACTAACTGCTGCGGTCACATTTTTGGCCGGTATTTTGAGAGTATATGATTTAGGATTAGGAGAAAACCCCAACCATAACTGGAAACATTTCTTCGTTGAATCACCTGTTGCAGCTGTTATTCCGCTCCTTCCGCTGTTCTTTCCGATCATGTGGATCGCAATGAATCTCTGGGGTGTGGCGCGCTTGCAAGCATTCCTTCGAACGCCACAGCTACTTTTAGCCAAAGACTCGGAGAAATCCTACGAAGGTGATCTTGACACACCGACATATGACTATGCGGGTATATCCCTGCTGCGATCAAATGTCTTTCGAATTTGGTTGCAACTATGGAATGGAGAAAGTGAACTACTACCTCGAAGTGCTAATGTTGTTCAAGTTCTTGGCTCCATTACAGCTCTTTGTTGTGTAGACAAGAAGGGTATTCTATCGTGGCCAAATCCTACCGCCGAAAAAGTCTTCTTCCTTCATGACACTTCTGACGATCCTACGGATGTGGATCAGTCAAGTGTTGAATCAGATAGTATTCACAACAATCAAGAGAATAAAGACGGTGGAATTGTTGCCGAGGTTTTGGATCTAACACATGATCAACATTGTCCATTTCGCTTGGAATTTGACGACCATGAATGGAAGACACACATTAAATCATTGAAACCCTTAGGTCGATTACATTTGTAGTTTTCTTTAACAACTTGAATTAAACAATTTTTTGTTTTTTAATTCAGGTCTGGCAATTCTTCTAAATACATGCAGTCCACCAACTCATGCACACTACGGTCAATTCTGTGGACATGTTACTGCTGTAGCTATGTTGGATAAAGATCTAGTCCCTGTCACAAATCGGTATGCGATCGTTGAGTCCAGTTTGAAATCCCTATTGCATGGGTACGTAGTTTCATTTCCATTTGCTACTCATTCATTCAACTAAATTATTGTTAATACATTAAAAAAAAACCTATTTATTGTTTATAATTGGAATTTTTAATTATAAAATTAATAATTATGACCTATCCATATCCAGGCATGTTCGATGATCCTTAGAATTATTTTTTATTTCAATTAACAGTATTGAGGTAAATTTATTTAACACAAAAAATATTTGACAAAGAAAATTTAAAAAACTAAGAAACACAGAACAACAAGTCTAAAATAGACAGAATATTATGTTAAATTTCTTTCAGTTTTATTTCGTAAGTATGATAAAAAGTTATCATTGGCACAACCCTTCCATTTTGTTTATCTTGTCTTGATCTTTATCTAGCTATGTATGTCAACTTTCATGCTTTTTTCTTCTTATAGCACCAAAAATACAGACAATTTGCAAACAGGTCATAAAGTTCGAAAATATTCTTACGATTGTGTTGTCCTTGATAACACAATTTATCGATATTTTTGATCCAAATTATTTTTCGTACAAGAAATTTTGAATTTCACAATGTACATGGTTATTTATTCGTCTTTATTGTTTTGGTAATTTAAGACATTTTCAAGAAGTAATTTACTATATCTAAATGTTGTTTTAAGGAATTTCAAATAAAAAAAAGTATTCTCATTAGTTGACCCGGGGTTTAGACAAGCGAGTAGAACTAGTAGCATTTGTATCATAGTGTTAGTTTTATGGATGTATGTGTGACTAGTAGCTCTCTGCGCGTTTTGTCAACAAGTATGATTTTTTAAAAATATTTCATACAGAAAAATATACAAATTATGGAAACTATGGAAACAAAACAAATAAATAAAAAAAATACACTACACTAGTAGGATAACTGGCAGGCTACTCGCAGGCAAAAATATTATACTATTTGGGCTACTAGTTGGCTCTCTGGTGTTCTGATACACTTACACACATAAACCCTACTAGTTCTACTCGCTTGTCTAAACCACGGGTGAATCAATTATTTAAAAAAAAACAATTAGGGTGAAATGGGGTAAAACAAAAACACGGTATCCGACATAAAATGTTGTTTGTGTTTGGATCAATTTAGGAATGGATTTTGTTTTTTTTTTCAAATTTAGCTATTCATAGAATAAAATGGGATAAAACAAAACAAAATTAAATCCGATTTTATAAATTGTGTTTATGTTTGCATGGTAATATTAAATAACCATAATAAAAAAAGTGATAGATATTTTTCCAAATTCTTTTTGGTTTCAGCCTTGTGTTTGCCAGACGCTCGTTAACTTTTCTCAAATGCATTTTTGAACTTAAAACCTTAATAACTTTTTTCCTATGAGATATAACCAAAAGAATGGTACGCCAAAAAATCAGAAACACTCTCCTGATTATAAAAGTGTGTGTCCAAGACGTTTTGGTTTCAGCCTCGTGCTTGCCAGACGATCGTTAACTTTTCTCAAATGCATTTTTAAACTTAAAACCTTAATAACTTTTTTCCTATGAGATATAACCAAAAGAATGGTACGCCAAAAAATCAGAAACACTCTCCTTATTATAAAAGTGTGTGTCCAAGACGTTTTGGTTTCAGCCTCGTGCTTGCCAAACTTTGTTGGTACGCCAAAAAATCAGAAACACTCCTGATTATAAAAATGTGTGTCCAAAACGTTTGGTTTCAGCCTTGTGCTTGCCAGACGCTCTTTAACTTTTCTAAAATGCATTTTTGAACTCAAAACCTTAATAACTTTTTTTCTATGAGGTATAATCAAAAGAATGGTACGCCAACAAATCAGAAACATTCTTCAGATTATAAAAATGTGTGTCAAGACGTTTTGGTTTCAGTCTTGTGCGATCGTTAACTTTTCTCAAATGCAATTTTGAACTTAAAACCTTAATAACTTTTTTCCTATGAGTTATAACCAAAAAAATGGTACGCCAAAAAATCAGAAACACTCTCCTGATTATAAAAGTGTGTGTCCAAAACGTTTTGGTTTCAGTCTTGTGCTTGCCAGACGCTCGTTAACTTTTCTCAAATGCATTTTTGAACTCAAAACTTTAATAACTTTTTTCCTATGAGGTAAAGAATGGTACGCCAAAATATCAGAAACAGTCCTGATTATAAAAATGTGTGTCCAGACGTCTGACGAAGAATAATTTTTTTTAATATCTAATTATTGCACGTTGTTAAATGATTTAATAGTTTTTTTTTAAAGTAAAATTTATTCAATGATTATTCCTCAAACGAAAATAATTGTTTTTGTGCATTCTTCATGGTGGTAGAATGTTTCTGATTTTTTGATGTATCAATCTTTTGGTTATACCTCATTCGAGGATATTAAAAAACAGACGTCTGGCAAGAACAAGGCTGAAACCAAAACGTCTTGGACACACATTTTTATAATCGGGAGAGTGTTTCTGATTTTTTGGCGTACCATTCTTTTGGTTATATCTCATAGGAAAAAAGTAATTAAGGTTTTAAGTTCAAAAATGCATTTGAGAAAAGTTAACGAGCGTCTGGCAAGCACAAGGCTGAAACCAAAACGTCTTGGACACACACTTTTATAATCAGGAGAGTGTTTCTGATTTTTTGGCGTACCAACAAAGTTTGGCAAGCACGAGGCTGAAACCAAAACGTCTTGGACACACACTTTTATAATCAGGAGAGTGTTTCTGATTTTTTGGCGTACCATTATTTTGGTTACATCTCATAGGAAAAAAGTTATTAAGGTTTTAAGTTCAAAAATGCATTTGAGAAAAGTTAACGATCGTCTGGCAAGCACGAGGCTGAAACCAAAACGTCTTGGACACACTTTTTTATAATCAGGGGGATATTCCTGTTGTTTTGGTGTAGCGTTTTTGTGGTTATCACCTCCACCCCAAAAGTTGATTTTCGCGCATGTTGGTGGGCGTCTGGCAAGGGGAAGGCTGAAAGTAAAACGTCTTGGACCGACTTTTTTGACATCAGTACACCATCCTCTATGCTTTATATATTATTTTAATTGGTAATCACTTCGACCCCAAAATCGGAAAAATAATCGTTTTCCAACGGCCACCCCCGCCCCCGGCTGAAAAAGAAACACATACATGTATATACATTTTGGTTATCACTCCACTCCCAAAATTTGCTGCCGGCTCTGGTTCTACCAGGTTTCGTTGATTGTCAAGAACCCTGGGTAAAGTTCAATGAACGATGCTATTATTTGTTGTTGACTTTAAAAAAAAACTCTAAATTCTGGACTTATGTAAAGCTTTCGAAAGAAATATGAAATAAATGTTTTTACCCGCTTTTCAAAGTAACCGAGTCAATTATAAAAGGTCTTCGGGGTTGTGTATACTCAAAAATATTCATGTCATATCGAAATAACCAATTTAAAGTTTTTGATATTAATAACATAGCGTTATAAATCTGTTAGAGGCAGTTAATTTTCGATTGTCGCAACATCCTATTTTGCGAATCTTAACTTAATGTGAGATGTTTTGTTATATTGTTTTTCTTTATTCATTACAAAATTAAAGATATTTATTTAATTATACATCATAAGTATATACAACATAAAATTCATTAGCTTTAAAAAAAAAATGTTCGATAAATAACTGTTATAATGCACACCACGTTGCTCTACACCAATCGACCCACTCCTGTTTTTCAAGTTCTACTTCACTATTTATTTATAAAATTTTTTATATTAATTTCAGTTTCAGGGAATTCAGGTTTGGTATCGAAAGTTCTTTATTTAAAAATATTTGCTGCACATTTTCACGTTGAAAGTTTTTTGTTTTGCATTCAAATACAACAGTATCAAAAAATGACAGAAATCTATTGAACTTTTAAAACATTTGGATTTTTTACCCTTTCCCTCAATTTAATCAGATCATCCATACTCTTCTTCTTAAACTAAATTAGTTTCGAAAAATGAAACCTCACAAAACTTTAACTTTGTTGATTAATATCATATTTCCTTAGCAAATATAAAAACCAATGTATAATTTTCCTTTTTAACTCCCTACTTTAGCCGTATTTGTTCGAATTCAACATTTTACACTGTTAAATTAAGAACATTTAATGCATGGTCTTGTTACTTATGTCAATGATTTTGAGACAATTTCAAAGCAGTTTTCGCATTCTTGAGCATTTGCACCTGATCATCTTATTATACCGATTACTTGATTTGAGCATGTGTACTGTTTGAATTATATAACTCTTTGTCCTTAGAACTTAGCAGATGAAGTTACTTCAGTTATATTCATTCTTTGAGATTTTGTATTCGGTAAAATTAGACATAAATACTTCGACCGCTGAAGGAGCATGGCCAAAAAACGCTCATTTGTCATAAAAATGAAGAACCAAATGAAAAGAAACGATAAATGTGGGTTTTAACTCAAACTTAACTTTCTTTGTAGGGTTTAAAATAATACCTATTGCATTTAAATATTTAAAAATCACCAAGAATTGACCCAGACGTAGGTACATTAAATAAAAAACATCGATCATTTTTTTAGAAAAACACAAATTTACAATCCATAAATATTTTTATAATTTTTATCTCTTTTTATGATTTAGATATCGGTTAAGTGTTGCGTTATGAATTTGTATTTACCGATCTAAAAACAGTGCATGTAAATTTTTGTTTTGAAATTTGTTTAAAGAAATAAACCACAATTCCATTATAACTACATACATACATACCTGTGTTACCATAAAATACTTGCACCATCAATCTCATACCGTCATTTATTTATTTCTTTCTCATCTACTCATATTCTGTTTGCTAAATTTCCACAAATTAATTTCCTTCTAGTTGAGTTGTTTTAATTTGATTGTGTTCCTCTCTTTTTAGCCTTTTGAAATGTTACTGCATTGACGTATTGAATTTTGTACAAGACAATATTTTTTTTTAAAGTGTAAGGGGGCTGTGTGAGTATAACATACTATTTTTTAAAATTCAAAGCACCCCGAAATTAAAATTCAAAGCAGACGAAAATTTGCAATACAAACAATTATCAAATGATTATGATTTTTTTTTCTACTAACTTTATGCCTTTCATGATATAATTATATTCAATTTTACGGTAAATAGTGTCTTGGCCAGAGTGCAAGAGAATTCAAATCTCTACAAAGACGTTCATAAGATATCATTGAAAAGTTTTTAGGCCCCTTTTCTTAAGATGGGGGCCATACGGATTTTCAACCCGAAAATAGTTATTATACTCACCCTGCAATTTACCCCACACAAAAAAAAAAAATTATAATTTTTTTGTCCAAAATTCCAGGTAAGGCTAAAAATTTGTAACATTTCAATGAATTACCTATCTCTCGAATTTCTATTTTGTTTTTGATAAGCATTCCAAATAAGCTTTCCGAGATACCATTCCATACCACTATATACTTTTTTTTTGGTTTCGAGTTCATAGTGATTGTTAATTGCTTTTCATATGTTTTTTTTTTCTTTCAAAAAAAAAAAAACAATCATTAATATTTTAATACAAATTCGTATCCTTTTTAACAGGCGTTGCCTTTGTGAATTGGCAAAGCAAATTGGATTCACCGATCATGCTTGCGATCGTTTCACATTGGAAGGACAATTGGCTACTTATAGGCATTTGGTAAGTCTTTAATACTTTGAATGGGTTCCGAAAAATTTGAAGTATACATACTTTAAAGTCTCTGAATATATGTTAGCTCTTATAATTAAAATGATTCATGCCGATTACAGAATCCGAAAAATTCGATCCGCAGTGACTCAAAATGCAGTCTTCTCTTTCCTTTTCAAAATACATGAGTAGATGGGAAAGTAAGCACTGCACTACGGATCGAGTTTTGCGGATTCTGTAATCGGCATGATTATTATTATTAATGCCACTATTTTTTTTGACAGCTAAATAATCATAGTCAAAATTTTCGTTCAACCCCAGAAATCATAACTAAACCTATACAAATCGAAAGCCAACCACAATTTGTATTCTTTACAGCAACCCGATGTAGTGCGTCGTGATATCCGTTTCGCTCGACAACTCCAACTTACTTCCAAAGTAAAGGTACCTTTTCCGCATTCACTATCAGTTGTAATGCGAGAACATCCAGGAGGCTATTTATCGCTGTTCACCCAAGGCACTGCCGATATAATTCTAGATTATTGTGATGACTTCTGGGATGGTAAAGATTTACGAACACTTAGCCAACATGATCGCAAGCGCGCTCAGGACTTCTATCAGCGTAGTGCTCTGACTGCATACTGTACAGCGTTCGCCTATCGTCCTTTGCGTCATGGCATCATCGGAGCTCTGAGTGGTTCACAAAATGATAAAATCGCTTACCTAGAACTACCGCCAGAGTCGAAGTATCGGATGGCACATGTAGACAAGTCGCACTGTGATTTCGAGGGGCATACCAAATTAAGCCACTCGATCAGTACGGACTCGTTGCTATTCTCCGAAACTAAAGACGATCACGATATCAACGATGTGAACGGCTGTTTCGAGATGCAATGCCATCAGGTGTTCATTGGAATGGTGACCATGCAGTATCAGGCGCAGACGGACATTGTGCAGTTAGTGGAGCAGCTGGAACGTGCGTGTATACGTTTTGTTCATTTCAGTAAGGAGAATGAGCTGCGATCGAGAGTGTTTTCGGAGAAAATGGGTCTTGAATCGGGTTGGAATTGTCACATATCATTATTAAGCGAAGATCCGAATCAATCGAGTCCACATTCGCCCAAGAATTCGGGTAAATTTGAGTTCAACGTTAATTCAGTGAAGAAGAATCCTGAGGAACGACTATCTGGAGGTACGGCCGAACTTAACTGCCTTTTGCAGCCTCTGAATTTGGAATCTTCAAAAGCACTTAGTTCATCAGCACCAGGGGCTATTTCCAATCAGGAATACAATATGTTGAATTTGAACTCAGATCGTGGATCGAATGAGTCTATTAACATGGACAACTCTGTTGAAAATCAACGATCACAAGACTCTGCAATGGATGAACCGGGACGATCGATGAGCATTCTAACTGACAGCACTGAACAGAGTGCTCCTATTCACTTTGACATGTCGAATCGAGCCAAACTACCGCGAGGAATCGAAAATATTCGTCCACACTTGGAACAAGTGGACAATGTTCCTCTACAGGTTTCTCTCTTCACTGATTGTTCGGCAGAGGCAACGCGAGAGATGCTAAGTATAATGCAATCCTATGGAGAAATAGTGGTTTGCATGGGTTCCAGTGCAAGCAACGCGAATGCCGAAATATTCCTACAAGCCGATTGCAGTATTGCTGTGGAGCCTCTTTATCCACAAGTCTGTCAGTCAATAGATGCATTCACAGAAACAAATATTTTAAACAATAAACTTCGACTGATGAAACTGAAGAACTTTTCAAGTAGCAACCTATCTAAGCAACAGCATTCTGCGTCCCTGGAGCTGTTAGAGGGCGCCGATGCACGCCCCATGCAGTCACAGGGACACACTGTATCACCGATCTATATCAGTAGATTGCTCAACTCACTGCCATGTTCGATTGCAGTGAGTCGAGACGATCCACTGTCGACGGTGGCTCTGATAGAATTGTCAAGAAGATTTTCGTCTGGACTCTGGAATTGTATACAATACTGGGCATGCTGTGCTGGAACCATATCAATTATAAATATTTTAAGTGCCTGCCTATCGCTGCCAGCTATCCTGACACCGTTAACTGTTATTTATTTGATGTGCTTCCCAGTGCCGATGATATCAGTGTCACTAGCACACGTAGATGCCGATTCAAAGACAATGAACCGGGCTACTGCCAAGAAGCAAACAGAATACGATTCGAAGGTTTTTGGTTTTGTTCTCTGGTGCTATGGATGCAAGTTTATTACACCGGTTTTGATCATTGTAAGTATCCAATGTAGTCTAGGGAAAAAGTGGCCTTTTTGGGCCGAACCCAAACGTTTCGGTATATACAAAATGTTATGATGGTATTCGCATTGAAAAAGAGTGCTGAATCTGAATATGTCTGTGGTGCGTTCCTTTATTAACCATAGTTAACTATGGTTAACTATAGTTAACAATGGTCGTTCCTTTATTACAAAATAGTTACGATTTGTAACTATATGACGTCATCACATCGTTCCTAAATTCAGTTTATTAGTGTCAAATAGTTACAATTCGTAACTATTTCCAACTCATCTCCATGATATGAGTTGAAAGTGTTGATCTGTAAAAGCACATGTGAGAAGGTTTGATTACAAAAAAATAAAAATTGAAGAATCAAAAGAAAGCTTTTGGTGAAGTTAAATGAATTAAAATTGAGTTTTCTACCATTTTTAATAAAAAAGGAGAGTATATTGTAGAAAAATAACATGATTTTATGGTAATTAACGATGAAATTAAGTTTTCCAAAATGTTCGTTTGACAGATCAACAATATCTAACAACAAATCGTTCCTAAATGAAATGTAACAATTTTCAACTAAATTTAACAATGACACTTCAACAATTTTTTTTGACATAACAACCATAGTTAACTATGGTTAATAAAAGAACGCACCACTGGTATACCTCTGGCAACCTTGAGGATTTTTAAATATGACGTTTTGAAGGGGAAGAGGTTGTTGTGCAACAAACGGAAAAAAATACTTTGGTACAATCTATGCATATCTATTTCAAAGTACTTTTTAAAAGAGAACCTAATGACATTAAAACCAAGACGATAGGACTAACCAAACAAAAGTTACAGTCCTTTTTATGTAAGTGTGACTTTATTTTCAGTACGATATGTAAATATTCCGGAAACCCTTTGGAAAAATTGGCCCGTTGATGAAAATTGGTATAAATGTTGCATTTCTCATGCCAACCGAGAATAAAAGGATGCTTTAATGACGGGGAGAAAAAAGTATTGGACTATACCAAAACACGTGTGGTGCAAATCTTAAAAGTGTCACTGGAATAAAGAATCAAACGAGTCTATAAAAATATTAAGGAGGGAAAGGTGTTTTTTTACGGTCAAATGAAATGTGTGATTTTGAACTGAAAGGCACCTTTTTACAATAGATATTTTTATCAAATATTCTTATTCTTAGTATTCATGAGGAATGAAACAGTTATACCAAGTTTCATTAACGGGCCATTATTTCCAAAGGGTTTCCCAACTATTTAGTACTGAAAATATAGTCACACTTACATAAAAAGGACTGTTACTTTAGTTTGGGTAGTCCTATCTTTTTTTAATGTCATTAGGTTCTCCATTAAAAAGTACCTTGAAATCATGTGCCATATGCATAGATTGTACCAGTCATTTTTTCCGTTTGATGCACAACAACATCTTCCCCTTCAAAACGTCATATGTAAAAATCCTCAAGGTTGCCAGAGGTATACCCGGCATATTCAGATTCAGCACTCTTTTTAAATGCGGATACCATCAAAACATTTTGTACATACCGACATTTTTGGGTTCAGGTCAATTTTCCCCAGACTAATGGCACAAGGAAATCATTTGTTTATATTTTCTAATTAATTTTAAAATTAATACAATTCGAGACAAAGAAGATTAAATTTGTAGGTATTCACTTTAGCTATAGATCAATGATTTAAAAGTAAAATCTCTCCTTGAAGATATTTTCTATTTAAATGGTTTTAGGCGGATCATAGTCGGAGCAATGATGTATTCTTTTAATGATGATTTCGTATTTTGTAGGTTCTTGGCTTTTGTACATTTACGGCGCATCCTCTTGAAATAGTAGACATCGATGAAGAGAAGAATCATGTCCATTTAGAAATCGCTCGCATTTTCTCCCTTTTGGGAATAATTTTACATTTTGGTAAGTACACCATCTACTTTATTGTTGCTAGAATCTTTAAAATTTTGCTAATTTATAAACTTTAGTGATAATATCCGCCTCATTTGTTCATCGCGATCACTCCATCTGGCGGAAGAACCCATTCAAAAATCGCATCTGGGGTCTAAGTATTGTATCAGTTATCATATTGCACGTGTTGATTTGTGTCCTTCAACTGATTTTACATGGTAATCTCATAGATGAGGTTATAGCAGTTTGGTCAGTTATTGTATTTACATGTGGTGGTTGTTTACTAAGCTTCGCTGTGACAGAAATTTGCAAGTGGCAAGAAATTAAGTAAGTTAATTGAAATTAAATGATTTTTTTGATATAAATCTTAATAATATGGTTTTCCATTTTTAAAGAGTCAACACAAGATATCAACGAAGAGCCAGATTAGATTTTGGAACCAAACTTGGAATGAATTCACCATTTTAGAATACACAGAGAGTTTAAAAGACGATAATACATAGTATGAAATCAGTGTTTTTGTTTCAAAATAAGCCTACTACAAGTTTTTCGTGCAAATTGTATTTTTTAATGTCAAAAGGCAACTTGTTTTTTTATAGTGTTTTATTTTTTGTCATCTAACTCGATTGTATTTTTGTAGACTTTTAATTGTATTTCACTATTAAGCTATTTTTTATATAATTTTGTAAAAAAAATAACAAAAATTAAGACTTTAATTTATTTAAATTTTATTTTACTTAGTATTAAAAAAGCCAAAAAAGTAACAGTGAAATGCAAAACTAATATTTATATGTGTTTTGTTTATGTATTTTTTTTTTAAATTATCAATAAATATTTTGATGATTTTTCTTTCGAAAAGAATTTTTGAAAAATGTGTATTATTTATGTACATACATGCAGTGGTGGCGGCCTAATTAAGAACCACATTTTTATAAAATTTTAAAATGCATAACTTTTGTTTGGGAAATCTGTTGATGTTGAGAAGTGGTTTTATTAATAGCCCATGAGCTACGGTACAGTTTGAGTAATGTTTAAAAAATATAAACATGAGAATATTGGTACGAAAAAAATAAACATCAATTTAACTCTTATTTCATCTGGCAATATAATTAAGAACAGAAGCAAAAGGTTATCATAACATTACAAATCTTTGAAATTTCAATATGTTAATGTGAATTTATTGTAGGAAAATCTTAATTCTTTATAATTTCAGACAAAATTCCTTGCATGTTTTCGCGTAAGGCATGGAATCATGATATGGTGTACTCTATCAGATTTCCTCAATATTAAGAACATACTGATCAAAATATTTTTTTTTTATTTTAACCATCCCTTGATGTCTCCCCACAAGTTCTCGATAGAATTTAGGCCCGAGCTTTGGACGGTCTTATCTAAAAAATGACTTCTTGAATACGCAAACACCTTCTTAGCAATCCGTTAAGGACTTTTTGGATCATTATCGTCCTTTAAAAAAAATTGTATGGGCATGATTTCAAATGAATAAGACTCCATAACATGTTCCTCAATGTCTTTATAAACTTTCTGGTCAATTCGAGCCAAGTCAATGCTCCCCAAAATTAAATTAAGTTTTATCCTGTACTCTGTACCGTCTTAAGAGTATATTTTTGATTCAATTTCTTGTTCTAAGGGCTTCTAACATCAAATTTACTTTCGGACCTACAAAATAAGAAATTTGACGCACTTCTCAACCTCAACAGATTTCCCAAAGAAAAGTTATGCATTTTTAAATTTTATAAAAATATCGTTCTTAATTAGGCCGCCATCACTGTATGTATTATTATGAAAATAAAAAAAACTGAATTTATAGCAAAAGTATGAAACTGAAGAAATCCTATTTCAGTTGCAGGATGCTTTATTCGTCGTACTGATAACTTCATCTAAAGACATTTCATTTTTTGTTTCCAACGTGTCGACGGTTCTTGCGATATTGATCCAATGTGGGGTGATCTTTAGTTATAAAAAAAGGAATAATAACACTTAAGTGTTAGTGTATGTAGGGTGGATAAAGTAGAATTACTTGTTTTAAAGGTTGTTGTAAAAAAAAAGATTTAAAAAATTCCCTTCCGACTGTAGGAAAAACAATAGTTTCCATTTCGTTTTTACCTCTGACGATTTTATTGATTTAAATTGATTATCTATAGGACATAGCTTAATGGAGATAAAGGAAATTATAAAATCGGTGGCGCAACAGCTCGTGAAGGACCAGGGCCTAGTGACTAACAACTCGCAACGATTCCTGAGTGCGCGTGTTGTCAGGAATGGAAGGGACCTACAATTTTATGCCGAATCCGAACAGCTAGACGAGAAGCACTTATTCATGACAAGTGATACTCTTGGAGGATTTGTCAATTCTTCGCAAGAGGCAGTAGCCCTGAAAAAAAACTTTTTAGTTTTTAGGTGGACGAGGCTGGGAAGGGAACCCAGACCTCCAGCGTGACAGAGACAGTCCATCGCACTAACCATTACGCTACGGGCTACTACTAGATTAATGGAGAGTCAAATTTTAAAATGTCACGAAAAGTAGAAACTATGGCGCAAAATTTTAGACGATATAGTACGATGTTAAATCATTTTAGTATGATACTAGGTTAAAAATTTTATTTTGCTAATTTTAAACGAGTTTAGCATCGTACTATTCCCTAACATTTTACTAAAATTATGACTGGAGAATGGAGAATTTTACTCCAGGTAGCGTATTGCCAAACTGTATATCAGCACAGATATCCATAGTCTCTGCTCACCGAATTTGAAAGTATTGTAGAGCAAACTGTATGCTACCACAGAGAGCTCTTTGGTCACATACAGTTTGCTTGTGAAATATTAAAAAAGCTGAAGCAAACCATATGCTAGCTCAGGTCGAGCAATGTACCTGCAATTACAGAGCCATCGTTCACGTTGGTATAGTTATTGTGTGTGTTGAGTTTTGGGTTGGTATACATTTCGCTCAGGAAACTAAGAGCAAAGTACCAGTGATTACAGAGCTATCGTTCACGTTGGTATAGTTAGGTCAAAATTATTTTTTAAAAATTCTGCTTTTCAAAATTTTGTTTTTCAAAATTCTGCGAATAATAAATTAAATTACCAAAACATACCATTATGCAAAACTTAAGTGCAACTTCTTGCGGCAAGTGTTCAAAGTAAAACTCCCTTAAGTATAGCCTTTTAAATTCAAAAAAACAACTTTTAAAGTATGATACCATTTGAATACGGCTACCACCTCTCTACCTTGCATTGAGTAAACCGAAAAGCTTTCAGATCTCGGTATGTTTATCACACACCACCTTCTGTGGAATGGTCACATATTTGAAGTCGTTAAAAATGCTGCGAAGTGTTTACGTTTTCTCCGAACATGCAAAAAAATTGTCCCCCCTCCTGATCTACAATTCTCATAATTTGGTCAGGTGCTCCAATAACTCACTTGAGTCTCATAGATTGGATTCAAAAAAGAGCTTTGAAAATGATAGGTGATATAACGGAAACATTTGCATCCTTACAACACCGCCGCAATGTTTCTTCTCTTTCATTATTTTACTGTCTTAACAAACAATTGCATTCCCCCACTTAAACAACACAACCGTAATACTCGTACTTCTAGTAATGTACATCAATTAACTCTCGAGCCCAATTTCAGACGTACTGTAATTCTTTCTTTAGCCGCCTAACACGAAGGTGGAATGCTTTACCCGGCTCTATCTTTCACACCTATTTCGATATGCAGAACTTCAAAACCAATGTGCATCGGTATCTCCTCTTTAACCCTTCCCTATTTTCCTTACACTCGCAATGTGTTTATTCACCTTCAGGGTAATTAAAATCCCTTTATGGTTGAATAATGGGAAAACTTTTTTCTTTTTGACCCTAGTTAGCTTCTATATTTCATAATTTTTAGCTGACATAAATCAGCCAAGTAGAAGACATCGTTAGCATTATTTAATTGGACTTGTTGAATAATTGATAAATAGCTTAACGGCCGTTCAAAACTCAACTTTTTTTTCCAATAGATTTTCGAAAAAAAGCTTGGACTAAAAATTAATTTTTTTACGAAAGTCTCTGGAACCCATTGAAACGTACATATATAGAAAGGTTTTGTCAAATGCAACCAGCACATCCAAAGCAAACCCTTTTATAAGGTCTAGTTTTCGAGATATTTGCATTCAAAGTTATTTTTTTGAGTTATGAAGGCTTGAATGACTTTAGATGCCTAAAGTTCCGCAAATAAGGCTATGACGTCATTTTCGCTTGCAAAAAGCTTAATTAGATTTTCAAGAGCTATCCATAGCTGAAAACTAGAACATTCTAGGAGGTCTGGTTGCGGAGATATCTTAATTCAAAGTAAATCCATTAAAATCGATTTTTTTGAGTTTTGAAAGTTTGCATGACTTTGGATGTCTACAGTTCCACAAATAAGGCTCGGAAGGCCTTGCGGTTTATTGACCGCTTAATCAGTTTTTGGAGAACTATCCATTGCTGAAAACTAGAGCATTTTGTGGGCTCTGGTTGCAGAGAAATTTTGATTTAAAGTTAATCTTTCTTGTTTCAACCCAAAAACTAAAAATCTTAATATGGCCATAACTTCCAAAATGGGTTGAACAGATAACGGTCAGGTCTTTGCATTGCCGTTCAAAACTCAACTTTTTTTAGTTTAGTTTTCGAGATATTTGCATTCAAAGTTATTTTTTTGAGTTATGAAGGCTTGTATGACTTTGGATGCCTACAGTTCCGCAAATAAGGCTATGACGTCATTTTCGCTTGCAAAACGCTTAATTAGTTTTTCAAGAGCTATCCATAGCTGAAACCTAGAACATTCTAGGAGGTCTGGTTGCGGAAATATCCTAATTCAAAGTAAATCCATTAAAATCGATTTTTTTGAGTTTTGAAAGTTTGCATGACTTTGGGTGTCTACAGTTCCACAAATAAGGCTCGGAAGGCCTTGCGGTTTATTGACCGCTTAATCAGTTTTTGGAGAACTATCCATTGCTGAAAACTAGAGCATTTTGTGGGCTCTGGTTGCAGAGAAATTTTGATTTAAAGTTAATCTTTCTTGTTTCAACCCAAAAACTAAAAATCTTAATATGGCCATAACTTCCAAAATGGGTTGAACAGATAACGGTCAGGTCTTTGCATTGCCGTTCAAAACTCAACTTTTTTTAGTTTAGTTTTCGAGATATTTGCATTCAAAGTTATTTTTTTGAGTTATGAAGGCTTGTATGACTTTGGATGCCTACAGTTCCGCAAATAAGGCTATGACGTCATTTTCGCTTGCAAAACGCTTAATTAGTTTTTCAAGAGCTATCCATAGCTGAAAACTAGAACATTCTAGGAGGTCTGGTTGCGGAGATATCTTAATTCAAAGTAAATCCATTAAAATCGATTTTTTTTAGTTTTGAAAGTTTGCATGACTTTGGATGTCTACAGTTCCACAAATAAGGCTCGGAAGACCTTGCGGTTTATTAACCGCTTAATCAGTTTTTGGAGAGCTATCCATTGCTGAAAACTAGAGCATTTTGTGGGCTCTGGTTGCAGAGAAATTTTGATTCAAAGTTAATCTTTCTTGTTTCAACCCAAAAACTAAAAATCTTAATATGGCCATAACTTCCAAAATAAGGCTCGTAAGAGGTTGCGGTTAACGTTGTTGAACAGATAACGGTCAGGTCTTTGCATTGCCGTTCAAAACTCAACTTTTTTTTTCCAATCGATTTTCGAAAAAAAGCATGGACTACCTACCCCCTTATCACTTAAAATTAATTTTTTTACGAAAGTCTCTGGAACCCGTTGAAACGTACTTATATAGAAAGGTTTTGTCAAATGGAACCAGCACATCCAAAGCAAACCCTTTTATAAGGTCTAGTTTTCGAGATATTTGCATTCAAAGTTATTTTTTGAGTTATGAAGGCTTGTATGACTTTGGATGCCTACAGTTCCGCAAATAAGGCTATGACGTCATTTTCGCTTGCAAAACGCTTGATTAGTTTTTCAAGAGCTATCCACAGCTGAAAACTAGAACATTCTAGGAGGTCTGGTTGCGGAAATATCTTAATTCAAAGTAAATCCATTAAAATCGATTTTTTTGAGTTTTGAAAGTTTGCATGAATTTGGATGTCTACAGTTCCACAAATAAGGCTCGGAAGGCCTTGCGGTTTATTAACCGCTTAATCAGTTTTTAGAGAGCTATCCACTGCTGAAAACTAGAGCATTTTGTGGGCTCTGGTTGCAGAGAAATTTTGATTCAAAGTTAATCTTTCTTGTTTCAACCCAAAAACTAAAAATCTTAATATGGCCATAACTTCCAAAATAAGGCTCGTAAGAGGTTGCGGTTAACGTTGTTGAACAGATAACGGTCAGGTCTTTGCATTGCCGTTCAAAACTCAACTTTTTTTTTCCAATCGATTTTCGAAAAAAAGCATGGACTACCCCCTTATCACTAAAAATTCATTTTTGTACGAAAGTCTCTGGAACCCATTGAAACGTACATATATAGAAAGGTTTTGTCAAATGCAACCAGCACATCCAAAGCAAACCCTTTTATAAGGTCTAGTTTTCGAGATATTTGCATTCAAAGTTATTTTTTTGAGTTATGAAGGCTTGTATGACTTTGGATGCCTACAGTTCCGCAAATAAGGCTATGACGTCATTTTCGCTTGCAAAACGCTTAATTAGTTTTTCAAGAGCTATCCATAGCTGAAAACTAGAACATTCTAGGAGGTCTGGTTGCGGAGATATCTTAATTCAAAGTAAATCCATTAAAAACGATTTTTTTTAGTTTTGAAAGTTTGCATGACTTTGGATGTCTACAGTTCCACAAATAAGGCTCGGAAGACCTTGCGGTTTATTAACCGCTTAATCAGTTTTTGGAGAGCTATCCATTGCTGAAAACTAGAGCATTTTGTGGGCTCTGGTTGCAGAGAAATTTTGATTCAAAGTTAATCTTTCTTGTTTCAACCCAAAAACTAAAAATCTTAATATGGCCATAACTTCCAAAATAAGGCTCGTAAGAGGTTGCGGTTAACGTTGTTGAACAGATAACGGTCAGGTCTTTGCATTGCCGTTCAAAACTCAACTTTTTTTTTCCAATCGATTTTCGAAAAAAAGCATGGACTACCCCCTTATCACTAAAAATTCATTTTTGTACGAAAGTCTCTGGAACCCATTGAAACGTACATATATAGAAAGGTTTTGTCAAATGCAACCAGCACATCCAAAGCAAACCCTTTTATAAGGTCTAGTTTTCGAGATATTTGCATTCAAAGTTATTTGTTTGAGTTATGAAGGCTTGTATGACTTTGGATGCCTACAGTTCCGCAAATAAGGCTATGACGTCATTTTCGCTTGCAAAACGCTTAATTAGTTTTTCAAGAGCTATCCATAGCTGAAAACTAGAACATTCTAGGAGGTCTGGTTGCGGAGATATCTTAATTCAAAGTAAATCCATTAAAATCGATTTTTTTTAGTTTTGAAAGTTTGCATGACTTTGGATGTCTACAGTTCCACAAATAAGGCTCGGAAGACCTTGCGGTTTATTAACCGCTTAATCAGTTTTTGGAGAGCTATCCATTGCTGAAAACTAGAGCATTTTGTGGGCTCTGGTTGCAGAGAAATTTTGATTCAAAGTTAATCTTTCTTGTTTCAACCCAAAAACTAAAAATCTTAATATGGCCAAAACTTCCAAAATAAGGCTCGTAAGAGGTTGCGGTTAACGTTGTTGAACAGATAACGGTCAGGTCTTTGCATTGCCGTTCAAAACTCAACTTTTTTTTTCCAATCGATTTTCGAAAAAAAGCATGGACTACCTACCCCCTTATCACTTAAAATTAATTTTTTTACGAAAGTCTCTGGAACCCGTTGAAACGTACTTATATAGAAAGGTTTTGTCAAATGGAACCAGCACATCCAAAGCAAACCCTTTTATAAGGTCTAGTTTTCGAGATATTTGCATTCAAAGTTATTTTTTGAGTTATGAAGGCTTGTATGACTTTGGATGCCTACAGTTCCGCAAATAAGGCTATGACGTCATTTTCGCTTGCAAAACGCTTGATTAGTTTTTCAAGAGCTATCCACAGCTGAAAACTAGAACATTCTAGGAGGTCTGGTTGCGGAAATATCTTAATTCAAAGTAAATCCATTAAAATCGATTTTTTTGAGTTTTGAAAGTTTGCATGAGTTTAGATGTCTACAGTTCCACAAATAAGGCTCGGAAGGCCTTGCGGTTTATAAACCGCTTAATCAGTTTTTAGAGAGCTATCCACTGCTGAAAACAACAGCATTTTTTGGGCTCTGGTTGCAGAGAAATTTTGATTCAAAGTTAATCTTTCTTGTTTCAACCCAAAAACTAAAAATCTTAATATGGCCATAACTTCCAAAATAAGGCTCGTAAGAGGTTGCGGTTAACGTTGTTGAACAGATAACGGTCAGGTCTTTGCATTGTCGTTCAAAACTCAACTTTTTTTTTCCAATCGATTTTCGAAAAAAAGCATGGAGGTCTGGTTGCGGAGATATCTTAATTCAAAGTAAATCCATTAAAATCGATTTTTTTGAGTTTTGAAAGTTTGCATGAATTTGGATGTCTACAGTTCCACAAATAAGGCTCGGAAGGCCTTGCGGTTTATTAACCGCTTAATCAGTTTTTGGAGAGCTATCCATTGCTGAAAACTAGAGTATTTTGTGGGCTCTGGTTGCAGAGAAATTTTGATTAAAAGTTAATCTTTCTTGTTTCAACCCAAAAACTAAAAATCTTTTTTTTTTTCAATCGATTTTCGAAAAAAAGCATGGACTACCCCCCCTTATCACTAAAAATTCATTTTTTTACGTAAGTCTCTCGAACCCATTGAAACGTACATATATAGAAAGGTTTTGTCAAATGCAACCAGCACATCCAAAGCAAACCCTTTTATAAGGTCTAGTTTTCGAGATATTTGCATTCAAAGTTATTTTTTTGAGTTATGAAGGCTTGTATGACTTTGGATGCCTACAGTTCCGCAAATAAGGCTATGACGTCATTTTCGCTTGCAAAACGCTTAATTAGTTTTTCAAGAGCTATCCATAGCTGAAAACTAGAACATTCTAGGAGTACTGGTTGCGGAAATATCTTAATTCAAAGTAAATTCATTAAAATCGATTTTTTTGAGTTTTGAAAGTTTGCATGACTTTGGATGTCTACAGTTCCACAAATAAGGCTCGGAAGGCCTTGCGGTTTATAGACCGCTTAATTAGTTTTTCAAGATCTATTCATAGCTGAAAACTAAAACATTCTAGGAGGTCTAGTTGCAGAGATATCTTAATTCAAATTTAATCCATTAAAATCGATTTTTTTGAGTTTTGAAAGTTTGCATGACTTTGGATGTCTACAGTTCCACAAATAAGGCTCGGAAGGCCTTGCGGTTTATTAACCCTTTTATAAGGTCTAGTTTTCGAGATATTTGCATTCAAAGTTATTTTTTTGAGTTATGAAGGCTTGTATGACTTTGGATGCCTACAGTTCCGCAAATAAGGCTATGACGTCATTTTCGCTTGCAAAACGCTTAATTAGTTTTTCAAGAGCTATCCATAGCTGAAAACTAGAACATTCTAGGAGGTCTGGTTGCGGAGATATCTTAATTCAAAGTAAATCCATTAAAATCGATTTTTTTTAGTTTTGAAAGTTTGCATGACTTTGGATGTCTACAGTTCCACAAATAAGGCTCGGAAGACCTTGCGGTTTATTAACCGCTTAATCAGTTTTTGGAGAGCTATCCATTGCTGAAAACTAGAGCATTTTGTGGGCTCTGGTTGCAGAGAAATTTTGATTCAAAGTTAATCTTTCTTGTTTCAACCCAAAAACTTAAAATCTTAATATGGCCATAACTTCCAAAATAAGGCTCGTAAGAGGTTGCGGTTAACGTTGTTGAACAGATAACGGTCAGGTCTTTGCATTGCCGTTCAAAACTCAACTTTTTTTTTCCAATCGATTTTCGAAAAAAAGCATGGACTACCCCCTTATCACTAAAAATTCATTTTTGTACGAAAGTCTCTGGAACCCATTGAAACGTACATATATAGAAAGGTTTTGTCAAATGCAACCAGCACATCCAAAGCAAACCCTTTTATAAGGTCTAGTTTTCGAGATATTTGCATTCAAAGTTATTTTTTTGAGTTATGAAGGCTTGTATGACTTTGGATGCCTACAGTTCCGCAAATAAGGCTATGACGTCATTTTCGCTTGCAAAACGCTTAATTAGTTTTTCAAGAGCTATCCATAGCTGAAAACTAGAACATTCTAGGAGGTCTGGTTGCGGAGATATCTTAATTCAAAGTAAATCCATTAAAATCGATTTTTTTTAGTTTTGAAAGTTTGCATGACTTTGGATGTCTACAGTTCCACAAATAAGGCTCGGAAGACCTTGCGGTTTATTAACCGCTTAATCAGTTTTTGGAGAGCTATCCATTGCTGAAAACTAGAGCATTTTGTGGGCTCTGGTTGCAGAGAAATTTTGATTCAAAGTTAATCTTTCTTGTTTCAACCCAAAAACTAAAAATCTTAATATGGCCATAACTTCCAAAATAAGGCTCGTAAGAGGTTGCGGTTAACGTTGTTGAACAGATAACGGTCAGGTCTTTGCATTGTCGTTCAAAACTCAACTTTTTTTTTCCAATCGATTTTCGAAAAAAAGCATGGAGGTCTGGTTGCGGAGATATCTTAATTCAAAGTAAATCCATTAAAATCGATTTTTTTGAGTTTTGAAAGTTTGCATGAATTTGGATGTCTACAGTTCCACAAATAAGGCTCGGAAGGCCTTGCGGTTTATTAACCGCTTAATCAGTTTTTGGAGAGCTATCCATTGCTGAAAACTAGAGTATTTTGTGGGCTCTGGTTGCAGAGAAATTTTGATTAAAAGTTAATCTTTCTTGTTTCAACCCAAAAACTAAAAATCTTTTTTTTTTTCAATCGATTTTCGAAAAAAAGCATGGACTACCCCCCCTTATCACTAAAAATTCATTTTTTTACGTAAGTCTCTCGAACCCATTGAAACGTACATATATAGAAAGGTTTTGTCAAATGCAACCAGCACATCCAAAGCAAACCCTTTTATAAGGTCTAGTTTTCGAGATATTTGCATTCAAAGTTATTTTTTTGAGTTATGAAGGCTTGTATGACTTTGGATGCCTACAGTTCCGCAAATAAGGCTATGACGTCATTTTCGCTTGCAAAACGCTTAATTAGTTTTTCAAGAGCTATCCATAGCTGAAAACTAGAACATTCTAGGAGTACTGGTTGCGGAAATATCTTAATTCAAAGTAAATTCATTAAAATCGATTTTTTTGAGTTTTGAAAGTTTGCATGACTTTGGATGTCTACAGTTCCACAAATAAGGCTCGGAAGGCCTTGCGGTTTATAGACCGCTTAATTAGTTTTTCAAGATCTATTCATAGCTGAAAACTAAAACATTCTAGGAGGTCTAGTTGCAGAGATATCTTAATTCAAATTTAATCCATTAAAATCGATTTTTTTGAGTTTTGAAAGTTTGCATGACTTTGGATGTCTACAGTTCCACAAATAAGGCTCGGAAGGCCTTGCGGTTTATTAACCGCTTAATCAGTTTTTGGAGAGCTATCCATTGCTGAAAACTAGAGCATTTTGTGGGCTCTGGTTGCAGAGAAATTTTGATTCAAAGTTAATCTTTCTTGTTTCAACCCAAAAACTAAAAATCTTAATATGGCCATAACTTCCAAAATAAGGCTCGTAAGAGGTTGCGGTTAACGTTGTTAAACAGATAACGGTCAGGTCTTTGCATTGCCGTTCAAAACTCAACTTTTTTTTTCCTTTAAAATTGGAGTTACGTCCCGACTTTCTCACTTCAGTTGACAGTGAGGGCCTTGTGCATCCGCAATTTTTATTAAGTTCAGTCCAACTTTCATCAATTTTACACCGAAAATCAATTGTGAACTATATCCAACCCAATTAGAATTTCTAATCAAGAATTGTTGGAATTATTGTTACCCGTGGCCTGGCATTGTTTATATATGAATTTTTTTTTTTTTTTGTATAATACAAAAATCAAAAATTAATCAGCCAAGCAGAAGAGTAAGCATTATTTAATTGAACTTAGTAAATTATTAGGCATGTTTTATTGCAAAAGCCATCCATAGTACAGTACGATTTTACATGCATTACAAATTCAATATCGCTAGTAGCTCTACAGCCGATAAGAAGCTAAAGTAGAATCCTACTGTGGATAGATTTTTGGCGTTTATTCGATCCTCTATTCTACTTTAGAGTCTTATCGGCTGTAGAGCTACTAGCGATGTTGTATTTGTAATGCATGTAAAATCGTACTGTACTATGGATGGCTTTTGCAATAAAACACGCCTATTGATTCAAAATAGCATTTAACGGCCTTAAGTCCTTAAAAATTTCTCAAAGCAAATTCCAAAAAAAAAATTAAGAGTTTCTGAAATTCATCCTTTTATACACAAAACAAAACAAAAAAATTTAAAAAGTCTTGTTTGTTTTAAACCTATTTTACCATATCAAAAGTTTCTTATTTTTGAAGGCCTTAAATCATCCTCGAAGTATAATATTCAAACGCAAAGATAAATTAATTGGATGAATGTAGTGGTCTGCTTTATTAATAATAAATTATGTTTCTTGTTTCTTACGTTAAGCAAATCAAAAACGTTTACCACTATAGCTTGGTCGGTTGTAGTTCCAAGAGTCCCGATTGCATTAGAAAAAGCCCTTTTGTTTTTAAATTAAAAGATTTTTATTATATGCATTAATAAATTCATTTGTAATGATTTATTTTTATTCAAATGTTGTGGCTATATATAAAAATCGTTTTTTTTTTATTTTGCTTAATATATTATATAATATTTGTCACTTTCAATGATAGCCGTGCTTTTTGAGAGAGTGACTAGCAACTCAGCAACTTTTACCCGCAAAACAATAAAACAAATTATTATAGAGAATTTTGTTTGTTTTTTTCGTGTACAAATTTTACTGACACACGGCTAATTTTACATGTAAAATGTTTGATAGTTGTTTTAATATATTTTTGGTTTTGTTAAATGTTCAAGTTCAATATACTATTGGAGAAAGGATTATAATGTTAATAATTAGTATGTATTTATTGGTTGAAACATATAAATTTATTATAACAAAAACTAATAAAAACAATAATTTTTTTTTTAATAAATGATTTACATCACGACTCTTCTGGTCTCTCATTTGGTCTTACCGGAAGAGATATTAGATAAGATATATAAGAACAAACTGTTCTTTGTTTTCTTGATTTTTTTTTAATTATTTAATTGATAGCTGCTAGAGGAGCTTCATGCACCTTGAAAATATTGGATAATTCATCTAAAAGAGTCTCCGAACGATAAGCCACGCGGATATCTGGCACATTGGTGCGAGTGATGTCATTGCCAGCAACGCCTTCGCGTGTATAATTTGGTCCAAGCCAATGTTGCTTGATCTGAAAGATAAAAACAAAATATTTTATTGTTTATAGGCGAATGTCATTTTGATAGCCCTTAGCTGCATTATCTTAACTCTTCCAAATTTGAATAATAATAATAACACGAATCTTGTCTCAATGTGAAAGATAAGAAAAATTGAGATAAAGCAGCTTAAAGACCATCGTTTTAAAACTCACCCTGTGTGGAAATCCGCTCATAAGAACACTATTCCTTGCAAGTTCACACATATCACATGAGCTAAGTTTCCACACCTGCGCAGCAATGCTGTATTCTTCCATTAGAGGTTCCTGAAATTATAAATAATTATTACATAATCCAGTCAGTGAGTGAAAATTGTAATCATACCTTTGTAAAGTGGAACTGCAATGGATCATCCGTAGAAACCGATACAACTAGACCACGAGCTAAATACTCTGGCAAAGGATTTCTGTGATAGTCTAAGAAGAGAGAATTATTTGACAGAGGAGACATGGCAATTCCGATCTGTGCTAAATAATAAAGATACTGTAGAACCGGAACCTTCCTAAGAAGCAAACCGTGAGATATATTTTCAGCCATAAGATAGCCACAAACTAAATGCTGCACAGGTCCAGCTTCACCACAATGTGGTCGAAGAACGAATGTGTTTAGTCCACGTTCTCTGTTAAATAAAATTTCATATAAATAATATTGTGCAATGCAAGTGGGTTTCGGGTCTTACTTTCTGAACTGGTTTAAAACACTTATGTTTGCATACATATAGTAGATGTAGTATGCATAGGGTGGATTGTCTACATCAGTCCAATTCGGTGGAGTTGCAATGTCTCCATCAAATAGAGGATTCTCTGGCTTGGATTCATCATCCACTGAATCGAAACCAATGACATATTGCAAGAACCGATGTAGCTCTGGTTGACTGCTGGGATCATTGGTGGCTTCGAATAGGGGTAAAAATATATTGTCTAGAATTTCCTGGAATGCATTTACCAACTTGTTTGTCTTAAAGATGTCGCTAATAATGAAATTAAAGCAAATATAAGCATATAATTTTAAAAATGTATTAAAACTTATACTCACAACAAACGTGGCATTTGAATAAGCCAACGAATGTTTGTTGAATAAACGTTATTGTCGATTGCCCATTTAGCTAATTTAATCCACTCATCACGGGATTTACCATAGATTGAGAGACGCAGTTCTGCATTTTGGTATTTCGATTCTTCCAAATCAAATGCCACTTCCTAAACACAATAATAATAATTATCAATGTATATAACATGTTGTTGGCTCTTTTTAAGGAAATAACTTACCTTAATTATTTGTGCAAAATACTTTCCATTCAAATAATTGTCTGTCTTTAGGAAAACTTCACGTAAACGTGACTCACCGATTGGATTATATTTGGCATTGAATTTATCAAAACGATGGAAGGTATTTCGATCGGCGTGCACGTCCAGCATATCCACGGTCAGATCGTATGTTGTCAAATTCATTGATTGAAACACTTGTGCCAGTGTCATTGGTTGGCCTTTGGTTATTGTAACGACTTCATTAGCACTCTTTTTGATGGCTCTCTTAATGAAACGTAGAAGATGTTTTTGATTCATACACGAAGCTGCATGGATGTGAGTGTCGACTTTTCTGAAATTCATAAAAAAATTTTGATTTCAATAATAAGAAAAAATTTGGAAGTGCAGATTTGGATAGTAAAGTGATGCCATCGATGGCCTATGGGAGATTCGAGTGTCAAAATTTGGGGAAAATGGAGTTGCTGTTCTGCATAGTGATTTTAAGCATTATTTGCTTGACGTATTCCTTGTTGCTTGGAGTATTCCCTGTTGCCCTCAAACACACTGGCTTACTATATGCCTGAGGCAGATATTCGCGAAGTGAACCAATCTGGGATAGGGCACAATCTTGGGTATCTTTTCTTTTGATACTACAGCATCTAATACATGACTGATCCAGATGGAACGGACGGGCGTTTTAATTCTTGGCTTTCCGTCAATAAAAAATATTTAGTCGATGATAAGCTCAAAAGAATGATTAAGATATGCTTTACAGCTTCTGAGGACTTACCCAGATGCAAACATAGTCGACAGTGATCACACAGTTCCTATGAAACCACTTTGTTAGATATCTATCAGAGATCAACAGGATTATGTTTTAACTGATAAGGGAAATATGACTCAGAATGCAACTAGAACTATTAAAGGGTAGAAACTAATTTTTAATGGAAAAGACCTGATCAATTTAGTTAGGTACAAATAAAACAAAGACTATCTTTGAATTTTTTGTGATCCAATACGTTAAATAATACGAAAGGGATTTTTAAGAAGCATTGTGAACTCTTTTAAACGAAAAAAAAAAGAATACAAAGTTAAACGAATCGGTCAGGAATGAATAAAAAAAATAATTGTTATTGATAGTAGTCGAGCATAACAGAAATGTCATCACCAAGCCAACAAAAACGAGTTTTCATAGATAAAATTTTGTTAAAATATCACAAATCCTATTCGTGATTAAAATTGATAAATCGTGTTTTTCCTGATTTTGAAAAGTGATCGAAGTGTGCAACTTCTAAATATAAATCCCAATATCCTTGGAATTTGCTATAAATATCTTTCAGACTCGGGGGCAATCAAGGTCTGCAAAAAATCTATATTTTATGTTTTGTCTTACACAATGAAACACCCTTATCGACAACTATGTGATATAAGTATAAGTATAGCAGAAGCCAAGATCTCGAACTCGATTATGAGTCAGTTAAAGCACTCCATACACGATTCGATTTTATTTTCAACTTAGTTGCCAACTAAATTGAAGCTTCGCTACACACTCCATAAACTAAGTTGAAAAACTTCTGCTGCAACTGTCAAAACATCATTTTTTCTCATAAGAATTATATTTAATCGAATCAAGATGTGTGAAAAAAAGAAAAGTATTTGTATTAATTATTATTGCAGAGTGCCTAGATGACGATGAACAAGCACAAATAAAAAGAAAAAGAATTTGGATGAAAGAATGGCTATTGGATAAAAAAAATCCAATGAAAAAAAATTAAATGAGATTATTCACGTCTCTGTTTTTTTATCTCACCTTTACTTCTTGGTAAGAAAGAGATGGATTGATAGTAAATCATATGGCTTGCCTACACACACCTCAACTAAGTTGAAAACATTCACATCAGCTTGAAAAAATTCAAAATCTTTTGATTTTCTTCCAACTCAA
This sequence comes from Melangyna quadrimaculata, assembly GCA_949320155.1. Taxonomy (NCBI): domain Eukaryota; kingdom Metazoa; phylum Arthropoda; class Insecta; order Diptera; family Syrphidae; genus Melangyna; species Melangyna quadrimaculata. Next base: position 77,717,058 of record OX439484.1, on the reverse strand, counting down.
TCGTCAACATTCAAAAAATTCAAATTCAAGCCCACACACGAGTTGATTTGATGAACTTGACATTAAATTGAAAGTCAAGTTGAACTGTGTATGGAGGGCTTAAGAATCTGATCGCAACAACGAGCACTTGATGTACATACATAAAACAAAAGTGTGCTTTTGTTGAAGAAATTGTTTGATATTGGATTAATGATTATGGCCTAGAAGACAAAAAAGAATCCTGACATGGAAAGCCGAATACAAATAATTTTGGTATCGAATGTCAATAATTATTTTAGAAATAGAAACTAGCTATAAGTAAGATTTGCCTGAAAAAAACCTATGTTTAAATTACATAATAGGCCTTAGAGAGCTAAGCCTATATTACCATTTTCTAAAGGATATGAAATTTCGTGATACTTAAGTATGTGTAGAAATATTAAATATTTGAATCAACTTTGAATATTTTCACCTTATATTGTAGAAATCCCTGTGAGCAGTTGTTTTTTGAGATGCCAGTTCACGCAATTCATTCAAAAGAACATGCAATTGAAACTTAGACGACAAATAACTCAAACGACGATAGCAAAATGATTTCCTAAAAAAAAAAAAATATTTTTGTAGATAAGTATAAAATATAATTATTCAAAACATTGAAAAATTTACAATGGTCCATCAGCGATCATGTTGCACATGACTTGCATATCATTAACAAACTCCTTAAGTTTTGGGTACTCATATTTAACAATAGAAGTACACGCCTTGAAATAGAAATTAAATTTAATTAAAATTTTCAATTATAATTTTTGATTTAATTAGAAACTTACTTCATCTTGAAAAAGATTAAAGACACCATCAACTGCCTTGATGGTGTATCCCTTGTTAGAAGGAAACTCAACATCCCAAGGATTAGCGGTCTCTGTTGGAGGATGTATAGGATGATCTAGACAGGAAAAAATCAAATTAAAAAAAAATATTTATTTATGAATAAGTTGCAATTATACAAAATTGTCATACAAAAAAATTAAACAAAAAACAGGATCAAAAGTACAATTAAACAAAATGTCAACCAGCAAACAAAACGAAATGTTTCTAACTCATTGTCAATTCAAAACCAGTTATAAAAAATCATTTGGACATGACTCATCATAGTGTAGGTGTCTGAGCGGAGTACACGGTGTTTGTTTTTGTTCTGGGGCAGAAAATGCTGTGTTAGTCAATCAAAATAACAAAAATTCAAAACAAATATTGATTGAAATTCGGGTCGAAAACCGTTTTTTTTTTTTGTGATAAGTTGGTAGGTTTTATGAAATTGTTTGGTTTGACTATTGTTTTGTGTAAGTGAAGTGCGCAGCTTAGAAATAGTACATATATTTAAAATTCACATTTTGACTTTTTTTAAATTAAAGAAATGAATGATTTTAAGTAGCAAAGTAAAATGTAAAAAATTAATGAAAAAATAATATGAATTAATAAAAACGAAAACAAAAACAAAGTTTGTTACATATCATATGTAGCTTAAGATACGAAACTTTTTTGAATAAAATAATGTTGAAAATTTAAAGGATAACATTTTATTCAAAATATTACATCAGCAGTTTTTAGTGCTTTTAACCAATTGTATTTTAGAATAATAAACAATATTATGTAAGGTTAGGTTGAAATTAATTAAAACTCATAGTTTCAATTAATATAAATCTCGATGTTTGTACAATGTACATATGTACATATTAAATAATGTAAAAGTAAAATTCGAAAATTTTTCTTAAAGTTTTCCTTAGTTAAGTAACTATATATATTGGGCTATTGTTGTG